>VZRS01013702.1:40131-196749 GCA_013398055.1 Ifrita kowaldi
ATGGGATGGGATGGGATGGGATGGGATGGGATGGGATGGGATGGGATGGGATGGTTTTGTAGAGGCTGGTTTTTATGGTATTCTTTTCTACCACTATTGTCACAGTAACAGAACAAAGTGAGGAATGTTCAGCAGTTTATCTTAAGCACACTGTAGAAATTGCACAGACTTACCGTGGGCAGAGAAAAGTCAGGTCAATATGAGAAACTTATTCTTTAAATTTCTTTGAATGATTAGGTAACTATAGTAGCACTGGTGAACCTTTACAATGTCTGGTGTCAGGTTTAACATGAAAGGTTTCAAGTTGCTTAAAAAAATTCCAGTTGGAAATAAAGATACTTTGGAGGGAAAAAAAAAAGAAGAAAAAAATCCAACTAATCAACTAAACAAACAAACAAAAAACCAAACCACCAAACTACTGAAATGGGAATATACAAACACCTTTTGTCAGCAGTGACAGCCGCTATTCCATCTCTGCACTGCTCATTCCTTTGCTGCTTCTCTGCTACCCAGCACAGGGATGAGAAGAACCCAGGAGAGCAAAACCTCCCCACAAAACTCTTGCTGTTTTGAGCCAGATTTACTGCGATNGTTTTTGCAGTTAAGTGCGTTCAGTCATGAGAGGCCTTGCTTGGGGCCTGTGCCATTGGTCATGCATTGGCATAGGCTGCACGAGGAAGTGCTGGGATCACCACCCCATAGGTATTCCAAAGGCATGTGGGTGTGACACCTGGGGATACGGTTTAGGGGTGAACACAGTGGTGTTGCATTAACGGTTGGATTCCACGCTCCTATAGGTCTTTTCCAACCTTAATAATACCATGATTTAAAATGTAGCCATCAGCAGTTCGAGAAACAGGGGCAGTTGTGAATTAAGTTTGCTGATGTACTGGGTTATTCATGTTAGCTTAGTCATTCATATTCACAATTAAGTTTGGAAGTGTGGTGATGTAGTAAACTATTAATATTCATAACTAAGTTTGCTGATAACTAGGTTATGCAGGATACAGAAAGGAGGTCCAGCCCCAGAAAACTATTAAAGGACTTCAAAATACAGAGTGACGAGGTGATAAAGTAGCAAATTAAAATCAGGGCTGATAGTATGCAGGAGTAGAGAGTAAGGGCAGAATTAATGTGCTACAGAAGTGGTGCATAAAACAAAGTGAGATTCTCAGACAATTGTTTTTCCTTTTGACTTTTTCCCTTTCTAATTTTAACTACAAAATAGTATATAATATCTTTTCACTCTCAAGCATGAGCATGTATTACACTCTCAGATCGTGTAGGTGGAAGAAATTGCACCAACCTTCAATCAAAAATGGCCAAAGTTTCTGCTATGTTTTCCTGTAGAAATATTTATGGTAGCCATTAAAATTAATGTCACCCTTATATTTAACTTAGCTGGAAGTGCCTTCCTCACTTGGATATTGTGAGGAATGACACAGAAAAGGAGATCCAGGGCTCCTGTGAATGTCAGAGAAGAGATGACAGGTTTTCACGTTAAAAGTGATTCACCTAATTTGTATAGCATACAGTTACATACCATGCAAAAAAGGGATGGGATGGGATGGGNACTACTGAAATGGGAATATACAAACACCTTTTGTCAGCAGTGACAGCCGCTATTCCATCTCTGCACTGCTCATTCCTTTGCTGCTTCTCTGCTACCCAGCACAGGGATGAGAAGAACCCAGGAGAGCAAAACCTCCCCACAAAACTCTTGCTGTTTTGAGCCAGATTTACTGCGATGACTTCAGGAATGCAGGGGACAGCAGAGCACTGGGTTGGGTACACACAGCTAAAATAGGTTGGATAGGAAAATGTTATTTCTTCTGGATGCAATTACCTTAATTGTGTTTCCATGGAACCATACGGCAGGGTGTGGAAGGACTGTAGATTTTTCAGTTTCTGGTCTAATAAAGTAGTTTCTAACCAGTCTTGGGTTTAAATTCAAGAAATAGAGTATTAATTCACTCAGGAGTAATGGGGAAACACACTGTCTCACTGCCAATGACTAATGAAACTTTAACCTTTCTGTTAGGTTTTTCATTTTTCTTTCTTCCTCTTCTCTTCTCTTCTCTTCTCTTCTCTTCTCTTCTCTTCTCTTCTCTTCTCTTCTCTTCTCTTCTCTTCTCTTCTCTTCTCTTCTCTTCTCTTCCTTTTCTTTAATTTCTTTTTCATTTTCTTTCTCTGTTTTGTATTTTTTTCGGTAGAACTTGCTGCACCTGGCAAAGGTGAGTTAGCTTCCTTTAATACCTTGTGTAACATCATGAGCACAGAAGGACACATTATCTATGTTAAGTGCTTACTGAGGCTTCTCATGCTTAGTCCTGGAACTGCAGAAATCCTACAGGAGAAATTTCACTTGCATCTTCCTTGCATATGCACGTCTGTGATGAATATAAACAAGAACAGCTGTTTCCTTCAAAATCAGTTCGAGTCTCCGGGATCAGAGAGTCACTTTGTTGGACTGTCAAATGTGGATATGAATGAAGTGCATCTTGCACTGGGGGAGACAGCTGAGCCCATGAGAGTAGGAATGGCTGCAACAATTACGACTAAATTTGTAGGACTTACTGCAGTTAAACTTCGGGCATGATGTGGTGCTGTTTCTGGATTTTGCTGATTCAGTCAAATCTCAGGGGGTAGTCAGAAGTCTCATGTTGGCACGAATGCCAAGGAAAATATGCCCCATTCCCAGTCAGTTCAGCCAGTCTACCCACAGATAATTTGCCCGGTAAAGCCCTGAGGACCTGAGAATTTGGGAGCCTGTGAGACCGGCCCAAGTTACCCCAGGTCTCCAGCTTATGCCACTTGCAGAGAGCCCAGCAGATGGGCTGAGGTCAGTCTGGGCTCTGTCATTTTGACATGCAGAGAAATTTGAGAGTGGGTTTTTTTCTTAAACCAGAGTAACAACAAATTTCAAATGAGCGGTGCCTTCTCACAAGCAAAATGTTTCCTCAAACAGACACAAGAAAAACTTGGGAATTTTAGACTCCTCTGCCATATTTCTTTAAAAACATTATCCTTTCCTAAGTCTTGGACAGGCAGGAGGAAAATATGTTTTATATGCCTGGACAGGACCATCCTTTGTGAAAATGTAGTACACAAAGCGTTTTACTTTTCACAGAGGTGTTGATGAATAAGCATGAAAACACACTTTTAAAATTTATTTATTTATTTAATATTCAAATTTCAAAATGTCTCTATTAAAAAATCCAAAGTTTTTGATAATATTGCAGTGCAAAAATATAGCCCCTGAGATAAAAACTTCCATACTATTACCTCCAAATAAATAAAATTACAACAGATACATTTGAATGGTTCAGTACAAAAAAAAACCCAACAGAAATTTTTAAAATCTGAGAGTTTCAGTTAAGTCAGTGCAATACAGTTAGTCACATTCTGTTGAGATATTAGGTAGACTGGCCTCCTGGTAACTTCAGTGCATAATAATAATAATAATAATAATAATAATAATAATAATGGTAACCAGCAATTAATCATCAGTCCTCTAGTTCAGAAATGTGCTTCAACATTTACTTATCTTGAAGCATGTCTACTTGCTTGATTTGGATTTAGATATGTTTAGTAGTAAGCAGACATAAATATGTTTTCCTGAATACAGTAACTTCCCTGTACTGGTGCTTGTATCGCCATGGCAAATAGATGAGACTTATCCTATAAAATCCCTCTCTCAAGACAGCACCAGGTGGAAAGCTGGGTACCATATTATGTCATTTGAAGTTTTCCAGATGGAAACTGGGTAAACATTGCCTCATTCTGTATTTTCAGGTCAACAAACATATAACAAATAGACAGGATTTTAAGACAAAGTCATCTCTTATATAATATTAGGGAGTATAAATACTTTGATTAGTATTTCTTTATAAATAATTATTTAAGACACTTAAATATTAATAAATAAATGTATAAAAAATCAATAGAAAGACTGAAATAAAAAAATTCTTGTCACAACAAGATTTGCACAGTAGCTCAGTGCAAAAGATAAGATGGCATTAGCATTTGCACAGCCTCTGAAACTGGCTTCTTTTTCTTTTGTGGGAACTTGAGGTATCCCCCAGTTTTTGTAAGACGATGAACAGCTCATTCACAGCCTTGCGCTGAATTTTCAAGTCACTCATCTGTAATAAGGAAGAAACAAACGGTACAAAAGTCATGCCAAGAGCTATAATTGTTTACTGATCACAACCTGCAGGATACCCTGCTACCAGGGTAAACCGGAAGAACGTCTGCAATTTTCAATTCCCTGCTACCTAATTCCCAAAACAAAGAGCCATTTTGTCACAGATTTTTGTTTTCCGCTTTCTGTGCTACTTTTCAACCTGCCACAGACCAGCCTGATTCTCTGAAACAGAGCTACCCTGTGGTTAAAAGCAGCTGATTCCACTGGGGCATTGTCTGCAGACCTCTGTGGAGGTTGGTGATTTGTGCCATTGACACGAGCACCATGAGCCAAGTGCTCCCACAGCCACAGAGCATTCCATAGCTGGGCACAACTTCCCCAACCAATTTCTATGTCACAAACAGCTGTGTCAGGAGCAGCTCTGGTGTACAGACTTTGTGACAGTGCTGCCAGCACCAGATTGCAGCAAGACTCAGCGCTACCCCACGCTGTAGACCTGCAGCAGCCCCTGCAGCTGGAAACGTTTGGTTTCCCAGCATGAACTGAGCTAGACAGGGATTACCATATAGGTTACTGAAGTGTTATTTGCTTGAATCACACTCAAATCACAACTGGAAAATATAACATCATGAGCTTTGGAGGCAAAGGAAGAGCCTTACCTGAAGTTTTGTCAGGTCCTTGAGATCTTCTATCTTCTTTGAGCCATCAGAAAGGCTTTCTTTCAGAGTATGGAGCTCCTCAGTTATGTTCCTGACATGAGCCTTTGACCTGTCAGTGTTTTCAAGCATTTTCAAGTACATGGAAATAATCTGACTCAGGATGATCCTTTTTTCATTTCTCTGTTGAAAAATACAATCAAAAAGAAAGGTCTGTGAGTGCCGATCAGCAGAGAAAGAAAGGAAGATAAAACACAGCACACGGGTGTTCTCTGCCACTTGATACAAGATAATAAAGATGATGTTGCAGCCCATCTCCTGGGCTTGGCTGTACCTCGGGGTCAGTTCATGGTACAGTATAAAGCTTTTTTGTGGGGATTTTTGTCTCCTTTCCAAGCTACCGAAGAGAGCTCTGCGCATGTTCATTCTACTGCAGCTAATTACGCTAGTTCTGGGAGCTGCTTAGTACTAAAAGTGCCGTACAAAGCAGCTGAGATGCTTCATCATATCTGGTTCTGACTCACCTCTGTCCAGCTTGACAGCCTCTCTGTAAAAATAGGTCCACCATCAGCTACATCAGAATGACTCGAGTTCTGCAAAGAAGAACAAACATATCTATTACACAAACAATATTTATCACAAGGCAAATTTGTGGTTTTTATTCAAATGAGCAGCAAAATTCAGATTTTTGCACATCTGGCCTATAGCTATCACAATGCTTTCAGTTCTTTAACCACCAAATCCTATTGCTTGGCTGCGTGGTATCAGGAGTGGTATTAGTCCACTTTTCAATGTCTTCTCCTGCTGCAACTCATCTGACTAGACATGTTTAACATACCTATTTTCCCAAATGCTCCCTGTAAGTTTTGCTATTGACAGATGAAAATACAAGCTCATAAGCACAGCAACTGGCTAGAGGATCATGAGGTCTGATCTTGGCATGTTTTCTGGCAAGTCCAGCAGTTTGTGACCTTGAATTCATACAGTCTCAGTAAAATCTCATATGGAACAAAAATGAGCTGGGTTTACTATAAAACTATAATTTGCAGAACCGGAGAATATCCCAGTAGCCCACAGTCAGGCATGGGGCTATGCAAGATTAGTGGGCTAATCTGAGAGGCTCACAGGGACTGAGTTTAACCATCACATGCTGGCAACTGGTTCTGGGAAACAAAGACCAATACCACTCTCCTACCAAGGAAAGGCAAACTGAATCATTTCCTCTTCTGTGTGTCTTTTTTTTCCTTTTTGTATACAACAGTGACTATTTCCTTCTTTTGTCTTCTCAGTAATTTAAATACAGTAAATGCAAAGGGAAAACTTGCTATCTGACAGAAACCTCCTAGGCTGATTGGCTCCCCATGCTGAGCACACTACCAAACTGATTTTTTTACTTCCAAAAGGTGGTGAGCACCTGCTGCGCAGCAAATTTTTAATGTGAGTGCAAAAAGCTCACCACGGCTCAGGATCTCTTCAACAGAGTTCTATATATTCTAGTAAGGCTCCCTCTGGTCTATGCTAATGACAAATTTAATATATAATGCCAATTTTACAGCCAGTTTCCTGCAAACACTGAAGTATCACACTAGTCTTTACCACTTCAGGGTGGTTCTCTGCCTACTGAATTTCAACTGTCATTTGCACAAAATTATGATGAAATCATGGAAAAATCAGAGCTGAAAATAGGAGCAAACCGTTGCAGTTTTTTTTCCATGCATTTAGAGGGAAAAAAAACCAACAAAAATGTATTGAAAATAAAAGCTGTTAATTAAAAGTGACTCTATTGTCAATCTGATGCCTCTGTGACTAATCCCTGCTGAATTCAGCTGTGCACTACTTTAATGCCTCCCAGATGAAGATTGGTGAATTAACATTACAGTTATCAAATCACCAAAATTCTATTTGACAAGGAAGAATATAATGCCAGATCACATTCCCATGCCAGATCATAGTCACACATGTGGAAGTAAAATGATTGGAGGATGCAAAAGAATAAGAAGTAGGAATCACCTTTGGGCAACACACTACTACAACTTAAAATAGGTAGCAAATGCATTTGTTAAAACAAATGTTCATTTCCAATTTTTTCTATATAGCTAATTAGTACTCAATCTCCCATTAACATTGCTAACATAAAATTTAAAAAGTCAGTAAATTGCATCTAGTCAGAACTGAATAAAGATTCATATATTCACCATAAATTGCATTAAGATTTCTTGTTACAAAGTATCCCATGTAATTAAGGCTGAATTGAGATAGGAGAAGCTGTTGTGAAAGAAAGAACATCCCTGAAATAAATGCAAATTCCTACAGTAACTATGACTATTGAAAAACTGAATCAGGTTAATGAAAGAGCTTAGTAAAACAAAAGAAATTATCCATATTCTTGTAAAAAAAAAAAAGGTATGATCAAAAAATTAGTTCCATGATTACCCTCTATTGGTACATATTGAGTATGTCAAGCAGTGCTCAAGTTTGCACTATATGTAAAGCACAAGCAGCAGGAGAAGAGAAATGCAGTAGAAGACTATACTTACAAAATCAGCTTTCAGTTTGTCTATATCGTTTTGAAGCTGAAGAAGATTCAATCTATTTTCAACATGTCCAAAAGAAATCATGATGATAGACAGAACAAACAAGCTGTAGGTTTGGAAAGCCATTCTCTTGGTGATGGTTCAGTTAAACTGCTCAGATAAGTTCTGGGAGAACAGGTCTAAGAGCAGAGAGCTTCAACTTCTAACAGTTAAATCTTCTATTAGAAGCAAGTAGACGACTGAACTTCATCAGTCTGTCAGTGGTATTCATACCTGGTCTTGACATTTTTTTATTTCGTCATCACAGGCTGCGTATATTTAGACAAGATAGTGTTAGATAAGAACCCTTCATTTTTTGGCTAATCAAGGGAATCCCTCGAAAGCGTCTTTGTTAAAGCATGGTCCTGGAAAAATCTTCAGTGGTTCATCAATGGGTAACATTTACGTGGCAGATTCTGAAGTTTCTTTTACACGTGGTTGGGGAAAAGGGGGAAATTACGATACTGGCCCAGGAGTATGCATTGTGGCTCAAACCTATTCTTACACACCATCTGAAAAAAAAAATCTTATCTTGTGGTTTAAGGGTCAATGCAACAGTCAACTCATTTCTGGTGTTCTTTTAAAGTAACCACTGACTTTGCCATGGCGTTCTATGCAGACACTTAGAGATTTAAATATTCTTTCTACTGCTGTCCTTTCGTGAAACACTATTTGCATCCATGGTCTAAAGTGCACTTCTGCTGCTTTTGCATTCTTCACCTCCAGATTCAGAATAGGACAAACAAGGTTCCAGCACGAATGCAATGATGTATCATATTAAATTCCTCTATAGTTGTCTGCTATCTGTGGGAGCAGAGTATTTAGTACTTAAGACACTCATTTCTGCTTGGCAATGATTAAAATTCCCCAGTGCCATTTTGCTTGCACTAATGTGTGTAGAATACGAAAACAGAAGGACATGGGTGAAAACAAGCCCCACTGAAGAAGACAGACAGGATGGTCTCCGAGTGCGTACAGAACCCTGAAACAACAGTGTTGAGGATAGCTGGGGAAAATGTTTTTGTGTAGGAGCTAAACTCTGCTTTGATGGATATAATGGGAAAAGAGTCTTATAAAGAATCTTATGAAGAAATCAGATAATTTTAAGCTGCGGTACATGAATAGAGTGTAGGTAGGAGCCTACAAGGGGAAGAAAGAAAGAAGGGGCCCACAGGGAAAAGAAAAGAGGGGGAATCAGGAAGAGGGCACTCATAGGCTCAGTTCACACAGGCTGTGATGGAAGATGTCTGTAGCTCATCAGAAACAGATGAAAATTAAAGTGGTCCCCAACAGGTAAGATTAGAACTTTCCATCTCAGCCTCACATGACTCTTTGGATATTCCTTGGAAGAAACTCTCCCTTTCCCCAGCAGCTCCTTCCAGCTCAGCTAATGACCTCTTATGCCATCAAATCTTTTTCATTTGCTGCTTGAAAGAGGACCTCCACCTTTGGAATAGACCTAGACTACTACTACCAGGGAAATTGTCGGTTTTCAGGGAAAAGAACCAAATTTCACCAACAATGGCAGGGCCAAAATCTGCATGCTAGAACTCCCTGGGGACAGCAGCACAGACAGATGGGACACATATCACAACAGACAAGGTACTGCTCAACAATTAGTGCTGTAATCTGCTTCAGGTAGTAGCACTATGCAATGCAAGTCTTGGTTTTAGTTTAAGAAGTTAAAGCTGGTTAAGCAATAACTTACTTGCTGTAAGTGGACATGAAGGTAAGGTAATAGTGCTACTGAAGGATGCTTTAAAGCACTGTAAACAAATGCAAAAAATCAACATCATTACAAACGAGGCAGGAGGTATCCTGAAAATATCTGCACTTGCCAAGGGCCTAAGGGCATTCAATGTTCTACCTGTATTCTTTAGCAGATATCTTTGGAGTGCATGCTGGGGAGGACTGAACACTCAACACTAACACAGGCTCTTTGTCAGGACACTAGTCCTAATCTAGTCAAAAGACATGCCAGAATAGGATTGAAAAGTCTTGTGCAGCATAGAATTGATCTGTGGTGGTCACAGGTCCTTCTGTGAGACTCCATAGTCACAGCTGGATTATCACCTGGTCCAAACACAGAAGGAAGTGAAACCAAGGCATTTTTTCATTTTGCTGCCTGGAAGTCATCTGACTCTTCATGCAAAGCAGAGGTTTCACACCCTTCTTTTCATACAACACCTTACACCAAATACCCGAAGATGCCCTTGCAAAGTCATGTCAGATTTCACTATGACCATTGATTACAGCTTCTACCCTTTCATTTTTTGTTTTATGCGTACTCTTCAGAGGACTGAGTGGTTTAGTGAGCAACCGCCTGTGCCAATTCAGCAGATCTGTGCCTGACTTTCATTTCTCTAAAACACTGCCCAAGGAAAGCAGCCCATGGTTGGAAAACCCTCTCTGAGTTGTCGTTTTGACCTTATATCACACTTCACCTCTTAGTCTCCCTTTCTTACAAAGCAGCAGAAATTATTCCTTTGTTTCCTCCTTCACAGTGCTGGGGCGGTGGAGGCGGGCGTTGGCACATTTGAGGGTGTTAAGTGATTAAACTTTGCCCACACATTGTACCAGTGCTATGTAATTACTAAACGTTGTTATTCATGTTGCTATGATTTGCCAAGTAGATGTCTTGATAGTCAGGCTTCATGACTAAGGGGGATTTAAGGGGACTTACAAGAAAGCAGGAGAGGGACTTTTTACAGGGGCATGTAGATAGGATGGGGGGAACAGCTTCAGACTGTCAGAGGGAAGGTTTTTATTAGGCTGTAGGAAGAAATTCTTTACTGTGGAGGTGGTGAGACACTGGAACATCGCCCAGAGATGTTGTGGATTCCCTATCCCTGGAAGTGTTCAAGGCCAGGTTGGATGGGGCTCTGAGCAACCTGGTGTAGTGGAAGATTCCCGGCCCATGTAGTTGGAACTACATGATCTTTAAAGTTTCTTCCAACCCAAACCTTTCTATGATCCTATGAATTTGCCACTGACCCTTACAAACATATTTTAATACTGTCATGTCCCCTGGCAAAAAAAAAAAAAACAAACCCGAAGAACAAAAACCCCCAAAACAATAAACAAAACAAAAATCAAACCAAACAAAAATCAAAACCAAATATAAAAAAAGGAACCAACCCACCACTCTCCTACAGATAAGGATATGCTTCATCAGTGCTACACATCATTGTGTAGCATGGAGGATGTAATTGTCTACTCCTTGTGACCATTGGATCCCTGTGATTTAGGGGATGTTTTCAGTGATTAGTAAGGATAATGTTGGCACAAATCATCTCCTTTGTTTCGTAAGACAAAATTTCAGGGTAGAGGGAAGTTCTGAAATGCTCAAAATTAACTGTTTTGACATTTTTCTAGACAAAATTTCAGTCCTTTCCAAGGACATTTTGGAGATTATATTGTTTGAGAGAATTGGAAAACCAGTTTGTACTACCTAAAATATGACACAAGGAAGACCCTTTGGCCTCCATTACATACTCCTGTCTGCATGCAAATGGAAATGGGAAAAAGCGTATTATTGATCCCTCTTTCCTCTCAAAAATTTCTCACAGACATTAGCTGTTGAGTCTTCCAAAGAAAGGGAAGGAAGAAGAAACAAATACTCGGTGGTGTTAGACATCTAGAGAGACATACATCCAAATAAATAATCAGCTGATGGGTACAACTTGATGTGATTACAGTGTAAGTTCAAAATTATTAAAATCTTGGTACTTTGACTCACATCTGTTTTGTACTTTCCTTCAGTTTTTTGGTAAGCCCATGCAGGAGTTCCCCACCAAACACTAATGATTCCTTTCCAAATTAGCAACAGGAAATAATTACCCCGCATGGTCTGAGTACTCATCTATCATTTAAGTAAGAGTTCAAGCTTTTGCTTTGCCCAAGAAGAAGAGGATAGTCAGGAATAGCTGTTCTGGGCTGGGCTTTCTCAAACACTACAGTGGACTTTATGGAAATTCCTGATTGTATTACTATCAGCTTTGTATTGTCTAAACACTCAAGTAATAGCATAATATAAATATTCAGGATGCATGTTAAAATAATTTTCTGGAGTTGGCAACAAATATTTTCCTCAGAACATCTGTCCTCATTGATAGCTGTTCATGTCCCTGTTTCTAAAATAAGCATAATGCTGTCATCCTTTTCTTTTCCTTGAAAGACTGTTGAATTGGTGTATATGAGGAATTCTGAGCCTGGAAAGAGAGACCTGAAACACGTTTTCTCATTGCTAATTGTGCATGGACTGCAATATGTAATGGAAACCAAAGTTTCCTTCTTGTTTCTTGTGCCATATTTCAAGTTGGTACAAACTTTTTTTCCAGCTTTCCAAAGAAACACAGCCTGCATGTATGAATGATTTAGAAACTATAAGCTACCAGTGAGAGCTAACCATGAGAAAGGCAGGTGAAATTCCAAAATACTCTTTTACTTGTAGTAAAGTATGGAAAAAATTACACCAATGTAGAAGATAGTGATGGACAAATGTGGCGTATGTTTTTACTCTATACTTCTATTGTCTGGAATCTTTCCACATATCCAAATCCTGATTGAAATCTATTGCCCATAGAATAGAATAAAATTCTAAATCTTATCCTATTATAGTTTAAGTCCATGTCGATGGAAAAGCAGCACAACTGTTGGCACAGCAGCAGTCTAAAGTATGACTGGTGTAATACGTCTTGTGCTACAACCATAGTGACTACAGGTTTTTCTACATAAAATCTTCCATTTTCACCTGCTCTTCTTCATTATTCCAAGAGGAATAAAATACTCTTGAAAGTTTTCTTTTTCAGCACCATAATATCCTTTGGAGGAACTACTGCCCATTATGAGCATTATATCATGGATCTTATAGTATTTGTTTCCACTTCAAAGCACTAGATTCTTGTTTTATATGATTTCATGAATCTTGGGATATATTTTAGAGTTTTGGGGTTGGGATTTTTCTAAAAGCAGAATAAAAATAATAGAAGAAATTTTATTTAAACACAATTGTTTCTAAGTTTCTTCCTAATATTTTTGAAATACTTCTGCCTAGGCTTTTTAGACACTAGCACCTACAACATTCATATGGTTGATCTTTAATGTTAAGCAGGCAATGGTATCTATCCCATCCTAACAGTACAATGTACTGACTTCAGATAAGGCACTTTGTGCCTGGGTGGTTGCAAAGCATTCTACAAAATAAAGGTATGTTTTATTAAAATAGTTCTCCCCAAAGTGATCTTCCAAGGTTTTTTAATTCTTCCGTTCCTTCCAGCTCAGGATATTCTATGATTCTGTGATTCTCTAATAGCCGTGCTCTTCATAAGACCAGCATGCTAGAATTATGATAAACTTCTCCACAGATATTTCCATTAGTTTCAAGGTAGTATTTTAATTCACTTTGAGAGAGCTAATTCACAGAGAAAACAATTCCACTGTAATTTGGCTTGACTGTGTTCTGTGGTTCTGACTTTCTGATATTTCCTGTAAATATATATGTATACGTTTACCGTTGCTGTACAGATAGAAAAAATATGTTTTGCTCACAGTGTCCTTACCCAATTCCCAGTAAATGACTTCATGTTTTTCTTTATACTTCAACTCTCCATACAGAGACCTCTGCTATTTTCTCAGTCTGTTACTCAGTTTCATTTTCATAGGATCAGATCCACCTTCAAAAGAAGCAAAATCTACTGGATCTTCTACATCCAAACTTCTGTGATAGTAACCCATGGCTCTTTTTCAGAAGAACTATGTCATTTTTAAAGAGAGAAGCCCAAAGGATGCTAGTCTTCAATCAGCTGTTGGTTTCTGTATGTGCTAGGTCAATCCATTCAGGGATCTCCATTAACCTCATCAGAGGCCAGCTTGCAACCTCACAAAACAGCACGGGCTCAGCTGAAAATTCATTGCCGATTGATAACAACCTAATACTTTTCAGACATTCTAAATACTATATCAAAATGGGACTTTTCAGACTATCAACCTGCCAGTGAGCCAGTCCTGCTCATCTTCCTCTCATTATATCAATAGAATTTTCTCCACATTTTGGCTTTTGTTTTCTTTCCCTTTACGCTGATTTTCTCTGCTTTTCTGTTGGCTTTTATTTGCATTGGAGCTTTTTCATCTCATTTTTAATGAGGAATTCAAGTGCCATTTGAGTTTTTATTGTACAATTGCATCTGTTTTCACAGTTTAAGTACTTTATCTTACAGACTTATTTATTGCTGGAAATTAATACTCACATTTAAATTTGGAAGTACGCAGTAATGAAAGCAATCCTGCTTTAATTTCCTATTGAATATTCTAAGTCGAAATGTCAACATCTGGAGGAAAAATCCGATCATTTTCTTGTTATCTCTTACACAATTTATAATTGTTAATTGTCACATATGTACACGGAAACACAAGTGTGTAGGTGTGGGCACAGGTTGGAGGCTAAGTCAATGATCTTCTTCAAGCATCAGTAAGAAAATATCCATTAAATGTTTCAAACCAGCCTAGAGAGTGGACATTTTCTGTCATAATCATTTGGAAACCTCCACAAGACATTTCTTAGAAGAAATCTACTATGTGGTGCAATCTTTTCTTCTAAAGCAATCCAGAAGACGGTTGGGTGGGGATTCCCCTCATCTGCCAATCTCTTCAGTGCCATTCATAATTCTGTGACTAAGCAAGCCAGTCATCTTTACTCACAGAAATAAAGCAAATCAGTACACAGATTTGGTCCTACCTGTTTCTGTCCAGCCTCCAGAACACATATGAGAATGCCACAAAGCCAGGCTTACAAGTAATTCATCCACAGATAACATTTTACTTAGAAATGGACTTCTTGAGAGGAGTTTGCTTGCAAAGATGTTTCAGTTAGATTCAGAATTTAAAGTGAAAGGAGAAATATGCAAGACCTTTGCTTTTTAGTAGTTAAAAAATGAAGAAGGCGCTTCACACCCTAAGTACATTTCCTCTTCATCCCCACAGGAAGTAAGGCTGCCTATAGTAGAGTTACTGCGGGTCGAGTGTAGATGCACTTCATTTTAAAGTTGTGCATCTTCCTTTTTCAAAGGCCTGAACTAATGACTATGAAGTGCTCTGAGTGAACATGTGCTAGTCCTCTTTAGGAAATGAAAAGATTGAATTAGTTAGTAACAAATACTTTTTAAAAACCTCAATCCCAAGAAATGAGAAACTGAATTTCTGTAGGTTTTTTGAAAAGACTGTTGGGTTTCTGACCCCAAACTAAAATAAAACAAGTTTTTAAAAGGACAATAAAATAGACAAATATTGCTCTTTCTTTCCCCCCAAACTGCAAGAACACTCTTTTCAAAAAGAACAAAATGCAGTTTCAAGTAGCATACTTTTAAGTAATCAAAATGTAGCTACTGTGGCAGGTTGAGTTGTTAATCTATTCCTAAGGAAATGAAACTCATGCAGTTTTTTAGTTGTCAGTTCCTTCCTTGTCAGTAACTTTTGAGCAGAGTCAGCAGTTTCTTCTGATTTTGAGAGATTCGAAAGTCTCACAGCTGATTTAACTCCTGTCACCTTCATTGAATTTGACAGCTAAGCAACAGCAAGATTGGCTTACCAATGACGGACCATGTGTTGATATTTTATAGTGTCTCTATGAGTTAGCTACCATAAGGAGGGGAATACCTTTCCTAGCACTGCTATTCAGTTGTTGTGAAAGAATATTAATTTCACCAATTATTCAAGACTTATTAATAATTTAGGAAATTATTAATTCTGTTGATATCCCTATTAATAGCTAGGAAAGTCTATAAAGCAATTATGAAACACTTCCAAAACTTCTGAAAAAGAGTAGTGAAAGGAACCTTCCCCTGCCACTTAAATTGATCGTTCTGTTTTGCAATAATGTGTACAGGGCTCTGGACTCTCACTTTATCCTTTTTTGGTACCTCTGGTTTGCCACACCAGCCTATTCCATGCATATCTATGCAGCAAAATTGAAGGAGAAACTGTAGCATGTTGCCACAACAGCTAAGGTGGATTTATTTTAATCTAGCTAGTGTGGATATCAGTAGCAGAGGAGCTGTGATAAACCTCCAGGCTTCAACTGTGGTGTTCTACCTCTGCCTCCGCGTGCACAAGCGAAGTACAACAGTCCTTTCACAGCTTTGCAAACGTATGCAGACAAGTTGAGTATTAATTGCAAAGAGCTCAGAATTTAGGCACACCAACTCTGGTTTCCATCAGCACACTTGAACTGCTCTGCCCTTTCCATTAGAGAATTTTCTTCTGGAAAACCATCAATTCTAGTTCAATAGTTGCCAAAATAAAAATTCCCGAAGACATTTAAGGCTGACTTTTAATTTTTTTCTGCACATATAAGGCAAAATGGCATATCCTCGAGATCCTCTGTTTGTGTGCCAGTTGTTCTACACACGGGAACTTAAAACCAGTCTCCTGATCACCACTCACTTTACTTTGGCTTGCATTTGGAAGCACTCTGGGGGCCAGCAAAAATTAGTTCCTTTCAGATAAAATAAAACTAGAAAGTGTTTTCAGAAACTCTCTTGATGTTATCCAGTTGTTAACAGGAACTCAGGCCACAGGACCACGCTAGAGCTAGTTCAAAATAAACTCAAAACAAGTACAGTGTTGAAGTTGGGTCCTCAACATCAATGTTTGTAACCTACGAATCCACGCCTATAGTATTGCCCCTTTTGCTAATGAAGACATAAGTTATCTTGCAACCATTTCTGATCTTACCTGAAATGTTTAAGCACTGAAGATGAGTGGTCTAAACAATGGGAAGCATGAAATTAAAATGTTCCTTGTACTAGGCCCTGAACCCGAATCATCAGATATGAGTAGACAGATAAGGGTGCAGCAATAAATATTTGTGGAAGAAGCAATTAAATATTGGAAAGAAGTAATGGATCTTCTCATACATAGGTAGACACGGAAACACATTAAAAATCACTCTAATTTATGGCACTGCAGCCTGAATTGCATTTAAAAGAGCCTGTGGTGGGACGCATCAGTTCCTCCTCTGCTTCCAAGGAAGCTTTTGTGGGAAGTGCGTGTCTAGGAGTCAGGGATAATGAAGTGTTGCTTAGCTGAAGAAGGAATGGATTCATTTTGTTTTTCAAGTCATTCGAAATCAGAAGGTTATGCTTTGCTGATATTCACAGATTTAGGATATGTGTGGGTCTTTTCAACAGAAGGTTACCTGCAACAACGGAAGGTACCTGCAAAAGATATCATTACAGTAGATGCTCATTCTCTGAATAAGACTGGATGATGTCATGTGAATTGTAACTTTTCAATTAAAGAATTCTATTTTTATTTCAAAAACAAACAGTTTGTTTCAAACTAATATTTCTGAAAGAAACTTTAGTTAAAGAACTAATCAGTGAGCCAGAGGGTAAAGATATACATAGAGCAAGACTTGGATTTCTGCAAGTCATAAGTGCAAAATTGTTTAGAATTTTCCTCAAAAGTAAACAAGAAAAATATGACAGACAGGACTGTAAGTCTGCTGTTGAGGACCTGGAAGTGCTGGTGGATGGCAGAACAGAAGTGGATTTCATCTTGGTAGCTGTGAAGGCAAACGGTATCCTGGGCTGCGTCAGAAGAACTGAAGCAAGGGGGTCACGGGATGTTCTGTCTCCCATTCTGCTCTGCACTTCCCAGTCCACACTCAGTATAGTGCAACCAGCTTAGGTCCCCCCAGCTCAAGAGAGACACTGAAAAATGGGAGAATGTTCTGCCAATAGCCTCCAATGTGACGAGAGGGTTGCAGATTTCTACTTATGAAGAAAGACTGAAGGAATTTGATTTGTTCAGCCACAAGACAAGAGGGCTCAGGGGTATCTACGTGCAGTTTTCCACTACCCAAAAGGTAGTTACAAGGAAGGTGGAGGTACTCTTTTCACACAGGGCATAGTGAATGGACATGGTGCACACGGCTTAAATTTCTTCAGCATGAGAAACATTAAATGTCAGAGTGGCAGAACCTACCTTCAATTTTTCAACACTGGGCTTGACAGGATCTTAAATAACTAACTCACTGTTGCACTCAGAGAAAGAAGCCGTTTCAACCTGGGCTTTTCTGATTCTATTCTGATGAGAGCAGCCAACCCAACCCATCCACTTCTTCAAGAACAACAGGAAGACAGCAGGATCACAAGGGTCAGAAAGAAGATCTGATCTGCAGTGATAACTGCATCTCAGATGTGAAAAAGAGGTGTGAAGGAACTTCCCAAATTCACACCAAATCAGCCTATGTAAAAATAGAAGTAGGAAATCATGTCAGGGTGATGCAAAAAAGAGCATAAGGGAAGAAGAGGGGTTGGTGCAGGCACTGGGCTGGATATTTGTCTACATTCTTCTCCCAAAATTAAATAGACAATTCATCTAAATTTTTTATGTGGCTGGGTACATTAAGAAGCATTGAATGTAGTAGGTGAACAAGATTATTTTGAGAGCTATTGACACAAAATAGAGGTAAAGTCAAGATGACCAACCGCAACAGGAATGGAATCGACCTCTAAGGCAAAAGCACAAGCACGAAGGTAGAGTTAAAGGTTCTTCCATGAAGTAAACAAATGGAACAAATGGGCACATAAAATTGTACTTGCAGTAGTGATTGTACTTGCAGTAGTGAGACTTTTTAATCCGTCTGTCAGATGAGTGGTTGTACTATTTAATAGATTCCCACTAGATTAGTATGGCCTCTTCCCTTCCTTCTGTAAAACCTCCCCAAAGATTCACTTGTCTTTTCCCTATACAGAGGAATAAGCACCAGGATCTTGCTTCAGATGGTCTGAAATCAGATTCTGCTGAACTTATCTATCAGCTGAGTGCAGATCATATCAGTCAGATACTTGCCACAATCACCCTTTGGTATCAGCAGGCTTTTTTAGGGGTACAGGGTATGCAAGCTCAGTTTGCTGGTCTCAAAGGGGCCAATCCCCTGACTCAAATTGCCGCTCTGCACCTGATGCTGCAACCCCTTTTAGTATCCTTCTGTAACCCTGCAATTTTCTCCAAACTTTGAACTTCTGCGCTGCGGTTTTGCTCCGTCATGGGATTCACATCTGTGACCCTCCCGGGCATTGCTGTATGTGAAGCACTCTTTCCCCTACTGCGGGTAGAAAAACAGGTTGTCTTTTCCACTGACAGCCTGTGGTTTCTCATTCATAAAAAAATCTTTTCCTCACCTCTAAGAGGCTCGCTTGTAAATAGCTTTATCAAGTGACTAATTTAAGGCACCTGTGGGTCATCTCTGCAAGCTTTCTTCATCACTTGCAAATTGCTACTGGTTATTCCTTAGTCGCTATACAGGAACAGAGAAAACATTTAGACTGACATGACAAAATTTGCCTAGGAGACGTCAGCGGGTTCTTCACGCGTGGTTAGGGACAATGAGCTGGGCTGGCACAAACCACTTCGTCTTTCATGCGGGGAGGGAAAAATCAGAAAATAATTGATGATGCTTTATGAATGATGGACGTGGGCTGCAAGTTTCACCTACAGCAATAAAACCGCCAGGGTGTATTCTGCTGTTAACTACTGCTCATTGAATCTTTAGAAGAAACAAGCAAACAAAAGCCCCCCCCCACACCATGGCTACTTCAAGGAAGTTATTTCCTTCTCATCAGCACGTCTGAAAGCATGGCTGAAACAACTTAAATAAGCAGCACTGGGAGAAAATGGAAGGAAAAGCCTCCATTGTTTAATATTAGCAAGTGATGTACTTCATGAACCCCAAAGTCTGTTATTATGTCAAAAGTGTGAAAGCCTTTTTGAGGTCTTAAATAGAAGAAAAATAATATTTTATTAAATATGAAGAAACATAATTGATTAAAAGGCTGTTTGAAAAGCAAAAACAGACCTGTTCACACCTAGATGTCTTAGTATCTGTAGTATCTACAATATCTACATGCATCTTAATATCTGTATATAACCTCATTCATAATTTCTGTTTAAGTTTCATTCTTTTCTCTGCAACTCCAGGTGCTAGAAACTTTGCACCCAGCTTTCTTTAAGTGGATTTTTTTTAATGTCCAAAATACAGCAACATGCTGAAGCATACGGATAAGACCCAAACACCCCAGGCTCCTCTACTCACCCATGATCAGTCCTCTTCTACACTCTTCTTCCTCAAGTTGCCTCTACCTCTATACACTCTCTTTCACTAAACAGAATTAAATTTGTATTTTCTCAGGTTTCTGTCTCTGACGATTCAAAAACCAGGTAATGGTAATCATATAGCTGATATTATTTTAATATCCTAGTGTAACATGTCCTTCTGCTGTTTTGCCAGTTTGCTGAGGCAGAAAACCTACCAGAAGCTAACAAAACTCTAAAAAGGGCATCATAACCTGGGATGAGAAGGTGGGGCGCTCTGGGAATATCGAGAGTCAGTGGCCAAGGAGTAGGGAGATCTGCATGACCCTTTTATGGGCTAGACATGAAAAACCTCCCTGACAATGCCCATGCTGCAAGGAGAGGAGCCAGGAGTCCGGTCAGGAGTGGGTTTCCATCTGCAGGGCTTTGGACCAAAAAATCTTAGTATAAATTGTGAGGGGCCTGCAATCTTCAGAAATAATTTACCAGAAGTGAAACATCTGAGACTTCTCACCTGCCTTAATTCTGTTTCAAAATTCATTCAATCCTTTCCTCTCACAGGACTTGACGCTTGCCTGCAATTTGTCATTCACCTCACACAAACACTTCGTGACCAGGCAGTTCTCACAGGTTTCCTTTCAACTATGGAAACAAAGCCCCTCATTCTTCAGCTGTGGCTCCGTTCAGCTCTGTAACACTTTACAGAACTAGAAATGATGCAATGTCCCTTCAAAGTCAGCCTTCCACGGCTCCTACCAGAGATTTTTCAAGATCCAACTGGATAAAGCCCTAAGCAGCCTGGTTTGTGTGCCCTGCTTTGAGCAGGAGGTCAGGCCAGAAGTCTCCAGAGTCCCTTGACAGCCTCATTTATCCTGTGGACCCCACAGCTTTATGATCATCAACACCTTTCATCAACCCACTTCATCCAAAGGACTGAAAAAAACCATTATTCATGATGTTCTGCAATTCAAACCTACTCCTGACATATGTCACCAGCATCTTTATTCCATGATAATCTCCGCCCTCAATCAATGGTATTCCGTTGCCTCCCTTTTCCCTCTGGCAATGCTCCTCTAGAGCAATAGACCTACATATTGACTGCCTTTACATTTCCAAATGACTCTTCCACTGAAGCCAACAGAATAGGAATGTTGATCTAAATACTGATTTTTCAACAAAAACAGATTTGAGGTGAGACCATTCTCCACACATGTTCTTGGAAAGTGAGTATTCCACAGCTCAGCAGTTCCTGGCAGCATTTAGGAAGGGGTAGCCCCAAGGCACTCATTATTTGCACTATATTAAGAAGGTTGGCTAAAGATGAGAGAAGCTGTAAGGTGACCACTGCAACAGCTGTACAGGGGCTGCCGTATCCCTCCCATTCCTGTAACAGCCTACCCAGGCAGCCCTTTTCTGGGCAGCCCCACAATTGCTGAGGGGAAGATGGCTTGACTTGAGTATCTGGGCTCACTGGCTATTGGGGCTATCTGGGGAGCATCTCATTAATCACTAGATCAAAAGTCCATGCGTTTCACCTTTGGCCATGCATCTTTGCAGTGAAGAGTCTGCTACTACACTCTCTAGAAACTGGTGTATGTTGTGGGCACACAGAAACAGTGGCCAAACAGCCAAATCCAACACATGTTGCATCATTGTCCGAATCTCATTCTTACTTCCATGTTTCAGGAAACAGTCTTCTAATCTTCTAATCCTTCTAATGCTCTCTGAGGGAAACTATCCCAGCATTTGTCAGGACTCGTCTAGATTGGAGAGTAGGAAATATTCTTCTCTGAAAGGGTCAAGCACTGGAACAGACTGCCCAGGGAAGTGGTTGAGTTACCATCTCTGGAGGTAGGTAAAAGACGTGTGGATTTGGCACCCGGGGACATGGTTTTATGGTGGACTTGGCAGTGCTGAGTTAATGGCTGGAGTTGATGATCTGAAAGGTCTTTTCCAACCTGAACAATTCCATGATGTTATGATTCTATGAGTCTGTTACTACATTTTAACACCAGGGCTGCAGACGAGACCAGGAATTTGCTGTAGATGGTTAAGCCTGCAGCAGAAATTATTAATAAAGTGATAACCTCTGCTCTGAAGATTTTGCACTTCAGAGAACAAAAACACTTCAAGGAAACCAGAAAATTGTACATGACCTTGTCTGTGATGGAAATTATCTTCACGGACTGTTGCTGTACTATTTACATAACACCAAAACTGCATGTGCAGCCGCTACTTTCCACTAGATCAGTGTTTTTCAAGAAGTCGTGATCTAGTGACAATTTTAATGCACAGCCACATATTTTTCATTCTTGCTTTTGCAGTAACTGTCCTAAAATATCTTTTTTTTCCATGTAATAAGAGTCACTGCTTCAAAAAGATCAAAACACTGTGATAACACAAGCCATGCTAAGCAACAGTGACAGCAATTAACTACGTGGGAAATAATTTCCTTCTGAAGATTTCTGTACACTAAGGAGTGATAAATTAACTTGAACAAATAATTGATAGACAGTTTTTCCACTTGTCAAAAGAGGACAGTATCTTAATAAAGGAACTTGTGTGTAGTCACATAAGAATTCTGTAATAAAACTACAGACTGAATTCATATTCGATCAGTTTTTGGCTATATGCCCATCGCTCTTACCCTGCATTTTTTATTTCAATTCTACATTTGTGGCAATTGAATTTAAATAATTCAGTCTTTCTAACCCAACTGCATATCTATTTCAGTTTCCATCCAAGGAAACTACTTAGGAAATATGCTCTAACACTTTCTCCATCAACTGAAGTCAGCAGTTAACTGGGACTAGCACGAGTCTTGTTTTCTAAGAGTGACACCTAGAGCCTCATCTGTAAAATTAAAATGCACTCCTTCACTTTTCCAGTTTTAAAAGGCTTTTGTTCATACTTATTACTTTGCACTGACAGTTGAATATTTTTTAATACCAATTATTTTGCTATGTTTTTGTGAAGTTTCAAAGCAATATCTGTTGTTAGGTAGCCTGCATATGACATGTATCACAACACTTTTGCGTTAAGTAAAGTCCTTTATTGTGCAGATTTGCCTTTCATTCAGGAGTGTTTAATTGGTTTGCAAATGTGATTTTCATTACCGTATGAGGGGATGCATCATGCCCAGAGGTACTCTCATTTTATAGACAAGGCAACTAAGAATCCACAAAGTGTCCCAAGCCATATGGAAAATGAGGGCTGAAATATGCAAATGCTAAGCTTTTAAGCCATAAAATATCTTGATTTCTTTGTCAGATGAATGGAGGCTGAGCCTTGCTGCAGCCTGACCTCAAACCCTGCTGCAGGAGGTCTGCTGGCTACCCAGACCCATGGCAGGGCTGACCCCAGGAATGCAGCGTGGCAGAGAAGGTGTTACTTGCCCTTTTCGAAGTTCATCTGTCTCCTCAGGCTTTCATGTGTCACCCACTGACTGGACGTGCAAAATTTCCGCATGAAAAGCCTTCGGCAACCTGAGTCACCTGAAACCATTGCCCATGGATCTTCCCAAATAAACGTGGCAGTTTTTCTGCTTGCAGGTGTCACTGTCTCCCTTCTGAGGCAGAGAAGCAGCAATCCCTCCAACTCCCACAGACACAGGGCTCTCAGATCCCAGATACTGCTCCCTGCCCGCAGCAAGTACTGGACAGTTATGTCTGATGAAGGCTGGGGAGGCCATGCCCATGGTCAATTTTCTATTCCATACACCAGAGTTTGGACAAAAACCACTAAAACTGAAAGCAAACCTGAATTTCAAAAACAAATGGGTGAAAAAATCCATCAAAAGGGACATTGTGTTAACCAAAATTAAATTACATGCTCAAAAAAGACCATGACATCAAATTTTCCACTGTCCCTCTAATCAACCATTTAACCATTCAACTGAAAAAAAATGTATTTTTCATAGCAACCCCCTTGTATTAGTTAGACATTTGTCATGGCACTGCCAGCTGATGTTGAATATTGACTCCACAGGATGGTAGGACTGTGATGTAGTTGAAAGACATTTTGGAAACCCCTACCATCTACTTTCATAAACCTCTCACAAATAATTTTACAATCATAGTCGAAGCAATCCATTTATTGTGTTTTCTGAATGTCTGATCTCATGTAGATCATGTGACATCTAAAAGTCACGCTTGGGTCCTAAAACAAAGCTTTTACATTAATTGTGTATTTTTATTAGGGATCAATTATTACCTTAAATTAATAATAATCAGTACATAATTATTTTTCCTATTTACATGTAGATAGGCTTGTGTATACAGTTATATATCTACAGCCATAAACCCCAAAAGAAATGTAGTTTAGGGGTGGGATTTTCCAAAGTGATCCTCATTGCTTTGAGCTGTACTCACACAGGGGGGCACAAGCCGTGGCTAGCTCATGCCCACAGCACGTGGCACATTGTGTCTGATCCGCAGGGTAGCAGATTCCACGTTCTGCTGGCGTGGCGTGTTCGGGGGCTGCCTGTGAGACAGCAGGCAGGCAGGCAGGATGGGAAGCACAGCAGGCTGCTGTAACTGCTCCAGAGGCAGCACAGACAGACAAAGCTGCTGTGCCAGGCTAACTGTGAAAGCTTGTAAAAACCCCTCTTTATGCCGCTGTGTTACAGAGGGTGTCCTTCCACGGGACGGAATTACTGCCAGACACATTGTACATCCAGCTCTCAGTTCATTTTCAGGCCTTTTGGGTATTGATCTGTCCTTAGCACAGAAGCAGCACGTTGTCGTCACCTCGTCATTCTTCATATGATGGTTTGTATGTAGGCCTGAATCCAGGGAAGGAGAATGTCCAGCTCATGAACGGCCTTGTAGATTCCCTTGTCTCCAAGCTGTTGAGAAGATGAAGGCATTAGAAAAGAAACTAGCTACAGCCCTTGAACAGTGCAGTGGGGAGCCAGCACCTCCTGTTCTTACCTTGAGAAACATTCTCTTTAACTTTTTGACTGCAGAAGTTAACCTTGTGGATGGAGCACACGGAAGCTGAAGGATGAAAAAAACCCAAAGATGCTGATATAAACACATAGTGATGAGGAAGAGTCCAGCCCACAGTGTGGCACTGTAGGGCTACCAGTAAAATGTGTAATCTCAGCATCATTTCAGCATCTCCCAATACTTTGAATGTGTTCTTTTACCTGTGTGCTTCCTGCCAAGTTGAGTTCACAACACACAAAATTGGTACTATGAGTACCTCTAAGTGTTCTTACTAAACACTTTCTATTTATTCAGGAATCTTCACTTAAGTTTCCATTACACCTTTTTCATGTTGTAGCCTAGCTCTAAGACTCAAGGCCCTTTAACTCTAAACTCTCTGAACCTCTGAACCTGAGAGAAGGCAAGGCTAAGGACCAAAGACCATTGCAAAGTACAGGGAACAATTTTGCACATTTCTGCAAGACCTTCAAATATGTTTATAAAGTTAATTTAGGTTTTTCTCTGTTTCCCTGCCCATTTTTCCACTGTCTGATTAACTACAGGCTGGAGGGCTTAGTTCTCTCCTCACCATTTATCTCTGGGCGCTCAGCTTTGGACTGGCTATCCAAAGCTGTTCCAGTTGGTGTTTTTTAGAGCTGCCAGACTAAGCTTTCTGAGCAACATAGTTTGCTGATCCTCATCTACCTGGATTTTCAAAGGGAAAGATACTTTCTTTCAGAGAAAAAAGAATGGAAAAATCTGACGTTTTCCTATCTACAGACAAGGGTAACCATGTTTGAAAAGGGAAAAGGTAAAGGTCCTCACCTCAACTCATGGAAGGAAATGACTCCACTGAAATGAATGATTAGTTCTTTTGTGTCTCACACACAGTACTTTAAAAAGGAGTACAGACATTTTCAGGTTACCTTTTGTGCTTCCCAAAGTCACCTCACATGATGAAAGTGAGGAAAAAAAGCAAATCTTTAAAAGAGAGCATAAATAAATGTTTTAAAATCTTCTAACCAGGGCACTTCTTTTTGACTTGGACCTTTTTTTTTTTTTTTTTAATGATCTCTATCTTGTATGATGCAGATTTCCACAAAATATAATTTGGTAGCAGAACTGACCTTAAATGAGTATGTTGGCTTTAGTGGTGATACACATTACAAACTCTTATTTTCCTGCATATACTGCAAGTAACTAAATAAGCTAGCCAGCAAGTTTGAGCATTGCAAACAATACTCAAACTTTGCTTGAGGTCTACAAGCTCTGCCTAAAATGATGGAGAAATATTAAAAGTTCTGCAGGGAATACATTGTCCTTTTTCACTCCATTCAAATATGAGAAAACACTTCCACAATCTGCTACTGATGTAAGAACATAAGTCCAGCATCAGAAGCAATTTCACCCTGTTCTCAGCAATGCTGACCAGGGCACTCGAGCAAGTAATGAGGTCAGTGGTGCTCCAGGAGGATACTCCAAGTATCCAAGGAAAAATGTCTGTTACCTTTACCTTGCAGTCCTAGTCTAAATGAAAAGGTCTGACTTTACTGCAGAAAATAAGTTTAGAGGTGTTCAAACTCACGTATGTCTAAAAAACTGAACTTGGGCCCCTGTATCATTGGAAAATATTAATGCCTTCTTGTTTGGACAAAACCAAAAACTGGCCGGGTGAGAATCGTAATATTGTAGTATAAAGTCTTTGGAAGTGGTTGGCAGGCAAATATTGTTAGGACTTTTAGGTAGCACACATGCCTCTAGCTGGCTGAATTACAGCCTGAGTTTGTGAGAGAATATATATATATTATATATGTATATAATGTATATATGTATATAAAGGTATCACTGTTTCCCTTAGTTGTATAGACAACTTCATTCTTGAAAGGTAACAAATTAATTACGTAAGTACGTTGTCGTGGTGGAAATCCCTTCTGATAAACATCTTGCAGCTCAACTAGATAATAACAACTAAAGAGCTTATGTACATGGATGAATGAGTGTTAATTTATTGAGGAATAATGTGATGAAGAAATCTCAAGTTCGGTGTTAGCAAGGGATCCATTACTTTCACTCTATTCACAATTTATATTATTCTTCACATGGTTTTGTATTGCTGGGTTTGAATTTATACAAACATTTCAAGAAGTGTTGGTTTCCAGAAATGAGGTGTCTCCTAGAAAATCATGATAAGCTACCATTTCTCAAAGAGCTGTTGTTTTTCTACTAGCAGGAAAAGTCTTCTGTCTCTTAGCAGCACTTTGTAAGACCCAAAAATGTAAGTTGTTATGTTTAGACTTCTTTCGGGTAAAACACTGGCACTAATTATGAAAAAGAATGCAGGAGCTCTGAGAAATCTGCAGCATTTTGTCTCCATACAGCACAGAAACAAATGCATTACTAAGCTATCTAGCAAGCTACAGTCACTGGATATTCTGAATTCAGTCACAGTCAACAGTCTAAACTTCTCCGTGTGTACTGGCACTTGTACAGAATGTGATTCCAGACAGAATAAAATCTCTATAAAGCATATTATACCATCTGAAATTATATTATGGCATTCTGGAATTATAGCATTATCTGGAATTTTGACAGACACGAATAAACACAGCAGTATGATCACAGCAGAGTGCTGTGAATAATGGCTGTAAACTGCAACTGTTTAACATGGTTTTAAACACAGAACCTGAAAGCTGGTGGAGTTTTGTCCCATTGAGATTTGAATCTTTTCACATTATGCAAATATCCCAGTTGAGTTCTGACCTATAACTCTGCAAAGAGATCTCTGAAGCTGTTTGGTTTTGCATTGCAAATATTTTTGTGCATGCAGAACCACTGTCCTTCTCTTTCATGCTACTATGCAGTTCAGATTAGACAAAGTTTCAATTAATTTAATTCATTAATTCATTGACTTGCCATCCTGCTCTCACTTTTTCAAATCACTATAGTTGTTTGCCTGGATATTCACGGCTATATTTCACCCTAAGTCAGGCTCCACTTTCCAGGACTCTGTGATTTGTGAGAACTGCAGGTTTAGGGGAGAAAAAAAAAATATCCACAGGATATTTAGTTTTAAGACACACCCTGTTGCTGTTTGTCTAACCTTAAAAATTAGATGAGAAATGACCAAGAAGATGATGGCATCATCTTAGCATCCTGCCTGGTATGTTAGTAAGTATGTTTGCACAGGCAAAAGTGTGCTCTAACTGCTGTCCTGGTGTTACTTAGGCAGAGTTGGTAAAAATGCCTCTTCTCTGGGGTACCTGGAGAAATTTTGCCAGCGGTCAGCATCACTCTCTGACAACCTGCTCTGACTGTGAGCACAGCTGATACACAGGAACTGCTCCCATGTGCTTCATAATTGTGGGCCCTGCTTACTCATGAGACACCACCAGTTCTTTCAAAATTCAGTATGGAGGAGCAGAGATGACATGTGTGTAAAGATTACGTACATGCAGAGGGTATGCTGTTGAAGAAGGAAAGCATTACCGCTGTTACATTACAGAAACCTGAGGAGCCACATTTCTCCCTGTGATCACCCTGTCTCTTTGCAGCTTTGGTGATGAGAGGGCAGCGCAAGGTGACATCATCTGTAGGGAAGTGGCTTGTCTCCATGGGATCTCCACCACCTTGCACACTCCCCACAGGATCACTCTGGGAGGCAATGAATGGTGCTAAACTTCCCTGGGCCCGGTGGGGAAGCCCTCATCAAACTGGGTCCCCTGTAGCATGGGACATACCATGACTCCGAATCACCCTCTCCCTCTCCATCTGCTGAAAAACTGAGCTGGAGCCCTTCCCTAACTTTTCAGATAGACAAAGTTAGCTTAGCTCTCAGGAATATACTCACACAGGCATCCATGTTTGCTTGCAGGACCTGGAAGGCACTAATAAAGTACAACTTGTCACTTCCTACCTCAAGACGACTGAAGACATTTTTCACATAGAAGGAGAGGAGCTGATCTCGAACACTGCAGTTTGTCTGAAAACAAATCAAGAACGATTTGACAAATGAAAACCTCATAAGTCAACTTTGGCCTAAAATTTCATCCTCATAAAAAACATGCATGTTTAGAAAGTGTGCAATCAATGAAACCATTTGTATGAATTTTAGTACCCCATTGACCTTCCTTTTCTTTTACACAGCTCAATGTAACTCTGTGCTTTCTGAAGGAGAAGCAGGAGGGTGCTCTGCTGGCTGGCACAGGAGTATTGGTAATACCAGCCATGAGCAGAAGTGACAGCAACAAATGTACTTTAAACACAAAGAATAAATGGAAGATAAATTGGGGAGTTAAGTCAGACCATCTTGGTCATTGTGGGTGTCATTTTTCCATTCCTCCACATCAGTGTCCTGTGGCATTTGATATGCTGTAGAGTATCTGGCCCATCCCCAATTGCTGCTCCAGAAAAGACCAGTCATCCTGTCAACTCTGTGTCATATCTGCCTGACCTGTGGGTTCTCTTGGCCACCTAAAGGTATTTCAAATGACTATATGACTATTTTTAGGCAATGGAATGAAGTATCAGGTGTGAGATTCCCATCAGGAGGGTAATGCAGCTGCAAATTACGCCACTCAAATGTGGATGTCTGTGTGTGGGTCCCACAGCCAAGTAAGGAGCCTTCACTCCCAAGGTAACTGGTGAAATCCAAGAGACATCAAAGGCCAATAGGTCTATACGTAAGGTATATACGATACTCTATCTTAAGGATAAACCAACTCAGCTGGCCCTGCTGACTGGATCTCTGCCTGAAGAAAACTAAAATATCTCACACACTTCCAGTCACTTACAATTAGACACCCCTAGGTTTGTTTCTCACTCCCATTGCTGAATTGCACTGGGAACTCTGATGTCCCTCTTCCAGTGCACCTGCAGAGATCTAAGCTCAAAGCAGCTCCTTGGGTGTCTCAACTCTCTGCGGCACCCTCGGGCTATCCATGGTACTGCACACCCTCAACAGAAGGTGCCTCAGCTGCGGGACAGTGGCGGTAGCTCTGGCCCTCCTGTGAGGGCTGGTGCCTGAAGGCGTTGCTGGGAGGCTCACATGCAGCCAGGGCTCACAGGAGGAGTGAGTGCTACCACAAGCACGCTCCTCCCTGCCCAACAAGCACCCTCACCCCAACTTCCCTGGCACAGCACGACTCCAGCTGCCTAGAAAGAAGTGCCTCCAGGCAGGCTTTCCAAATCCACCAATTTTCCCCCATACCATGATCAACTGTCCCTTCATGTCCCAGGGGAATACCCCTTTCTGTGTGACAGAAATAACACTCTTCCTCTAAGCAGAAGACTTTATTAAGCATGTGGCTTTCATAAATGTCTTTTCCAATTAAACACAAGTGATTTTTATATCAGCTGTCATTGCTTTTGATCACATATTCCTGTTTCTATTGACCAAAGGAAAATCAAAGTAAGAAAATGGAAAACCAGTAGTATAAATCTTACCATAAACATAATTTTTGTAGTCTTTTTAAGCAGTCTTGTGGTCTTGATGAGATCCTTCTGTAAAGTACAATGTGCTAGTATTAATTAACCCAAGCAGAGGAAGGGAGACAATATCAAGTCTGGTTTGTACAAAACTTTGTAACAATAATACTAATCTTCTTCGTCTTCTTCAGATGTAGGACAAGGACTCAGTAAATCTGTATTCCAATCCTAGCCTAACTACAAATTTGTTTCATGGCAAACTCATCCAGCCTCTCTATGCATCTTCTATGCATCATTTTTTCCCACCTTTACAAAAGGAGTAGCTGCATTACCCCATCTCTAAGGACTGTAGAGAAGATTCAGCATATTAAAGTTTGCAAAAGCTCAGTAATTAAACTAATAAAGAAGCATCTATAAATAAAATAATCTTTTTCAACTAGTGGGATCAACTTACAGGAACAGATGATTTTAAACTAGTTGCCTTGATATACAGGTTCTCTGTCACCTGGGAGAGGAGTCCTTTTCGGCAGGTATGTTTTCCTGTAGGTGACTTTTTGCCTTCCATGGCAAAAAGACAAAGCAGAAATAAAAAATGCCCAGATCTGAAAATAGAACATACTTTCATCTTCGCTCCCAAATCTTCAAGCCTCTACAGTCACAGCAGCATGTGTAATGCAGCCAGACTGGTTAGGATGACAGAGGTTAACCTAATTTTGTTAACCCTCAAAGCAGATTCTTCCCCGAGATGCTCACGTAGATAACCTATTGCTCATGTGGTGGCTGATTGGTATTTTTGCTGTGCTTTTTTATACATCTCGCTCCACTTTCAACAAATTTGACCACAATCATCTGTGACGTTTTTCTAAACGGTATCTCCATATTTACTGGCAACAGGGTCAAGGTTTCCAAGAAAGAAGAACTTCCCTATCATGTGAGAAGTCTTCTTTCATTTAAGTGGTGGTCAAGTGAGGGAAAGGTAGTTGAGCGTTAGTTTAGTTTCGTAACAAAGTATGCTAAATGCGTGTTTGGGGGTTTTTTTATTTTTCCACAAAACCTTATGGCAGCACTTTTCTGAAAGGTAATGTCCCAGAGAGGAAAAAAATCTTTCCTAATTTACCCTGAAATGACCAGAAAATCTGTTATCTATAAGGAAGCTGGACTGCACGGTATTTAAAGCTTCCTTGTTCAGTTTTTCAGAAGAGTATTTTTTCCAGGGTATAGCATCTAATAGCAAAGGTGTTTGCTGCCTATTTTAAATTCTGTAGTCGTTTTCCAAGGCACTTTGCCCCAGTAGGAGCAGTAGGTTGTTTAGTGTGAAAGGGAGGACTCCAGTGAGGGCTCTGTGGAAGGACCAGGGCATCCTTGGCTATCAAGTCACTTTAAAAGCCCACCGAAAGCCACAGGCACTGGGAAATAATGTGTAGGAGCCCAGCACACCCATCACAGAGGTGGTGACAGTAAAACCATAGAATCAGATGATCACTCTTCTACAAAGGTGGTGGAACAGAGATTGGGCAGTCTGTGTCTCTGGCCTCTTTCCAGACAGCCAAATACTGCACATTTCTCAGGTACCACTCCAGACATGCGAGAACATCACCACAAGGATAGACTTGGAAATCATGAAGTAACACCACCAATGTGAGGCTGTTAAGCCAAGGATGGTTTTAAGTCAAATGTCAAGATCCTGGAACTGGCTGAGGTGTGTGCAAGAAGACGAAGAAAGCAGGTTTTGGATAAGCAAAATATTTCCTTGATACCATTTTTCTTGGAAGTAAAAGCAAGTCCTTGAAATATTCATAAAGGGCAGAGTTTTTTACTCCTTTAATGTTTCAAAAGAAACACAGAAGGCTTTAAACAGATCAGAGAAAGCGGTTTAAACTGCAATGACTCAAAGTGACCATGATCTGTCAGATCCAGCAGCAGAGCTGTTCATCCCTCTATGGTGCCACCAGTGTGCCTGTGCCTGGACATGTGTCAGCTCTGGGAGGAAGAAAGATGAGACAAGCTGGGTAATGAACTCACTCCAGCCTTGATCCCACTGACCATTTGCACAAACAAGCACACGTGCAGCCCCCAGGCCAAACTGGGTTCACATCCAGCTTCAAGGATCCCACCTGTAACAGCTCTGGGAAATGTATTTTTCCACAGAACCATCTACACATCACATTCACCAGCATTGAAGTGCTGATGGGGCCTGGGGACAAAAAGAACCAACAAGGGGAGGCTATCTTAGACTTTTGGAAAGTGGAGATGATGGTGACCTGAAGCCTTGTATGCATTTTAGCGCTCATTTGAACTGTGGTCTGTATTCAAGCACTCCAAATGCTGGTCAGGCTTGCCAGATGAGGTGCACTGAACCTCAGCACACATGGCGTGTGGACAGCAGATTAGCCTCTTACTGCTAGTTTGTTCCTAGAAGAGGACCTTGGTTGAAACCAATAGAGTCAGAATGCAAAACTACCTTGGGTTCCCAAAGGTGTGGTACTCCTTGGTCGACAGTTTTCCTCTAAAGGGAATAAATGGGTCATGTAGCCAGTCTGTAATGGCTTTTCGTATGAAAATCAATAATGTTCAACATCTCTGAAACTTCTAATGTTGCTGGAAAACCCTCAAGCCCACAAGTTTCATTTTGTCTCTTCTGTGAACTCGTATCACCGTGCTTACAGAGCTGTAGCAGTGACACTTTTTCATTGGGTTCTAGACACCTCTGGACATCAATCATTGAATGTCTTACTGAGTTGGCTAACTTTTCAACTGGGTGGTGTAAAAAGATGCAGATGGATGCAAGTGCAAGGTAGCCATACTTTAAAAAATAAACAAAAATAAAATAGGGCTTTCCTATCACTCCTTTCACAAAAGTATGGGGGCTACCATTTAATAACCAATCCTATAAAATTAATTACGCTTCCACAACTTTTGATATGATGATTTAATTTCTTGTCAAAAAATAGCCAATATTCTTCGAATTTTTCATGTGTTACTTGTTCAGAACAAAGACAGTCTTTGCTTTCTGGGTCTTGTGTAGCTCTTTGTACACTGTATTTCAGCGCCACTTTGGCACTCAGACGCAACTATGGTATAAATAACACAGAGTACCAAAGAACCAGTATTACTTAGTATTTTAAAGTTATAAGAATCAGAAGAAAAAACAAATTCAGGGACCAGCCCTTTTAGCAATAAAGACAGAAAATACCTGCAAAGCTTTGTATGGGCAGTGGAACTGATGTATCCAGAGATAGTCTGAGGACGAGAGCAAAGCACACCACAAAGCGTGTTGGCTTCCATGCGTAGGCTGAAAACCAGAGAAGTTCAAGGAGCCTGCCCCAGAGGAAATGGGCTCTCTCTCTCATGGAAAATTTTAGATGTACACTATCAGCAAGTACTTCAGGAACAATGCAATTCTGATAGCACACGCAAAGTTCATGTGTTACATCTATACGAAGTGTGTAAAGACCATGAGAAAGAACAAGAAAGAAAATAACTAAGAAAAAAGTGTAAGAAAAACCACCAGACCAGTCAGCTTTTTAGATAAGAAAATCTTGCCTGATTTGCCCTGTGTAGGGACTAACTTTCAAAGAAAGCTGTGTATGACTTATGCTCCATGTGAGTGCATGAGAACAACAGCCTGAGGGAGATCCTTTCTTCCTTGCCCTATTATGAGCCACAGAATAGTATTGATCTACAGGAGCTTAGTAAATATTATTAACATTAAATTCTCTTGATCTATGGAGAACAAACACATATATCTACCACTGCTGCAAAGTTCTGTAGTCCATTTAAGGTAATCATATGTACTGGTTGTTTTGCAGCTTGAAATGTTTTTGATCTACATCCACAAAAAGCCTTGTCTAGTTTCTTACTTATTAATCTTCTCAGTTTTCACAATTTCTGTTTATTTCATTTCCTGTTAGTATAACTAGAATTAAATGTCGTGTACTTCCTATGAAAATTACTCATATTCGCTTAGCTGCTGCTAATGTTGTGCCTTCTCTTAAGGCTATTCTATTTCTTTTGTTTCCTTATCCTGTTTTATTCACTTTGGTCTTCTGAAAAATAAGAGGTCTACATGAAGAGGTGCAGTACTTGTCCTCAGAAACACGATTTGATAAACAACAAAGAAGTTTAGAGTGACTTTACAAAAACTGAGGGTAACACTACTGTTAGGACAAAAAAATTGAGATACCCTAGTACCTCCCTTGGAGAGAGAGGTTTGGAGAAGAGAAGCTCCTAGCACTCAAAACTGAGCCTGCAATTTTCTAGAAATGGTTGTAATGAACACATAGGTAAGCCCTAAATACTGACCAGTGTTTAAACTCTGTTTCTTGTGACCTTCTATTAGTATAATGGGAACCCCTGGAGCTGCTACACATTTTGTACAAATACAGAACTATTATGAGCCAATTTTTCAGACAAGGGTACCTGAATTACCCATGCAAACTCAGCGCATAGGCACCCAGCAATCCACTACCAGTAGCCTCAGCAGTCATAAATGTCAGGGAAACAACAGAATAGCACAAACAGATGGTACTAGCAGCTCCAGCTTACGTATTATACACACACTGCTCTGGTTAGGAAAAATAAACCTGCATAAATGAAATAAGGACAGTGCAAAGAAAACTAAAGACACTGGATGTCCAGGACTGGATGTCAGTCTGGTGCCTCTCCCATCCTCACACACAGAATCCCTACATTAGTTAACCTGCATTTCATGGTGCCCCTCAACTGCCTTTGCTGAAGAGCAGCAAAGATTTAGGTCGGAAGTGACCTCTGGAAGTCATTTTGTCCAACACGTCTGTACAAGAAGGCCACCTACAGCTGCTTGCCTGGGACTATGTCTAGTCAGGTTTTGAATATCTCTGAAGATGAGACTTCACAACCTCTCTGGTCAACCTGTGTGGATTTTTGGTCACAGTAGAAAACTGTCTTATATTCAGGTGGAATTTCAGGGATTTTAATTTTTGGCTATTGCCTCTTGTCCTGTCACTGGGCACTGCTGAGAGGAGCCTGGCTCTCTTCTTTACTTCCTCTTCTCAGGCATTTGCATACATTGGTGAGATCTTGACTCTTCCCTAACCTGGACAGTCCCAACTCTCGCTGCCTCTCCTCAGACAAAAGATGCTCCAGTCTCTTACTTATCTCTGTGGAACTTCACCATCAGGTCCACAAATCCAATTCCCTCAGAAGTTTTTCACTCTATGCCTTACAGAAACCTCATAGAAATTTTAAGGTATTAAATAAAGCAGAAATCAGACTCAAACCCATATGAAGAAGACAAACTAAACCAAACCAACTCAAAATAAAACAAAAAACCCCAAATACAATTACATTTTCCCTGGGCCTTTGCACCCCTTTGCACTTTATGTGTAACAACTTTTGAGTAAGCTTCAAATGTGAATTGCTATAAAACATGCTGTCAATCCTCTGTCATCCTTAGGACTGGTTCAAGTGGTGCATTTCCCTGTGCTACTGGCCTGCTTTGGTGTTTCAGTTTGGTGACGCATGGCTGACAATTGTCTGTCAAGCAAGTTTTATTTCAGAAATCTGGTTGGAAGGTTCAGTACATTCAGTCTTTTCAGAGACAGATTACAGAGTATACTCAGCATCCATTTTGAAACCACGAGGGTACTAGAACTAAAATTTTGCATTAGTGCACAGAAATAGACAACAAGCAGTTTTCTAAACAGTAGCAGTTTTTATGGCCAGCTATTGACTGCTTCAAAAGAATGCTCAGTGCTATCTGGGTAACTCAAGATATGTCTCAAATGTCCAGTTATGTAGTTAAAAATTAGTAATCACTTCCTGGCTGGACAAGGAGCTGAATTTGACATAAAACCTTTATGTATATAGCCTTTACTAGTCACATTCATGTAGTCTTGCATTTGAGAATAGAGATTATGAAAGAAACCGATTTGAAAAAAATGTTTGAGCATGTTCACATCATTCCCATCAACCAGTTGAGTGATCCCCCTTAGCAACAGTGATTCAGTCCCCAAACTCTTTAGAAAACATTTGTTTGCCACCACCAAGCTCTCAATAGGAAATCCCTGTGCAGCAGTATTTCTGCAGAGTGTACAGATGTGCTCGGCAATAACAACTCAGCCTGCCCACATGGGCAGGTGGCTATTCCAAACTCCTTGTCTTCTCTTGTGACATACAGAAGTGTTCAAAAGTCTGACCTGCTTTCTCTTGAAATGTCATCACGGCTTTATAAAAAGGTTGTACTAAAATTACAAAAGGAAAAAGCCAATCTCATGGAAACCTGGGTCTGATTCTGGGGCGGGAGGATGTCCACAGCTGCTAGGCTGGTAGAAGTGTGTCAGTTTGCATGGCATAACTCTTACCCTGGAAAGTTTGTCCTCCTCCTAATTTTGTGCACCATTTTCTCAGTTTTCTCTCTCCCCATGATCTTTTCTAACGTTCATTCTTGCTCCTATTTTCAAAAATTTTAAAGGTGCTTTTTTGTCTCTGCTCTCTTAACCCAAGACATTCCTGAGCATCTTGGGAATGCCAGAACAGGCTGCCCATACATCTCTATGAGTAACACCACCTGGGAGCTGGGATGGAAGACTGGCATCAAATCTCTCAGCTGATATGGCCGTGCTAATGGCAGGCAATAAACTGAACCACAATAAGAAAAATCACTGTATTTTATTTTTGTTGGCGAGAATAGTCTTTCATCAAAAAAACACAAAAACAAACAAACAAAACTAACCAAATCAAACAAAAAACTATGTAGGGAATACTTGCTTGCAGTGGATTTCCTTTATTTTCAGTGAAGAACAGAAGTCATCCATTTGGCTTGGAGCTGAAGTTTCTCTGTTTACTGAAAGCTGAATCTTAGCTTTAGCCTGACAATTTTGAACAACAAGAAAAACTCCTGCACTGGCAAATGTGAAAAACTTGCCAAGTCATGTCTCAGGTCAACTCTCTCACAAGTGAGATTTGTTCCAAAATCCTGGCCAGTGCTGGACTCTGTTGGACTCTCCCATAGGACATTTGCCACCTTGACTCTCCAGTGAAGGACCAGAGAACAAAAGCAAGAGAAGCAACAGTGCAGCAGGGAACAAAATTATTTCCCAGACTGGTTTTCCATTTGGAAATGCTGTTCTCTCTCCAGTGAACTTAAACCTATTGGCAATAAATGTGTTTCCCTCTGTTTTCTTTCCCTCAGAAGCATCTTCGGTCCCTTCAGTCAGAGGTTGCTGCCAGGGAACCATCTCCCCAGCTTCCATTCAACAGCACCTTCGTGGCTCCAGACTTCCCACTTCCCACTCTGTATCTTCCTTCTTTGTGAAGTGGTGCTTTCAATGAACCTCATCAGTAGAGGTATTTGTGGGGGAAATTTTACTTATTTAATTATCAGATATGGTCACACCTGGCACTTTTTTGCTAGAAAAGATATAGGAGCCAAATAATTATTTACTTGTGAGCTGTTCCAAAACATGTAACATCCTACGGCACAGGCCACTAGAGAGGTACTTGATAGTGCTGTAAAATCTGAGTTTCTCGTTGGCAAGATTTATAAAAGAGAGATTGTATTTTAAAGATTCCTAAAAGTTATAGAAAAATAAAATACCACAAAATGTAACTAGAAAGAAAGAGAGACGCCACGGATGTCAAAATATGCATTGAGATTTTCACTTTAGATCAGGAAACGTTTGATGATTTTTCCAATAAAAACAACAGAAAAACTGTATTTTAGAAACTTAGGAAATTTATTTTAGAAACCTAAGAAAAAAGTAGAATACTGGTTATATCTAACTTTGGATAACTTGCTTGTTTGGAATTTCACTCTTTAGCCTATTTTCAGGGTCTACTTTTTACTTAGTATGTAGCACAATACATAAACACATGCACAATACTTTAAATTACAGAAATTTTTTAACAGATACTTTCTTTAAGAGCTTCTTGAACAAAGCAGAAATATTCCATCTCTTAATATTTATAGATTTAGTAGAGCTTTCAGAGAATCCTTATGTGCAAAATTACAGTTAGAGATCTGAGCATTGAATTTGCAAACTCCTGTACATCCAATTAATATTGTAACTGTGACAGAAGTTTAAATCATCAAATATGCTTGTAGGAGTGAAGCAAAACTAATTTGTAATTTCTTAGTGTTCTCCATATGAAAATAGCTACTTTTAATTTTCTAAAATATTGTTTCTGGAGAACAACAAATGGACACTTTTTTTGGGGTTTTTTACAATTTAATTTTTTTACAGTTTAATTTTTTTACAATTTAATTTTGGGCTTATCAAATTTCGAGTTTCCAGGAGAAAATCATTCTTATGTAGAAAAACAGAAAAACATTTTTAAAATCCAATTAAAAAGACCTTCCAAACTTAATTAGATCTTCAGAGCTACCATTTACAACAAAGAAAAAACAAAAAAATCTTTTGCCATAATTTCTCTGATTATTTGTATTACTTAGACCACCAGAAAGAGGTTAATTCTATAACTCACTGTGTGGGTTGGAAAAATCACATGGCAGCCTTGATTTTAATTACTTCTTTCCCCATCTCTAAAAATTTTCAGCACTTGTACCCTATTGTTAAGAAGCTTTTATCAGTTCCAAATACGCTCTTCATGGGTTGTAAAAGGTTTCCTCACATTTCCAGGTTTAGGTTAGATTATTTGAAAGCAAATTTTTACACATGAGGATTCATTTTCTTGAGAAAGGTATTTTTGTACCAGATTTCCCTTCATTCAGCTCAGCAGCTCCGTAAAAATCACATTTGCTGCCTTGATCTTCAACTAACATGATTCAAAACTCTCGGGCAAGCCCTGCAAAGTATTCCAGGTCTGAAATGTTTACCCAAACCTCTGAACATGTGAAAGTTTATTTTTACTAGTCTGTCACTTTGGAAAAGCAAACATTTTATTTATACTCCTGTAACCACACAGCAAGGAACAAGAGACAATTTATCAATCTCTTACCTCTGTTCTGATAATGAAGTTATGGTATAAGCCTAACCCTATGGTATAAGGCAAAACTTCATACTGCAGGTCTAAGAAATTCTCTGGTTTACTCTTCAGCAGTGTAGAAAAAATGAGTTTCTCCTGTCTTCCTATTTTCAGAGAAACCTCACATATTCACTTCCCCTAAAAAACATTCTCTGTTATTTATTCATTTCCAGCATCACTGGATTACCAACAGACAGTGAAGTCTGTAACTGCAAGTACCAGTGGAAAACAGTTAGGAAATGAGAATTGAAATCTAATGCAGTTGTATTCTTACTGCCGAAAGGTTTCCAAAGTAAAAGGGCACAGAAAAAGCTGCTTGATTCTGGTTCTTTCATTTGCCCCCAGCTTGACCCATGAGCAACACAACACCCTGAAGTCCATGCCTGGGATCTGTAAGGCCCAGCCACAGACCACCCGAGGCTGGATGTCTGAGCCTGTGCTCATTATGGGGGCCTGATGGAAGGACCAGGCTCTCGTCTGCCTGCCACCCTTGCTGCTGCTCGTGAGCAGCACCTCAGCTTTTGCTAGCTGGTTTTCTGGCACCAAAGCTAGGGCAGATGACTCATATGAGGCTATTACCAAAATGAGGAGAATGTGTGGTGTTTCAGCAATTTGCAGGATCAGAGTCTTGATCACTGATTTGTTTTGAGTTCCCAGTCATTGCCCAGAAATCCATGTCATGTAAGAACTGAATCACTGGCAGATATTAAAATGAGAGCACAATGACAACACTGAGCAGCTCCCTGTTTTGGAGGCTTCAAGCTCACATGTCAAGTTATCTCATGTGCAAGTAACTGTCTTGCATTTTCTGAGCCACATGTGGTTCCCATCAAGCCAAGATGCTTTCCTAAACTTAATCAAACCTCTATTACCTACAGGAGAAATGAACACAGTGTTGATGTTCACGTTAATGACTAGAAAATAATCATATTTTTTGCCAAATGCTGTCCTTGACAAGCAAGCATTCTCTATTTTTGAGCTACCAAAGTAAAAATAAACCTCAGAGTTAATAATCCCTAAATCTGGTAATATCTACCTAAAATCTCAGTGACACAATGTATTTGTTTGGTGACAAAATATGAAAAAGAGAGAATCTGAAATTTCTTCCTCTATTTCAGGAGTCACTTTATAAAGGATAACTACTAAAGGAGAAAAGCTGGTCAAACCGGAAACTTTACAGACATGTTTGGTAAGAAGTATTTACCTAAGACAAGGCCTGGGTATTTTTGGACCAACAATAAATACAAGGTCACTGAAAAGACAAGAAGCATCTAAACTTTATTTTGGAACCTCTGCTTCCCAAATCAGTGTTAATACACTAGATTTTCATGGACAAGAATTTAATAAAAACAGTCCAATTCATCACTTCCATTTTAGCATCCATGTTGGAACATTTCTTTTTTTCTGTTTGTGTTTTTTTGTTAATATAATTAACTTGATAAATACACGAACTACAAGCCTAATCTTACATACTTTGAAGTCAATAGGAGTTTTTTTTCCACTTTCTGTGGAGCAGGACCGGATACAGGATGAATCCATTGGGGAGCTCTTACATCACCAGGCCTAATCAGAAAGTCAATCTTCATGATTGCCTTTAGACTTTACCACAGAGGCATGATTGCCCCATTCTTTTCACATCTTAAGGAGCATCATCACTATTCTTTAAATGTGCAGTAGGAGTCAGAAATCTTTCTTTTGGAAAAAACTGTAGAACAAAATGAACTTTAAATTGGTGCATTTTTGCAGTTTTTTGGAAAACAAGCTCACTTTGCATTCAGTCATTTGAAACTAGGTCTACAATTTCCACGGGGAAAGCTTATTGGTTCTTGAAGAAACAACCATACAACAGTTTCAAGTAAGCTAGTTAAAGACATATTTATCAGTCCAGTTTTTTTCAAAATATTTTTACCTGTGCTGCCCTGAGCTGAAGGGAAATTTTTTTCATTTAGAAGGTCTGCCCCTTGTTTTTTCTAATTCGAACTTGGATAAGAAAAATGGCCAGATTCTGGAAATATTAAATGCTGTGCTTTAATCCTTCATACTGAAAAAATGTTTACATTTGGGTCCTATGAGTTAGTTTGCTGAGGATAAATGGTTCTTCTCAATATAATTTTTATTTTAATTTCTCCTTAGGGAAATAAAGGCATAGGAATCTTTTATCTTCAAACCATTCATCATTGAATTCCAAATTAAATTATAGAAACTGACATATGTGAATTTGGCCAGGGATTTGTAATTTAAAAGTTAAGAGAGAGAGTGATTTCCTAGACTTGAGAAGAAATCTTTTCCCTTACATTGTTGTTTAACACTTTTGTTAGTGGTAAAGTTCATACAGTTAATCTGATAATGTCTTCAGTTTTGTGTTAACCATTAAAAAGGTGCCAAAAATGGAAAAAGGATACGTGCTGTGAATCAGAAGTGCCATCAGCCTTAGCATAGTCTGTATTTTGTAGCTCACCTCACCCAAATTAGGCTTTCTAACAAATTCTTGAAAGGCATAGAATCCTGGTCTGGATCCCCTGGGAAGTTCCATTACTTTCCATCCTAAATATATTATATTATGTGACATATTTTTGGGTAGCAGCCTGCCAAGACTATTCTGGGTCCCACAGAACTGCACTGTAAGTTTTTCCTTCTTTTCATGATCATTACCTTGTTCCTGGCAGTATCATACATAAGCCTGAGATTGACTCTGATACTTCTGCCTATCTTGCTTCACATTAGCAGGCTGGTTCTGCCCCCAGTTACACTGACTTTACAGACATCCTTACTGATACTGACTGTGACTGAAAATTTGTTAGGCATTTACTGCTGTTCAGTGCAGTCCGTACCTTCTTCAGAGCAGCTAATTTTTCAGCTAACTGTGCTTTAAAGCACAAGCTGACATAATCCCATGCCTGTTATTTATGAACAGGATAGCTTCAACATTTTGCATTGCCTAGAATATACTTCCAGCAGCAAATTGGAAATATCAACCCTCTATTATTCTAGGTCACTTGGGGAGTACATATTCATACACTGAATATGTAAATCTCCTAACTGAGTAGCACTCCAGGCAGAGTATTTAAGACATGTTTCTTAAACTGTCACCAATACTTACTCAGCAGGATGTGGAAACTTCTGTTCATGCTTTGGGTTCCTCTCTCTGCACAATATGACATTTCAGAGGCAGTTTTATAAATGCATTATAATTATCTGTGTAGGGAAAAAAAGCACCTGTTCTGGTCACCTAATGTAAGAGAAGGGGAGGGAGAGTCAATGAAACACAAATTTGACAGTAGCATGGTCCGTGAATGTTTGCTCAGGAAGAGGTCCTGCAGCCCCTAGAGTGGAGGTATTCTCAGTGAACGATGTGGAGCATGTGCTTTCCCTAAGGTTTCTAGTCGAGGACCTCTGGGAATCACAAATAGTCCACGACTTGGAGGCAGAAAATGGAAAGGAAAATAGGGCAACAGAGATCAGAATTGCGTGAATAACGGAGTTTCTCTTTGGTGACCCAACTGAAAAATTAAACCAAAATAATTCATTGTGGGTAGGGCCAAAGCATTTGTTCAACTCAAAATGAAACAGCTCATTTTGCTTTCAAATCTCTTTTCAGCCTTTGAAAGAAATGCACATAAAACCAAAACACAAATTATTTAGAAAATGTCAGAATGAAACATTTCAGCAAGATTTTCCTTTTTTTTGAGCTGGAACTATTAACTGAATAAAAATCCAGCTTGCCTAACTGAAACTACATTTTTATTTTCTTTTGGTCAGTAATTGTTTGTCCCAGACATTTCCTCCTGTTGTAATGGAAACCTACTCCAACTTCTGCTTCCTTTGTCTGTTCAAAACTGACCATCACCACCATCCTTCATACACCCACAAGTCATAGATACCCCGCAAGAAAACCTGAGAAGGAAATTCTGCAAAGTTCGCTGTGTGGCATTTCTAGGGCTCCAGCTCATGAGGTTTCTGTGGTAGAGTCTTGCAGCTGGCGGTTTTTAGGGTTGGAGAAGTTAATAATTGGTTGACTTCATTTTTACATTTTTGTGGACAAACGGGTTTTAATCTGGGTTTAGCCCCAGTGTGGAAAACTTGAGAGTCTGATTTGACATCACTGGGTAGGGCAAATCAACAAGGTGAGAATGATGTAGAAGAGACCCAAAGGAAGTAGAAGAAGGAAATAAGTTATTTATCCATTTGTGAAGAGATTATATCAATAAGGAACAGCATGTATGTGGCTTATGGCCTCTATTTATAATTAAGGGACGAAACAGGTACTTCTAGGGCAAAGTCATGTTATCCTGCCCAAAGTCACAATCTTTATAAACCTCTAATGTAGACCAGAGAAATGACACCTGTATAATTCCTCTTACCCTCCACTGACTGTAAAGGGAGACAGATGTAGTTCAGGGAAAGACTGTGTATATCAAAGGTCGGTGAAGTGAACTGCTCGTTTGATGTTTAAACTCCCTCCCTTTGCTGTCAGCTCTCACAAGTTTGAGCGATAAGAGAAAGGATGTTGGCCAACAGCTCATGACAACATCATTCCTTATCCCACAAGAAAGGAAACATATATCCAACTGAATATATAATAAAGGTTAAATCCCTGAAACTGTCATGTGGTACCAGATCCTGGCTGCCTGTCATTAATGGGTCACTTCTGCCTTGACTGTGAACAGGCATGTAAATCATATACTGTGATATGCAAATGAAAGTGTGGAGAAAAGTAAACCATGTTGAATACATCTTAGTTTGACGGGTAAGAGGCATCCATCACCCAAATGGATCATATACCAGTCTAATATGTGATTTCCCACAAGAAAGTGTTATGACTTCAGGTCACATAAACCATGTTCAAAATAGGTGTGGATGGATGCTTTTAAATGCATCTTTAAATCGCTCTAGTTTAGGATCAACATTTTTTGAATGTGGACAGGATACTTGTTGCCATGATGAATAAATGGTAAGGCCTTGCTCAAGAAGACTTCAGCAGTTGCTGAAATCTGCTATTACGTATTTCCTCTGGCTTTCTGGTTATTTGGATGCTTTTCACCCCTTTAACCTTGGTCCAGTCACCAATTTCTCTGTCTACACCAGAGCAACTCTTCTGTCTCTGCCCAGGAGACACTGCTGAAGGACATGACGTGATAATGACAGATTGAACTGTGTTTCAGGGACTTGGGGTTTTTTTCTGTCTTGGAGTTTGTGTTGAGAATAGACACCAAACATTCTCTACTGAAGGACTCTCAGATCCCTGATGCTGCAGAATGCCATTTGTGCTCAGTGTGCTATGGATGGGCAGTGGGAATGCAGAGCTCTGAGTTTTCATTAGCGGCTGCTGCCTGTTTGTCTCCATGTCATCTGACCCATGGGGACAGTCTGGGACTTTTCACCAGCAGCTGTTCAAGGGGGGGACCTTGTCTCTGAGTGTACCACGGCAGAACCAGTGAACCAAACCAAGGACTTTAAGGACTGATGCTGTTTTTCCCACCATCCCCAACAAAAAAGGCTGACTGACATGCTCCCCACTAAGCCCTAGCCTGTGACAAGTCGAAATTGAAGGCTTATGGTGAAGAAGCATAGCCCCAGACAGAGCTTGCATCCTTTCTGGATACAAGAATACAGCCACTACTTCAGCAGCGCCACAGGTGCTGCATGTATCGTCTCCCTTGTGTTTGAAGAAAAGACAAAAGCTCTGCAAATGGCTATATTTGAGGACCAAAATATTTATTAAAATAAATTAAAGTGCAAGCATTTATAAAACATTCAATCTGCATATAAATATCACACAGCAGTGTTAATTTCTGGTAAAGCTTCATAAATATATTTCCTTGGATAATTTTCAATTAATCTATATAAATAAAAGTATTGTATAATTATTACCTTAAAATAAGTTACCATTAAATACAAATGAAAAAATTGTTTCTGAAACAGTCTGAAATACCAACTTTTCAGGCAAAGGTCAGAAGGGGGCAACATATGCAAGAGAGATTTCCAGCTAGGAGGCTCAAAACATCCTGGCTGCTTATCACTGCCTTGGTCAAAGATGAGCCATAGGTGTCAAATTTCAGTATATAAAAGACAGAAATGGTTGCCTCATTCCTATGGAGATGAGGAGGACAGAACAGTGCTTTTGTAAATAACTAGTGCCCTGTGTTGCAATGGAGAGGCAGTGTCCTGGAGTTTTCATTTTCGAAGAAGGCAGCAATATGCATCCTGTCTCTGCCCACTTAGTCTGCTAGTTTTGACACAAGCGAAAAACATACTGCCTCTAGGGGGAATGGTCATAGTTGCAGCTAATCAATTTGATTTATTGCAAGAGATCTGCAGAGACATCTCTTCAAGCCTGATCCAGAATTTTTTCAGTTTTTCTTCTTGTTCCCTCCCTTTTTTGGGACATCAGTACAGGCATTTTCCATGTAGTCAAACAGTAAATCCAGCTCTCCAATGGCTTTGGTCTTTCCATTTTCTCCCAACTAGAAAAGAGCAGAATGCAAATCTTAGCAACTAGTTAGTTTTCAGAAAATTGAAATTAGGATTTCAATTAGGTCACAGAAACTGAATTTACTTGAATTTACTTGCCTAATTCTCTCACATAGTTCTGTTAGAGTCATTATATCTTAAGATATAAACTAGCTTGTTCAAATCTAGACTAGCATATAAGTTTCCCGCAACCTAGCTTTTGAAGGTTTGATTACCATAACACGTGCAGGGAGCTAACAGGACAAGCGAGGGAGGACTGGAAGGGGAAATATCACTAATCCCCTATTTAATGCCCTTGTGGGCTTCACCTCCTAAATAATCTCCAGAGACTGTTTCATAATTAGATCAGCCTTAATCCAAATAAATGACTGGGGTTTGAAACTGCTCTTTTTAAATGTTTGGCAAAAATGTACCTGTTCCATTTTGTTCTTCATTTGTTCCAGGTTCTTTTCAATGTGCTCTTTCTGTCCTGAAAATTTCTAAAGGAAAGAAAACATCCAGATATTAGACTGACAGCTATGTGCAGCGATGTACATTTCTCTCTTTTTCACACCTTTCTATTAACTCTGACTTTCATATCTTTGATCTGAGGTTTCCTTTTGTACCACTGCCTTTTGCCACTGCTTGTAGCTTTCTGAGATTCAGGAGCAGCACTGAGAGTTGGAGGGAAAGAAAGCCAGTGTCACTCACACAGCTGCTCAGCTCCGAGGTCAGGGATGCCAAGAATTGTGCCACCTCATCAACATAAGCGTACTGGTTCTTGACTTCAGTGAGGAGAACATCTTTTACTACAAACTCCACAACCCTCTTCATCAGGTAGCAGCGGTTGTTTTCCTGGGTATGAAAGTGAGAGGTCGTGTTAAATCAAGGCCAGAGATCACTGAGTGCTGCGGAGGGATGCAAAGAGCAGACTGCTCATGTGGCTTACCCTGATGTTAACAAAGAGCTGCTGCCCAATCAATCTGTTGTCTGTGTCCTTGTCTGAGGCACTGGCCTGAGAGGAAAAGAAGGAAGTGTCAGGTGGTGATGGGAACCTTACCTAAAAATTAATAATAAATCCAAAATTTTTCATCAGTAATGAAAGTGCAGGTGAAATGAGGGAATGGACACCACAGACTGTAACAGGAAGATAAGCTTGGACATTGTGCCTGTTTCTCCCCTCAGCTGGGTGAGGTTCAAGGTCAGTATTACAGGAAAATAAATAAGCTGAAGTCTGAATTCATGTCCCCCACTTAAACACCAGAAGTCGTCGTGGTTACGATGACTAAACCAGATGCTGCAGGTGGCCGACCTCATGGTTGCCCACAGCACTGCTGGGAGGTGCTGCAGCCCTCAACAGTGTACACCCAGGGAGACCCACCCACAGCAAGAAACCTGCCCTGGCAGAGCTCAGATGCCTGAGCCTCAGCTTGGCTGTTACTGCAGTCATGGCCCAGCTCCAAATGGACTGGACAGACTGAGAAATTTAATCTCATATTTCACAATTTGCCCACTTTGGCAGCACCTGCTTGAAGAGAAGAAGCTGTGCTGTTCCAGGGACTGCCTTTCCCCTGGAGAGCAGGAGGAGGAGAGGAAACAGCTTCCCCTGGCTACACAGCCAGCAGGCAATAGATCACTCCACACCCCCAAACTCGGCCTTAACTGCAAATGCACATTATTTTTCTGGAAGAAGGCATGGAAAAGAGAGAGGAATGCCAAAGGCTAAAAGCCAGGACACCATCGGAGGAGTAAGTTCTCAGATCCCACCATGAAGAACACGTGGATGACTGTACCGTTTTAGCCAAGGTGTAGGTGCGGTTCCTGATGTAGGGCTGCTGGAAGTTGATCTTCCTGAGCCTGCAGGCATGATGGGCACTGGAAGCCCCTTTCAGAGGCAGACAGCTGGTGAAAAGAAGAGGGAGACAGCAACAGCAGCAGAAGAAAATCCATCCTGGGAAGCTCTTGGACAAGGTCTGCAGTGAGGCCATGGCTCAGGATGTGAAATCGTCCGTCCCAGCAGGCTGCAGACACAGCACTGAGCTCTGATGTGAGAGAAGGCAGCGTTAGCACCAAGGAGAGCGGGTGAAGCAAAGTGAGAGCAGCACAAAGGCTGCAAGCCTTACCTTTGCTGTGATTCTTGATGTGCTCTGCAGGAGGTGAGCTGCACCTTATATAGGGCCACCAACATCTCTCTCAGCTTTTTTTTTTTGGGTACGGGTGGTGAAATAAAAATGACATCAGCAAGTCTCTTACTTTCCAGTATCCTCTTCTGAGAACTACCTAACCACTTCAAAACCCACAAATACAACTTCAAGGCCATCATAATCTTTAGTTTCCTATAAAAAAACCCAAATATCAATGTGGGGCAAAGCAGGGGCTTTTACCAGGGTAGGAATCCTGAATTCTTTTTGCATAAAAACATTTGAGAATTTTATGAGCTTGCGCCTCCTGTCCCAATTATAATGCACTTACTTGATTGACAGTTTGATGGCAGAAAACATAACTTGTCTAAACTTTTTTAAATCTTCTGTTGTCCAAGACTGGTTTCACTGCTGCTGAAAGCACACACGAGTGATCAGGGACTGTATCAGAACCTAAGCACTGACCACCTGTGGCTCCTAGCCTGAAAATACCCTTTCCCACACTGCGGCCCACTGGAGTCACTGGGCATCTGCACTTCACTGTGCAATCCTCTCTGAAAGATCAGAAACTGTGTAGGACCAACGTTGTGTTTATCACATGCCTGATTTCCAGATTTCCTTTTCCAAAAATATTCTCCATATTTTAAGGCTGTAATCAGGTATAATGACAAGAGCTGCGGTCATGTACTTATCCTGGTGATTTCCATGTTCCTAGGGCTCTTCTGCTAACATGAAGGCAGTGCTGCACCTTCAGTCTGAAATATCATGCAGTGTGCTAAAGGGAAACTGCACTCTTTCGAGGGTAATTTGCAACCCATCTGTAGACAGCACTGCATGAGAACACAGAACTGGTACAAATGTAAATTCCTGGTTGCCTAATACCCACAAGGTACACAGGTGACAAACAGGAGAAATCAGATCTGGAAAACCAAGGCTTCAACACTGCCTCTGAGAGTGAATATCTGAGAACTCTGAGAGTAGGTGTCTGTGTGCCTGGGCTCCATCCCTTGTGGCTCAGGTTCTCAGGACAAGAGCCATTATCAACCTTGCCCCACGGTCTGGAATGCCCAGATCTTTTTCTTACACCCAAAAGGAAGCAGTTAAAGGCTGAGTGGCACGAGGTTTATTCTTCAGCCTTCTCTGATGCATCTGCGGCATGAATTTATCTCTCCATGCCTCAGTCCTGCCTCAGCTACCCTTAGACACCTGCCACATCATCTCTGCACAGATCTGTGCCCTTGAAGCTGCGGCCTGGAGCCATCACCACCACCTCTTTTTCCACACCCCTCTCAGATACCCATTCACATGACCAGCTTCCAACAGCATCTTGACTGCAGCAGGCAGCAGAAAGTGAGTCTGGACCCAGGATGTCAACAGTCCAGTTCACACCCAAATGTACCACAAAGCTACTCAAGAATATATTTCTAAACTCTTTTCCACGTACGTTTCATTTGCCAAGCTAATAGTCCCAGTGCAGGTACCGGTTAATGAGAAGATGAAAGGCTGAGTTTTACTTAACTGAAAGACAGGCATTAAAGAGGAGAATCCTGACAGAGAGGCTGCTTTGAAGGATTGACCTTCCCTGAAATGCATTTCCACTAACTTGGCCCCAGGTGCTAAACACAGTCTGATAACCGAAGACCGCTTCTAACTATGGTTTCTCCATCAGCTCATCCATCAGAAGTGAAGTCCCATACCCAGAACAGGAGCTGTGGACAGGCACTCAGACGCCCTCTCCTCTTGTCCTTCTGGCAGGTGTTACCTCTCCATCCCTTTGGTCACTTACCCATCAGACACAGCTCCAGCTTGCCAGATCTCTTTTTGTGGCTCCAGTTCCATGGAAAGGGTGCATGACCTGGGTAAGTAGGTGCTGTGCCACGCTCATCAGTTCAAACCACTGTGAGGAGCACACCTTGTCCCTAGCATCCCACGCATCCTGACAGATGTTTAAACAAAATCAAGCAGATGAATGAGGAATTAGATGTTGAATGTTTCTTCTGCCCTTTTTTATGCAGTAATTACAGAACCTCTTCTGTCTTCCTTCCCTGGTATTTGAAACCATACACTAGGACATACCTATTTTTATAGAAAACGTTAAGGGAGCCTCCTATTTTTACTGTTAGCCATCTTTCTCAGCCATGCCGCTTTTTGGTTGTGCCATCATGTCCTCCTTCTCTTTCAGTTGCTTAGTTTACCTTGCTGTTTTCCAGACACTGAGATGCTGAAATGCATATTTCAAGTTCATTAATTCGTGTTTTGCAAATTCCCTTTTTATGACATTCCTAAAGCTTTTGCACTATTTACCCTTTTGTTAGCAGCTGTGAGTTACAACTCTTTCATCCCTCTAGCTGTCTTGGGGTGACTCCATCATGCATATCCCCTATCACAGCTTTACGCCAAACAATTTCCTTTTTCCTGAACCTGGTGGGGGGAAGGGTGGTTGTAACCTGGTTTTCTCTCAGAGGATATATTGCTAGATTTTGGCCAAACCGGCACACTAGCTTACTCTGAGTGTGGTCCAGCCCAAAAGCAAAGGGCCAAGATGTTACCAGGCTTGGTAACAGGAGCAGACTGTGTGGTTCCCATGCTCATCAGTACATTCCTGGCCTCTTCCTAGGACTGTTGGTCCTGGATGTTCCACACAGCTATGGTGTAGCCACAGCCATGGCTACGGTTATTCCTTGTAACACATCAGTAGAATTTCTTTGGAAGTGGAGGTGTGCCTCCCGTTCCCAGGGTCTTGTATTTCTGTTACGAGGTTGCACTGAACAAAGACTAGTCACAGTTACTACCTCTTTTCACTAGCTCACCACACCCCGGATGGGAGATACACATCCAGTGACACATCCCGTGGAAAGATGGAGCTAAAAACCTGCACTAGAACTGGATCTTACTCCAGTCCCCAGCTGAAGTCCAGAGAGAGACTTCAACTCTGTATTTTCTGCTACATTTGTGGAAGGGTTTATTTTTATTCTTGAGGAGGAAATACAATAGACTTTTGAAAAACAAGGTCTTAAACCAGCACTGAGGGTGAACCTCAGTGGGGAAATTGCTTGGTTAGATTCACCTTCCCAAACGGGCTACCCTGAACTGCACAGCAGGAGAGAGGAAGGGAAGCTGCCTTTCATTTAAAATGTGGTACTCTGGATGAAACCATCACTGGAGGGTCTTGCTTTGTGGAGAAAGAGTAAACTGGACAAAATGCATCTGAAGAATGAGGGAGAAGTAATTTCCCTTTCTTATTTCATGATTTTTTTAAATAGGTTTAATGATATTTTTAATGTTCAAGGCCATCAGCACTGTTTAAAATACAAAATTCTTACAAAAAAATCTATCTGCTCTGCTTTAATTCTAATTAAAAACTACCAAAGACCTTAAATCTTATGTAAAGTACTCTCTGTATTTTTTTCAAGTATAATTAATTAAGGAAATTATTTTGAAATTGTTCACAGGTCACTTTTTACCCCTGGTACTGTCCCAAGAGTTAAGTGTCTATCCCATCACTGAATTCACCCATGAACTTTTTAAGTCTAATTACGTGCAACTTCCCTAATTCGTTAAGAAACCGTAGTGGTAAATATTCTCGACAATGACTTCTTGACCCACATTGAAGACAGAGGATTTTTTGAGGACAACTGGAACTCCGCATCACATCTGCTTCTAAAGCCACAGACACTTCCTTCTGACTTTGAATGAGGTCACAGGTGAAGAATCAATACTGTGCTATGATGTTCAGCTGCTGTGTATCAGCAGAACATACCAGCATGCAGGAATTTTCTTGGACTTTAGTACATTTTCAATCAGCCAGGATTATACTGCATTATTGGAAATGTCAGGACTGGCCACTGGGCTAGAAATACTGTCAAGAGCAGGCATGTAAAAAAGCAAGCCTGTGTATCATGCTCTTGGGTCTTTTATTTGGCAATGAAATTCTCCCCCTTTAAACATTTATATGATTGGGCCACAGGTCATGTAACACCTAAAACTGAACACCTAATCTCAAGTTTCAGGTCACACTCATCCCCTCATTTTGCTCCAGCTCATCTGTGAAGCAATCAGCTGTCAGCTGCATTTCATCTCAGTTCTCTGCTTTTGCCCAGACCTTCAAACTTCTAAAGATTAAAGCAGAGTATAAAATTGTTTCAGCTCAGGCTCCAGTAAAGTCTTATTTTAGTCAGCTCTCTGCCCAGCAATGAAAGTATCAGTAATGAAAATTGATTCTTTTCTACAAAACTTGAAAATAAGCTTTTCTGTAATCCGGCTATTCGTTATGGAAACATCCTGGTACACAGGCACGTGTCTTCTGGGCAGGATCATTAGGAATGACAGAAGGTTTTCAATTTCTACAGAGGAAATGCAGAGACTGGGAGAGGACATGTAGCATTTAACCATTATATTTTTGTTTGTTTCTTTCTTTTTTTTTATGATAGGTTTAATGTTATGTAAGAAACTGTGAGTTCTTTGGAAGAAGAATGAATAGCGTTAATAAAATTGCTTAGCCTGGGAATATTAGGTGATTGAAAAAGACCCTGGAGTCAGCTCTCAGTACAGGCACTGCTGACTCAGGGTTTTTGCAGACCACGTGAGATTTCCTACCTTCCCTGGTTGTAACATTTTTGTAACACAGCATAACACACTTCCCCTGACAGTAACACTTCGGCTTTTATATCTGAAATTTCATCAAAGATCTTTGTCGCTGACCTTCACTTGGTTTTGTTACATAATTTTTGGGTCTCCTAACTATAGGATGCCATATCATAAAACTGGTATTTCATATCATCTGCTCATCCAAGAGGAAGGATGCTCAATTTTAAATTACATTCTGGGACAAAAAACCAAAAAACAAACAAACAAAGAAACCCAAACAAAACCAAAACCAACAAAACAACAACCACAGCCACACACACACAAAACAAAAAAAATCCCCAAACCTTCTTGTTTTAAATTAACTTTATTCTCACCTCAGAAACACTCATATAGTGGAGATACATGAGAAAGCAATCCAGAGATACGTTGAGACAACACTATATTGCTGCTACCAATGTTCTTAATGTGTTAATACCACATTATTACCAAGACCACTGATGTAGTAACTTCTACTGAAGCCCAAAAGGATTAATTAATTAATACAAAAAGAAAAAACCAAAAATCGGTGTCAGTGGAACCGCAATAGATGTTAGTCCAGCAGTCTTGCCTCTTCAGAAAACTCCTGCCAACATCAGGAAAGCATAAACAGAAGTCTTATTAAGACTTATCAATAGCAGCCAACACTCAGTTCACACAGAGGGGAGAAAAGAGAATCGAGACCATGTCAGTGCACACAGCCTCCCAGCACCAAAGGTACCACTGTCAACCCTTCCACCAGATGGCAACTCTGAATTCAGCATGTAAAGTCACATACATATTATAAGACTCTGTCACTTTATATAGTGACCTACATGTATCCAACCATGTCTTCTGAACCATCAGATCAGGTGAACTGAAACTTCTGAGCTTCCTGTTAATGTGTGGTGTGGTTGCACAGCCGTGACTCAGTAACACGATGAAGTGGAATTAATGACATAGTGTAGCTCAAAGAAAACCACTCTAATTGGGAACAGAATTTTGCTAACTGGCTTATAATCCAAAATTCAGTAATAAACAGCTACTCAGGTTAAGAAATAACCCCAGCACCTTGGTTGACCAAGCACCAGCAGTTTTATCATGTAACAGAGTAATTAAATGAAGCCATTTTGAAGGGAAGCAACGTTATTTAAGGTGAAGTACCTGTGCCCAGACACTGCCCATATACCAGCACTTCCACTGAGACTCAGAGCTCAGCATTTCCTGAGAGTGAGCCCCTGGCAGCTGTTAGTCAGTATAACAGAGCCATTACAGAAGGTGACAGTTCCCATGTCACTAACAGCATTCTTCTAACTTGTGTCTATCCATAAGAAGCCAACAGCCCCTGCCCCAGCCCTTCCCCAGACTGGGGTTATGCTACTGCCGATCTCCCAAGAGAGTTCCGTGAGCCAACGAGTTTCCTCTTGGAGTGGAGCTATTGTCAAGAATGTGAGATTTATGGGGCCAGAAAAAATAGCTACAGCATAGGAATTATGATGCTGTTTTCCTGGGCTATCTGTTTTTAGCCTCATGTCATGTAAGCTAAAATACACAAACAGCTGGAGCCAGCTTCCCACTGGAAACACAAATAAGCACTCCTCACGAGAGCACTGTTCTGGGAACTCAGAGGCCCACTCTAGCTGGGGGAGCACTGAGCCTCAGCAGGTTTCCCCAGTCCACAAGGACAACCTTGCAGTAAGATCTGGGCACCCAGTTCTCCAGAACAGGGTGTATCTGCAGATAAGTGTATGTGTCACTACAACCCAGTAACCAGAAAGGGACCTAGGAAGGGAGAAATCCAAAAGTACTTTCTGGATGCTTTCTGGATCCTGCTGGCCATTCCTATTCTAATTCACATCCTAAAGTAGGTGCTTTGGAGACATCCCAGCACATAACAGTATTAGACAAAGACACCTTGAGTTTTTAAAAAAATGGTACATGTATATATATATACACACACAGTTGTGATTTAATCACAGCCAGAACTAAGCCCCATTCAGACACTCCCTCCCTTCCCACTGGAATGGGATGGGGAAGAGAATCAGAAGAGCATAAGTAAGAAAACACATGGGTTGAGATGAAGACAGTTTAATAGGTAAAGCAAAAGCCACACACAAGCAAAGCAAAATGAGGAATTAATTCACCAGTTCCCATGGGCAGGCAGGTGTTCAGCCCCAGGAAAGCAGGGCTCCATCATGCTTAATGGTTACTTGGGAAGAGAAACACCATCACTCAGAACGTCCCCCTCTTCCTCTTCCCCAGCTTTATATGCCGACCATGACACCACATGCTGTGGGATATCCCCTGTGTCAGTCGGTGTCAGCTGCCCTGGCTGTGTCCCCTCCCAACTCCTTGTGCACCCCCAGCAGGTTAATGGAGTAGGGTGAGGAGCAGAAAAGGTCTTGACCCTGTGCCCAGCAATAAAGAAAACATCTCTGTATTATCAACATCATCTTCAGCACAGTTTCAAAACAGAGCCCCATAGTAGCGACTTTGGAAAGAAACAGCTCTGTTCCAGTGCACACACACACATATACACGTACACAGAGACACGTACAGTATATGTGTAACCAGATTTAAACACAGTCAAAGGAAAACTCCGAGGTCCACTTGAAACCCTCACAGGTTTACCTTAGTTATCTTGGTATAAGGTTACCCGGCATAAATATAAGTCAGTCACATTTACAAAGCCAACACACTTTACTAGAAGACTTTATCACAACCTCTGAAGAAAGTGGGGAATAAGAAGCTTGAGTTGTCCTTTTCCCCCTCCAGTGAAGAACCATTGACACCAAGCAGGATCTGCTGCCCCGACTGTACCACCCAACTCTCCCTGCAAAGAGCAAGCTCTTTGCAAACGACTGCTCTTGCTCTTACACTTTTACTTGAGCTCCACAAATGCAACAAGCGATCCAACAGAAGGTGTGAAAGCTGTACGCAAATCAGGCCCTGCTTGCTTTCCCAAAGGACTGTCAGTCTTCACACCAATCTTGTGCAGCTCTCAGTCCTCCACCCTAACATGATACCACACAGGACCACCAAGCACCATCCTTTAGTTTCCCAGGCACGGCACGTTTGACACGCCAAGTTCAGGCTTCTTCAGTCATTCCATGGGCTTCTCTAGGACACAGCCTGTGAAAGAGAAACATCACAAGGTCAGCTCACATCTGACACAGACGAACTGTAGGAAATACTAGTACATTTAGGAAGTTCATTCACATTTCTACAGGGAACTCCAGATGTCCTTCTTTGACACAATAGAAAAATTGACTCAAAAAGCAAACTGAAACTCAGATTTCCATAAAACTGGAGTTTTCTTGTTACCTATCATCCACTGACTGCTCTTCAGGTTTTGCTTTTGGTGTGATAACTGCTATTGTGATTAACGCTTTCCCATTGTGTTCCAGCGCACAGAAAACCAAAGAAATGACTGCACACCGAAAAGTTAACAACAGCTCCACCATGCTACTCTCTCTTCCGTAGGCTCTGGTCTGCAAAGGTCTGAACAGCTGCTAGAATCAGGGCATTATTTTAGGTCACTTAAAATTAAAATTACTGTTTGGCTAGTTTTCTTTATCACACATTTGTGTGCATCTACATAATGAAATAATTTTTCTTCAGGCTATAGTAAAAACTGGTCGACAAGGTCACAGCAAAACTTCCACTTGCATCAAATGGTGATGGGGCTCTGCTGACAAATTTTACCAGATGGTTAAGAATTCCTGTGACACTAGAACGTTAGGTGTCAGCTCAGCCTTACAGAACAGGAAGGTGGAATGAATCAATATGGCATCACAGAAATAAGCAGACAGTAAATTGTTCAAAGAAGCTGTGCTTCCTACCCCATCTTCAAGTACTTTATGAATATAATGGATTTGGAAATCCCTTTTTCTTCCACTGTTATCTGCCAGAAAGCAATGGCACCAGAAGTCAGATAAGGAGAACATATTAGTACCTGGGCTCCAAGAATTTTTTACTTAATCTAGACCATACATGCAAAACCAGTCAGAGAATCACAGAGTAAGCTGAGCTGGAAGAGACCCCCAAGGATCACCGAGTCCAACTCCTGGCCCTGCACAGGACCATTCCCAAGAGTCACACCATGTGCCCAAGTGCATTGTCCAAACACTTCTTGAACTCTGACAGGTTTGGTGCTGTGGCCACTTCCCTGGGGAGCCTGTTCCAGTGCCCAGCCACCCTCTGGGTGAAGAACCTTTTCCTGGTATCCAACCTAAACCTCCCCTGACACAACTTCAGACCATTCCAAGTCCCGTCACTGGTCACCATATTGAACAGGTCAGTGTCTGCCCCTCCTCTTCTCCTCACAAGGAACTTGCAGACTGCAATCAGGTCTTCCCTCACCTCCCTTGACCAGCTGGTGACAAGTTGGGAACAGCAGCTGAAGACATTCAACACTTACTGGCTGGATCAGTTATTAATGCGCCAGTTTTGTAAACCTTGACCTTAAGTTGACAAACTCACAAAGTTGTTTATTCCTGAGATACATATCCTATTGGCAACTGCCTTCCTCATTATTTATCTACATGGTCTCTCCACTTTCAAGGCTTCTAAGGTTTCCTTGACAGAAAACAATACACATTCACTGCACAGCACACACTTGTAATTATTAATAAAGGGTGCACTTTTGAACATTTTTTCCATGTTCAGCTAGCTTGAAAACACAACAGGAAATACGTTTGAAGGCTGGTCTGAAATAATTTGAAAAACCAAAATCCATCTTGAACAAGATAAACAATAGCAGAGAACATGCATCTAGAATTTACATCTGCCTTGAAGACTACAGAACACACTTCAGCACTAGCATAACTCAAAATCAGGTACTTTGTCTACACTTCCCTTTAAATACTTCTGTCTAAAGGTAAATTAAATTAGAACATTTCAGGCAAATGCTAGAAGTTGTTCAGATGGGAAACAATGTCCAGTGTGGGATACCAGGAACTTTCATTGTAGTATCTAAATCAGTGTGCACCCCCATGCAACAAAAATGTCTCTCTCCTTTAACACATCTACTCTCTCCCTGGCAGAAATCAATATACACGTACCATACTGCACACATCTAACAAACTCAGAGCTACCTAAGATGTACCAGACTCATCTATACCAGTACAGACAACACTATAAGCAAAGCTGGCACATAGGGTGTTATAATATCTATGACTTACATGCCTCAAAATTAGACCTGCAGAAAAACTCTGACAGAGACCTGCACAAAAACTCTGACAGAGTTGTCAGATAGCCAAAAACCCAGGCAAACACAGAAAAACAAAGAAAGAGGACACAGTTCATAAAAGTCAATTAACAGGTATCACAGAGAAATAACAGATGATAAGAGCCCTTGGCCAGGAAAACAAGAAGATATTGAATATGAATAATGTAGATAGACACAGCAAAATCAATGCACCCACATCACAGCAACATACCATCCTAAACAAAAATATTTCCCCTTTTAGCCATTAAGTTTTCCACTATAAAACTATCATTTTAGAGGAAAAATGGAAATTTTCATAAACACTGTTGCACATTTTTCCTGTCAGTAGAAACTTTATGACCAAGTATAACTTACACATAACAGAACAAGCCCAGAAGTCCTTGACATAAAATAAAATACCTTGATTTGCTTCAGACAACTCCACGGGTAGGAAGCTACTGTAACATACAATTTCTGGACGAAGGGAACACTCTTCTAACATCATCAGTACTGGATAGCATGAATTCACTCACTCATTACATCATTTGCTGGGGACTGACCCTTTGGGCATTGCAGCCTTTCCAGCGTGTGTAGCACCCATCTGCTTCGAGGCACCATTTAAAATACCTGTAGTCAGTTATGATTTCTAGTATCAACATATCTAACTTTAATAAATTACTCTTTCTGAAGATCAGTTCTGAGGTAACGTCTTTCTTAAGTCCACAGACATTCCAGCTGAACAGGTGAAAGAGACAACTAAACAGTGAAGTGCCAGTGTAATAGGCTCTGCCAAATTATCCAGCATAACTTAAAGAGAAACAAAGCAAACAACCGTTTTTATTTTCAGCAATATGCATACACAATTGCATACAAAATCAAAATGCAATCTAGTGTGTACAAATTTCAAATTGTTCTTGTATAAAATTTTCAAATGAAGTAGTATTAAAACCTGAAGCCACACACAAAGAACCAAACTGCTTGCTAGCCACCTATTTCCTCTACTTCATTTTAACTTGTCTGCATCACTTGAAAAGATAAAACGAGCTGTCAGCATAAATCACAAACACTTTTCACTGTGACAATCATAATGGTATCAGTCTCCCCGAAACAGGAAACAAAGGTAAGAGGTAATTAAAATACCAAACTCAAGAAAATAACATTCTTTTGAGTTTACTTAAAGCGATCACTACTCCTTAATACCTGAGTTTGAAGTGGAGCTGGGGAACACCACTGGTTAAGTTGGCTGAGTTTGCTTCTTCTAGAGAAGCTGAAATGGGTCTTAGTCTACAAGACAAGCGTTCATATCAGTACAGCTGACAAACTGCAGTACTGTATGCACTGAACTCTGACAGTCATCCTGGCCAAAAACCTCTGGACAATGAACAAACCCTAATGCTTCGTGTCCATACTCCCGTATGTTCTACGTTAGTGTCATTAAGAAATTAGAATTTTTGGTAAAAGATTAAAAGCAGTAAGTAATAAAAGTAACGTTCTGTTCCAGCGCTGTGTTATGCTGACAATTCATACAGTAACATAAACACATACACCACAGCTTGCCCTTAAGATAACTCGGTAAAATAAAGCAACTGAGGTATTTGGTGAACAATGGCATTGCCCCTGAATACTGTTCCAGGTCATACTGCAGGACTGCAGCAGAATACCTTGAAAAGTAACACACGGGTTCCATAAAGAAATAATTATCTCAGTGTCAAAAGGTGCCACTGTAAAAAAAGCAAAACCTCACGTGGCTGTTGTGACATAGTGAATTAAGACCTAACTCTCAGATATAAAGAATATTAATTTTCAGCATCATCAGTTTAAATATTTAATTGTCAATTGGGATGGCAAGTCCTAAAACTTGGGCCACATCAACGGTAAGTGAAAGGATGCTGTGTGAAACCTACAATCACAATTTTTTTAAATGTACACTAAAAACTGTACAAAATACATCATTTTACAGAATAGTTTCTAGACAACAGGTAGGAGAGACTATGTCTTGCTCCAGAAATCCTTCCTCTTCTGAGCTCGTTCCAGTATCTGAGATGCTAGAGAACTAGATGCTGCCGAGCGAGCAGAAATCTGAGACAACCTGTCATCTGTGGGGAAAGCAAGAAGGGAAAAAGTAAATAGGGCGATTAAACATACACATTCAAACACAGCTGACATATTTTGAATATTTTCATGCCCTCTTTCACAATGGATGCTGAAACAGTAGCACAATACACTTCAATTCAATTACTTGGCAACTGACATGCTGGAGAAGAACCTCACAAGGAAGTCTCTAGTACGCTAGTTAAGAGTGTTACATGGCCATCTCTCGAAAAACTCCAGAATGAGATCCCTGTATTCACCTGGGAATTGCCCAATTCTCCAAGTCATCTTGACTTTTACTCTCCTGTGTCAGCAGACCTCAGAAATTGTTTCTCTGCCACTGAAATCTATACAGACTAGACTCTGGTAATGACATACTCTTGAAAGCAACCCACTGCTTCAAGCAAAGCAGACAACCTTAGAATAATTTGACTAAAATATCAGAACCCATGTTGCCAAAAAGGGACCTTCTGTGCCAAATCCAGCTAGTGTGCCAAAAGCTGCTAAAAGGAACATGTTTTTGAAGAAAACAGAAGTTTACCACAAAGACAAGGAAGCAGGCTTTAGAAAAATACTTTTGAAGGGTCTTCCTTTTGAATACAGGGTCCACTTCACACACAGTGTAACTCCTAAAATTAATCAGTCTTATGTTGCTTGCCTGATAAAGCACTTTATAATTCTTTAACAGCACCAAAATGTTGCTACAGGTCTGTCAAAATGCTTTTTATGAAAAATGACCTTAATTACACCCATTCTCCTGCAACGGATTAGAAAGAACTGTATCACTAGTTTCCAGACCCCTCACCAACAACAACAACAAAAATTCCTACACTCAATTCAAACAGCACCAGTATTCTGTCAGTGTTTGAATTAACTTTTCAGTAGAGTTTCTAAATTCTTAAAATACAGTGATCCAGTAGCCTGTAACAGGCTCACACACTATGTATAACAACTATATCCTCATGTATAATAAACTGCTAACTGCACTTCTGCAAATAGACATGTCATTGGACTAACTCCCAGGTTTGTATGTATATGAACAAATATGGACAAACAAAATATCTGTGAGCTGGCACATTTCACCTGTTTCTGCAAGTTCACACATTACCACTCAGCTTATAGGGAAAAATAAGAAAGAAACAGCAGCTACAGCATCTAATCTGTGTGCAGCAAGCTAGTGGGAAGCTGCAGAGTACTACAGGATTTTGCATGTCTTATGTAGTTGCACTGAAGCTTGGCTGAGCCATCTGCACCACCCACATATTTTTCAGCCAACTGCAATGAGTAAAACAGAGAATCAGTCTGAACCTTGGTTAAAACCCAAGGAGCAAAGAAGCGCCAAGGGGTACAGAAACAAGCATTTGGTTGTTCTGGGGTATAACTATAAATAAACTGCAATCAGATATAAACCTGCTCTGCCCATACTATGAGCTGAACCAAACACAGGTGATTGCAATTAGCACAGCACCACACCAGGCTCAACCTCAGACACCACACTAAGAAAAAGTGTATAGCAGATACAGTGCCGTTGGTTGACTAATGCTACTGAAAGAGTTTATTTGTGCCTGCCCGCAAAAAGGCCAAGAAGGTGCAGCTGTGCAATGGCTGCCCTCCCAGACTAACTTTAAAATAAACATTAAAAAGAGGCCAAAAGAGCAATCAGAATAGCAGGATGCCATAAGCACCCCTAACACACTCAGCAGAGGACAGGTGGGAAAATTAAAGTCAGAGGGATCATTTTATGTTGCACATCTGGGGCTAAAGTCTCACAGGCAAAACCTTAATCTTAAAGTCTGTGGTACCTTTTAAGTTGTAAAAGAAGTTACTCCAGCTGCAATATGGGCTGTATTGCAGTTTCCTTTAGTTGCTATCAACACAAAGGCTTAAAAATGTGTGGGCAGGAAACAATTTCAGGTATGGAACTAAGCAAGCTATAGTAACCATATCACCAACCACAATGATCTATTAATTTTCAGCCACATTTAATGGTTTATTCGTATTACCCTATACCTTCATATTCATACTTCAGATAACTAGGTTGAACATGTTCAAATTATTTTGATGAAAATACACTGTAGTTATTCAGGCAAACACATAAACCAGTATTACTTACTGCATTCAGACCTCTCACATTCATCCAGAAGTTAAAATTTATTTAGGTTACATACACGATATACAATAAGACTTTAGGACAAGAAATACCTTCATCATTACGGTTTCTTTCCCGAAGGGGCAACTGGAAAGTTCTTATTTTTGGATTGCCAAGATTCCCTAAGACAAAAAGCCAGAAGGCACAGTTTTGAATTCTTTCAAAACAGACAAAGGATAATATTTCATTTTAGAACATTTAAAAATATTGTAACATTATTTCCAAAACAAGAGTCTTATAAACAGCACACGTAACAAAAATTCTACCAGACTCCTTTACCCTAAGATGCTCCACTGTATTCTTCTCAAGACACTGCTCTTTGGTACATGCTACAAGTTACTTAATGAACTGCACTCAAGGTGCAGAACTAGAACCCAGCAGCAATTCTAATCTTTCTGAGGAAATTCTCTGCATTTCACCTGCCCACTTAACCTGACAACTACTTGCTCCATTCTAGAATGGAAATACTACCTTTTAGCTAATCTCTATAATCAAAGGACCAAGAACTGTGGGACCTTAAGTGGCTATAGAAAGTCTTTCTGGAAAGGAGACTTCAGGGGACAAGGAGTCTTTTCTTTATCAAATTTACATCCCCAGTACCCTTAAACATTGTTAAAAACTTTTGAAATGCTTCAGTACAAATCCCTCCTCAGCCAATAAAAGGTTTTTCTCAATATCCAATAAACCTTCTAGAGATAGCTTTTTTGTTTCCTTATCCTGCAGAAATAATTTTAAGGAGCTTATCTCTCAGAAATCCACAACTCTTGCAAAATAATACTGTACCATAAAGGTCCCAGTTACACACCGTAGTTAGCAATTGCAGCTGGAAAAGTGTCACAGCATCCAGTTGCAGCTTAAATATTAGAATTTAGAGCTGTTCATGCTAAACCAAATTATTCTCATGAGCAGTATTTATTAAAATTAATAAGGCAAAATCAGACAACAAACTACTGTAATAGAGTGATATTAGTGGAATCTGAAACGAAGGTGGATGTTGTGCACATTTCCTCAGCAAGACTAACCAACCACATAGTAGAAAAGCCATTGCTTACAAACAGCACATTCTTTGTAAAAACTGTAAGGCAGCAAGCTCAGCATCTCTTGGCCTGAGCACTCCACAGTAGTCATCTACATCCTGCATCACTCTAACACACACTTAATAAACAAAACCCACCATTATGCTGGAATTCTGGATCCTTAAGAGTCCCTTGAATACGATGAGAGGGACTCCAGCAAGGCACAGAGCAGCTTTTTGCTGACTTCAGCACAGAAGTTGCAGAGGACTGCTCTTGCTGGGCTGAAACAAGAGGAACTTGCTCATCAGCAACCCTGTTAGGAGGCCACTGATCCTGCCTAAGTGGCAGAGGATCCACAGTTCCCAGCCCAGCAGGTGGAGAGTTAAAGCGTGAAGTGGCTTCCATTTTCACATCAGGCTACAACACAATAGAAAGAAAAAAAAGGAAGGATCAAAAAAAGTACAAAACCACGACATCTCATATACAGCCTTCCAGTACAGATCCTCATATATGCAGCATATGTTGACTTTACACTCCTATACTTCTCATGAAAGTACTAAGAGAAAAAGTATTCCGAGCTTGTGAGACAGTGTAAAGAAAATCTGTTCATAATAACAAGTGTTTAACATGGACTGAAAGTAATCTAATCAGGTCAAACCAAGAGCTTATTTTCTGAAACTGTGATTTTTTAGATCATAAAACAACATAAACAACTTCTCATGCAATTGTGTCTGCTTCTATTACAGAACTTACTACAGAGGATGTATGCAGTTAAATGGTAGCTCTCTTTGTAGAACACAGACCAAGCACAACTAGACAAAAAACTATCAAAATTTTGAGGATAACAACTCCTAAATGTTTCTATTTTTCTTTTAGTAACTATGCAAGCTGCAAAGTAAAAGCAGCACAAAAGTCAAGGAAAGGTAGAGTGAAACTATTATGGCACCTTAACTTACGTTTTACATAAGCACCCAATCTCTCCCTCTTGAACTTCTTCCAACTCAAGCAATGTGGAGTTGTGCCACTGTGGTGTCAATGGCTACAATAACATTAAGGGGAAATCCTACTGGCAACCCTTTTATTTTTCTGTAAACAGATCCCATGCATTTCGCAGAAAAAAGAAGTGAAGTACATCTAATCTCACTCCAGTAGACTCAACTCCTCCAACACCCCAAAAGAACTATTTATTCAGACACACCCTTTTTAGTCACAGACACTGACAATTTTAAGACAGCAAATAACAACTCAAGGAAAAGGTTTCTTAAATAAATTATTCATTATTACTTAAAAAGCACATTCCTAAAATTCATAATGGTAAGTCTGTTCTCTGGCTCACCTGGAAGGACCTCTTTTTTGAAGGGTTTGTTGCTAAGTTTCGCTTTCTCTGAGGTGAAGATGAAGACTTGAATTTAGGAGCAGACACTAGAACAGTACCTCCTATTGTATTGGAAAAGATTAAAAATGCCTTATTACATTAAATAACCTAATAAATTAATTCAATTATGTATTTTGTTCTTTAGTTCTTGAAAGACTGCTTTGCATTTAGAAGTCTTTTTACCAACAGCTGGGGTAGTGTGATCATGATGAGTCCTCGGAGTTCCTCCAAGAGCTCTCAGCTTCGGAGTAGGATGCCTGCTGCCTCTCCTTGAGGATACAGAAGAATCTGACACAGCTGCAGATGTGTTCAATACTAAGGCATTTTCACTGAAAAAAAATGAGTAATGATTACAGGATTAGCTAAGGAAGGACTCAGGAGTCTTGCACTCAAGCTTTCTGTTTCTAATCCATTCCTACAATGAAGCCTAAGGCAAGACAGTTAAGGCCTTAACACCCGAACGGCCTGTAGCTAAAACACCTGCTTGCGAAGGGGAGTCCTGGATTCCAGCCCTTAAGCCTCAGTTTCTGTATTTTAAAGAGTCTCAAGCTATAAATGCAGGCTCCCTCTGCCCCAACAAAACCTGAATGCATGCAATACATGAATGCACAATACAGAGGCTCAACAAGAGGGCTGCAAAACTTTGAACCCGGAAGAACTTTGAACATGGTTGCTACCTTAGAGGTGGGAGTGTGGGTTTGACATTCTTCAGTCAACGTGATGGAACTGAAGCCAAATATACCACATTTATGTAAACACTATAGCCCCCAGGTCATTAAATATACATCATAATATGATACATACATATATCATACATTACATATGTATATATCATACACATCAGCACTATCACTTCAGTCTTCTGCCTCCAGGTGCATTTCAAAAGGAGGTGGCAGCACACCCACACTATGGAGGAACCCGATCCTATCAGTGCATGATAGACACATCTAGGCAAAGAATTTCTCACTTCTAGCTCTCAAGAAGGTGTAACATGCAAGCATTAAGCTGCTCTGTGTGGCTGAGTCCAGTGTACATCCCAGAACACACAGAACCCCACTGCAAGACAACAGAAAATTGACAATGTCAGAGACATCTATGAACTAGATAATCTATAGAATTAAATAGAAACTTAGGAAGGTTTCCAGATGATGGTTTTGAAAGCAAGCATTTAATATCTATTGGAGTCTAACACCTCAATTTTTCTTTGCTTGGGTTTGCATACACAATACTATCCCCAGTGGAGACAACTACAGTTTCTTACCTTCGATTAATGCTGCAACACCAAAGACAAAACACAATGAGGAACAGAAAATGTGTAGCTGACATGGTTACAAGGGTCAAAACTATTCAGAATTAAATGTCTATCAAACTAAAATATCGTTCTAAAAAAAAAAGGTATGCAAAACTTGTACAGTAAAAAGCCAGAGACTTCTGAAACTAGATACAATTTGGATCTCTCAAATGTCAAATACAGTACTATGCACATACTGAGCTGATCTCTCATTATTTGTAAATACCCCTCTACGTTTTTCCCATCCGTGCTTAGTAACACAATCACCAGAGATTACTGGATATTAGTTATTTTTTTCTCCTAAGTCCTTTATCTTATTTTTTTAAAGAAAAACAGATGCCTAAGTACAATATTAGCACGTATCAATCCTCCACTGCCAACTTGAAGCAAATTTTGAGTTTTAATTTTCACTAAACTTGGCTGCTGTGTAATGAACAGTCTGTTCTAAGAGGTCCATACTGCAAATTTCATAGTTTTGGAGAAAAAGATTAGAATCATTCATCAGTCTACAAACCTCTGTCTTGCAAGTCAGAAATGCAGTATTTTTAATGACAGATCCACTACCATCAACCAGATCAATGTCTTAAATGTCTTCTCATTCCTTATCATACGACTGAAAACAGAAGTACTGTCACACCTGTTTACACTCTCTTAAATAAATCTGATTTAAAAACAAAAACTAACCTGCAAATTTCTGACCTGTTAGAGGAAATACACACACACACACACACATATACCAAAAAAATGTTCAGTTTTACCCTTCAGTTTTCTTATCTTCTTTAGCATCCTTACTGTTTTCTTCTAGTTGCTGGGCCATGACTGCGGCCTGTTCATCTGGCTTTTCTTCCTCTTTCTCTTCTGTTGATTGTTGATTTTCCCTTTCTTCAGTACCTTCTTGTTCATCCCAAGCTAAACGTCTTTTGACTGGAACTGTTAAAGCATCTGACATGCCTTTCTTTGTGCTGTCCTGATGTGGTTGTTGCCTGGAGTCAGGTTGCTGCAGCACTTCAGGGCTTGGTGTAGCCTCTTTTTCAGAAACACTGGGTAAGAAAAAACACAGTGTTTTGTATCACTGATTTGCACAATATACAAGTCTATATAGAACACATTGGTCCAGTTCAGTTCTTTGCAAGAAGTAGAGCTCAGACATTAAAAACTGGTACAGTTGAGATGATGAATGGTTAAATTGCCACAGAAGTTTTAACTGATGCTTAAGCACGTCCCATTTTCAAACCAGATTTTATGAAAACTCTTTCTGCATTACCATTTCCAAAAATACAGTGTAAATTAGGGCTGTATTTTCAATTTAAACAACAAGTTAGATTATGGGAAGTGCTCAAAAAACCTATTTCCATACAAGGGACTGTCTGATAGCATAATTTTGAAAGTCAAGCAATCTAGAAAACTCCACTTCAGGCACAACTTTTGAAAGTCTTAAACTCTCAACTACTTACAGAAATCAGTGCAAATTAGTCCAGTGCATAGAAATGAGATCAGTAAGAGGATCTGTATTTCACAGAAGAAAACAATCCAGTAAACAAAAAAATTTACACTGTACTTAGTATCACATATTATGGTGTAATAGATACTATTTTACATGTCATCACCAAACCCTTACTAGAGCTACTCACGCAAAAAGGGCAGATCTGTCACACACACATAAGAAAGGACTGCACGTACAGCAGTCTGCAGAGGACTACACAGGCACCCAGGGCACTGTTTTTAAATATCAGATCACCTTTTACTAACACATTAATTCTCAATTTTCCTAGTAAAGGATTTAGTATTTGCCAGTTCTGACAGCCTTCAAAGAAAAGAGAAAATGGATGCACACCTTTCCAGTTCCTAAGTCTTCACTCCTGAACTAAGCAGACTCAACCACAAAATTAGTTAATCCTGACAAGAACGTTGGTAACATCTGAGTAGGCAAAACATATTTCATATCATTCCAGTGGAAAGGACATTACTGCAGTATGACTCAGTGCAAAATGCTTCTGGACTTGATGAGACTAAGGTTGCCACACTAAATATGCATTTGTGGAGAGTTATAAAGGAGTAACTTTCTCTTCATTCAGAAGAGTGGACTGTGCCTTGTTTTCAATTTGAGCACATATCAACAGCCATATCTATGAAAAGGTAAACTTCCTCATCTGTTCCAGAGAATTTACATATCACAGAATAGTAGAACAGCCCAGGTTGGAAGGGTCCTCAAAAGACCAACCAGTCCAACCCTCCACGAGGAAAGGGAGCCTAGATGATTACTGAGCACTCTGTCCAATTTTATCTTCAATACAATTCAAACATTCAAGATCACGCAGCTAGGCTAAGCCTATATTCAGCATTTCGCTCAGTTTCAAAGCTGCAAAGTAACAGGCAGGAATGATGGCCTTACCCCGCAAGATCTAGAGCTCTGATGTTGCTGCTGATTCCTTCTTCTGAACTGGAAGTTGAGGACACATCCCAAAGACTGTTGTTATCAGACAGGATCTGATTGAAATGGTATCGGGAGAAGTGTGTTCCCTCTACTCGTTGCCTGTAAGCCTTCGCTCTTTCTCGAAGCTCTCTCACCTACACATCAAGGTTTCATAAGCTGCACATCTGTTTAAATTTCACTATTAGGCTACTACAAATATTTGCATTAGCTACTGGCAGCCAGAAGAGAAAGGCAAGTTTACTTGTAATACAGGGCCAGCCACAGCACAAACATTGCATGCCACAGTAAATGTAAGAAGAGGAAAGCAAAAATAATATATTCAGGAAGCATATATTCAGTAAGCATGTTTGAGCCATGAAGCCAAAGCGAAATTGTCAATTATTCATTCCATGACACAAAAATTTATGCAGCAACTGCGAATAAGTTTAGTGCTGGATTCTAGTTTTTCCATCAGCGCTCAGACACAGTGCTCCAAACACTGAAAGAGGAACTTGGATGCAACCAACCTCCATATACCACATGGAATTTAGGGTGTTTTGAGATGCCTAAAGAGAAGAATACAGAGTTATTTTTAAATTTCTTATTTTTCCTCTCAACACTCAAGGGTGATACTGTTACCATCACCCCTGTAACTTTACTTCAGTCTAAGTAAGAAATTAAATACCAAAAACCTGTCAACATAGCTCTATGCTGCCTCCCTGAGATTCAATAAAAAGCTCTCAAACAAGTACAGTCAGCACTGGCATTCCACCAGTTTTTTGCCAAGATTGAGGGAATTAACTTAGATTTCTAAACATCAACACACAAAAATACATTCCCCACTAATTTATGATTCAAATCAACAGATCTACATGCACGTGTAATACTGAATTTGTATGCTGCAAACACCGCAACTGTCTCTAGCTACCTAAATATTAGTGAGAAGTTAAGATTAATACAAGAACTCTGGGTGCTATTGAATGCAAGACATAATATCAAAATTATTCCTTCTAAGCTATCAGTAACTGTAAGAATGAGATACAAAACTGTTCAGCTGTCAGTTTTACTGACAGAATAAAAGGGGGTTACACCATCATTTTTACAGTTAAGACCATTTAAACACTTGCTGTCTTGTGTCCTTCACCCAAACACAATTACAGTGAAAGCAGAAAAAGCAAAACTAAGAAGTTTACATTTAAATTACTAAAAATAACTTTGTGATATCACATGAATTCTGACTTACTAAAAAATGGTCCACAGGAAATAAGTATTCTATCAAAGAGCAGGAAAGTAATACTGACATTTCCTCTACCACATTTTCATAGCTTTTCTTTTTTATTCTTCCTTCATGAGAGATTTCACATCATTCCTCCTGCAAGGAACAGAGTTAGTGGGCTAAACTCAGCTAATCCCACTAAAAGTAACTGGATGCAGCAGATGGATATCCAGCTAACATCCCACAATTTGACCCACTAAACTTCCAAAGAATAGCCCATTAAAATATATGCTTGTCATTTTCAAAGGAGAATTTAAAGTTTGATGTGCAAGTGATTTACTGGATTACTCGCTTTAACTAGAAGAATAAAAAATTAATTATAATAGCCAGAACAGAAGGAATGTAAATCCAGAGCAACAGGGTACTGCAGGGGGAGGAAGAATACTAAGTCTCCAGTGAATTGTGAAGAAGTACAAAGGACAACCATCTCCTTCAGCAACTCGGCAGGCAGCATTAACTCAGCAGGACATAGGCCCTAGAGACTCCTACTGCAATTATGAATTGCCCACATTAATTTTTCAAAAGCATAATTGGAAGAGATTTTCTTTCGTTTGATTGCTGAAAAGCGCCCTTAATAATAAATTGCAGAGAAGCAGCCTACAAGTAATCACCATGGCTAAGGTCACACCAGGATTCCATTATGGCATTTGCCTGTTTGGACTCAGAACGTCAGAAAGTCTGCTTTGGACACAAAGTCACCCACGTGCAGTCCTAACTAAGGGAGAAACGAGACTGGTACAGTTGGAGTTTATCATCTAATCACTTATGCTAAGCAAGACATGTTCTGTAGGCACCTTTCATAGGGGTGAGTCTCAACAACCCACCTTATGGAGAGGTTGGATACACTTTTGAGGAACATTTCTCTTCATTAGTATGGAAAAAGATATGGAATCATGTGGAAACCAGAAGGACTGTTGGGCAGCCTATACTGTGAATGGCCAAAGCACCTCTGTAACTTTACAACAAAATGCACTTGGCACTCTTTTTCAAGTTAGGCATACTTTCATTAATACGCTGTTAACATTTCTCAAATGTCTGGATTCTTTTTTATGTCACTATGAATGAAATATGTTATTCAGTCCTACATGTTACAGAATCATAGAATATCCCAAGCTGGAAGGGCACCACAGGGATTATCAAAGTCCATCTCTTGGTCCTGCACAGGACACCCCAAGAGTGACACCATGTGCCTGAGAGCACCAACCAAATGCTTCTTGAACTCTGACAGGTTTCGTTCTGTGACCACTTCCCTGGGGAGCCTGCTCCATTGCCCAACCACCCTCTGGGTGAAGAACCTTTTCCTGATATCCAACCTAAACCTCCACTATCTTAGCTTCATGACATTTCTTTGAGTCCCGTCACTGGGCACCACAGAGAAGAAATCAGTGTCTGCCCCTCTGTTTCCCCTCGTGAGGAAGCTGTAGATGTAATGTCTCCCCTCAGCCTCCTTTCCTCCAGGCTGAGCAGACCAAGCAACCTCAGCTGCTCCTCATATGGCTTCCTCTCAAGGCCCTTCACCATCTTTATTGCCCGCCTTTGGACACTCTCCAATAGCTTTACACCTTTCTTACATTGTGGCACCCAAAACTGGACACAGTACTCAAGGTGAGACCATCCTCTCTCTTTCCCAGCTGGCAATGCTGTGCCTGATGCCCCCCAGGACACAGCTGGCCCTCCTGGCTGCCAGGGCACTGCTGACTCATGTTCAGTTTTGCCTTGACCAGGACCCTCTGGTCCCAAGGCACTGCTCTCCAGCATCTCATTTCCCAGTCTGTATGCACATTAATTCCTTGTCTTGCTTTGCTTGCACGCATGGCTTTGGCCTTACCCATTAAACTGTCCTCATCTCAACTCAGGAGTTTTGTCAATTTTACCCTTCTGGTTTTCTCCCCCACCCCACTGTGGGGAGTGAACAACTGGTTATGTGGGGCACAGTTCTCTCCTGGGGTTAAAACACGGCACATACTCACACATGTGTGATTTGAAGTCTAACAGAGACAGGAGAAATTCAGGTAATTGCAATTATAAGTCCCTTCTATATGAACTCATACTAGGATCTAATGTAGGTATGCACACGTGGAAATGTGTATGTAATCAAAGCACACTCATCATCCATAAAGCATGTTCTTGTAGTCTTAAAATAAATTTGGCTCTTCCAGCTTAAAGAACAAATCCTTCACTTAGAAGGCCTCAAAAAACATAATAATTCTTTTTTTTTAATTCTTCGTGCCTACTGCCAAGTAACTTCTTCCTAGTTTCCTGCAATTCCCTTTTCAGCAAAAAAAATCTCTGTGGAAAAGTCTGATGCACCCAAAACACATCTTGACAGTGTGGGAAATCCTTCGTTTTCATACACTCTAATTAAATGCCACACGTAAAGTTGAACACCCATCCTCCACTTGCAGACTCCTCATTCTTTTCCTCTCACTGTACTGCAGCGACTCCTCCCAGCTGACTGTGCCACAAACACACTACATCCCAAGGCAATGCACCTTTAGTTGCCCACATTTTAGCTGTCTACCAGCCAACTGCTCTTGAAGCTGAGCACTGCTCCTTACTGGTTTGAATGTTTCACAATGCAACATCAACAAATTAAAGTATTATATGCCAGAAAAATGACATAATATTCTACAGAAACATTCAGTATACCACTTAGGCTGCATGCAATAGTTCACAACATTTTGCAACCGTAGTTACAGTATATCTAATGCATATATCAATGCATATAAAAATTAAAATATTGCTTCTTTTCAGTCCTCTAACATCCTCTTGAGGCTGTTTACACAGAATGGACTATCTCATGCATGCATACACAAAATCTGATTATGAATCATCTCATACTTTAATATACTTTAAATATTGAGACCTATTTCTCATTGCTTATTTTGTATGTATTCTATACATATTTCTCTTTGCTAAAAGGAAAATTACTTGCTAGATTAAATCTAGCAAGAAAACACAGAACTGAAAGCTACCAGACTACTCCTGCAATTCTCAGAGAGCCTTATTTTCAAATTCTCAAAGCCCAGCACCCTAGAACCATTTGCTCAAGTTCTACCTTCCACATCACCATGGACCCAAATGATGAGGAAACTCACATTTCCAAGTATTTGCCACACAGGTAGCAGCACAGTGTCTCACAAAGGCTCCCTCTATCAGCTGGGAGAAGACTAAGTCAAGTCAGTGAAATCAGAGAGCTGCAGCGCAAGCTCTAGCAGTTTCTTAGCACACTATTAATGGTTTTGATTTCCTTGACCAACTCAGGAAATCACACTTAATAATGCTAAGGAATGTTGTGGTCTTGAAGCTACTCAGCCTTTTCACAGTTCTGTCAAATGACTTCCCATACAGCATAATATGGATTGCAGTTTCTGAACAAACTACAAGAAAATACACAGACTGACCGAAACTTGCAAGAAAAAATTCTCAATTTTAGGTTGTTTATGACTGAATTCAGCTGACTGCTTTGAATGGATTCAGCATGGTAAGCTAACGAACTGAGCCTGACTATCAAGCCAACCTAGGATGATACATACGTTGTCCTTTTCCTTTTTATTCCCTTGAAATCCATCATTCAACTCTGTATTTTGCACACTTCTGCTTGTTAAAACTGGGCTGAACATCAAGAATAGGATTACCTGTCACAAGAGACTCTGCTCTGAATGATCCTGACTGTAAGGGAAACAAAACTTCGCCCTCACTTTGGGTGTCACATTAATGTATTTTTTCAGTCTCACCATCTCTTTTTTTTTCCTGTGTGTTATACTGACTTATCAGAATCTAATTGTCTTTGTATACTCACCTTTGGAAGCTTGAGTCATCAGCATTACAATCTCAGAACTGTATCTTATAAATACCACAACTCAAAGTTTTTTCATCTAAAAATCAAAATACAAAGCATACTCAGGTTTCAGATTTTCTAAGAATACTCACCTGGTTGTGAGCTTTACTCTTAATACGAGACCAAACTCCATCTTTGTAGTAATACTGGGCTGGAGACAAAAATTTTGCCCTATATTCAGTGTTCATCTTCCTAAGAAATCAAGAATGAGGAGAGAAAAAAAGAGTGAAGTTTGATGTCCAGAATACTCTTTAAGAGCCCTTTTAAAGTTACATCAACAAGCATAAATATACCTGCACTTAAATGCCAGTGAGATGCAAAAAATACATGCACAAACAACAACTCAAACCAACACAACTAGGAAAGCTGTGAAAAATACTCATTCACAGTTGGTAGTCCTTCAAGTAGTTACTCCTGTTGTTTTTTCCTCACAACACTTCCACCAGAAGCTTTTGCCCTGATAAGCCAATCAGCAGAACATAATACACACATCAGCCTCAATTACTTCAATGCAAAGTGTGGGACCTTGATTTAAGTCACTGATGAAGGTACATTTAAGTAAAAATGCCTGGTTTGGCATTAATGTGTCTGAGGCATTTCCTTCTATGAACTCCACTTGAAAGGCGCTCTGCATATGGGTGGGGTGAGCTGCTGGGGCTAGAAACATCTGACTGCCAGAACATTGGTCAGTATAATTCATCTGACTATGTCCTACTGGCTTTGATCTTCAAAAGACCACAGTACTTGAAAAGATGGGTTCATTTTTCCCTTCTGCCACACACATACAAACAGAAAAATTAACATCATCTAACCTATAGCAGGCAGTAAGTAGTACTTCGAGTCCTTAAGCACTCAACTGTGGACATATCAGCTTAAATCTAAAGACATTTTTGGATTTAATCATGCTTCAGAACATTACCAACTTAATTCTAATACATTCAGCACTGGGTGAAAAAGCCCTGTTTTTCAATCCTTCTGCAAAAATAGGTCATAAAAACCTGAAGTCAGAGAATAAAATGAACCTCGTAAAAAGAAAAATACCAAAGTCGAAAAACCCTTTATACTCAAAATTTCTTTCAATACATCCCTTTCTTTAAAACTGACAGAATTCCTTTGCTTTTGGTTGCAAAACTAATGGATTAGCACAAAAAACACAACACTGTTGTGCCTCTATCCCAGTCAGTCTGCTGCAAAAGCAGGCCATGCAACACAGCTTGCATGCAAGTACCAATCCTGTCTGCACATTGAGAACTTGCACATTTTGACAGCTATTTGCCCAGTGATTTTTTAAGAAAATTTTGTCTTGTGCTACTACACTGAAGGCATAAGAGGCAGAAATTTGCCCTTAGATGAAGAGCCCCAGCAAATTATCAAGAATTTTGGACATTACTCACTGCAAAATTGACGACAATCTACTGCAAAGAGTATGAAAACCAAATAGTTAAAGGTTTTAGCAATACTACATCCACTCACTTTTCCATATAGCAATTGTATTTCATAGAATTTTGGGTGATCATTTTGTAATCAACTCTCAACATCCAACAGCATTCAGACCCAGGTAAGTCTCCTCTCCCATCTTCAATCTAATGCCTTAACACTGCCACAAAGAATGAAAGCAATTGCTGGGGCACACATTAAGCACAAACACAGGAGTGATGCATTAATCTAAGCATTTGAAAGCCTACTTCATGGCTTTTATTTCTCTTAACATATCTCACATGAGTATGAAATGGAAATAGGAGTTCAATTCCTGCAATGTAGGCATGTGGCAGAAAAAAAAAGACAATTCAATAGCACTCAGTAACGTACAATTTCACTTCATTTCCATGCTTGTCAGATTACTCCAAGTGGGACAGATTTCTTTACTTTCCTCTACCTGATGTGTTTGCTTTTGTTACTCGGGCACACAAGGTCTTACAGACCAGAATAAGCAGACATCAAGTACAATCACCACAATTTGAAGGTGTGGAGTGGGCACAGTAGATAGAGCAGTTTGAAAAGTGACTATGACTTCCAAAGCACTTGCTGCAAGTTTAGCAGCAGCACTGCACTGATTTTATTTCATTCATGTTACATTTACTAATACTACTATTACTGCATCACAAGGTTCAACTGAACAGAGTGGTTACAAAGCTTCCACTGCCACTGCCCAGACAAGAGGATGGAAATTATCACCAGGTTTAGATGTACCCACAAGAAGCTCAATCTCAGCAGTGCAAGGGGTATTTGCCCCTACAACTGCAGCATGGTGTGGTTCAAGGTCCATAGTCCATCATTCTAAATACTAGGCTGCTGCACATCTATTCACTAGTCTAGGTTTTCCTATTTTATACATACCCACGACTTGTATGTAAAATGAGGGGCTTTGGACTGATATGTTGCTTATTATTTTGTTTAGGATGTTTCTGTTCTGATTTCCCTTGTTTTGCTGCATCTTCTGCTGGCTTTTGAAACGGTTCTTCCCTCTTACTCTAAGGCAAAGATAATTTTAAAAATACCACATTAGCTAACAATCTGAAAACCCTCGTATTTCTTTTGACATCAAGCTCTGGCAAATAATTAATTTTATTTTAGTGTTAGCTGTTTTGAATATTTAATACAAACAAGAATACCACATTCTTTTGTTAACAAAAAAATAAACTAGCAAAATGCCAAAGATTGAGTGCAACACTCTGTCGGTTAGATGATCCATTTTGTCCACTTTACAAAATTAATTCAACACGAAACACAGAAATAAAATAACACCTGCACATTCTAACCTGAGCCCAAAAGGCAATTTTTTAAATTTTTTATTCTGTTTTATAAATGTTTAGATTTATTTATTTGGGTTTTACACCAAAGATTTTGTTTTTCCTGATTATTTTATTATTTTGGAAATCCAATGCATGACTTCTGATTCTGCTAGAGATCTTCACTGATACTGTTCAAATTCAATTTTAAAAAAAAAAACCCCATCAAAATCCCCCAGAACTCTAAGATATTCATCAGAGAAGAGGTATTTGTATAAACAACCAGATTTTTAGACACTTTCACAAAAATTCCCTTCTTATGACTTCTCTTACTTCATTTATTAGCTGTTCTCAAAAACAACCTGAAACCCCAATATTTAAACCATATAAACGCTTCCTGAAACCCTCAGGCTTTTCAAGCTTTCTTCATATCTACTTAAAGAGGCAAAAGAGGACATAAAATTTCTCATCCCCAGATGGGATTTAAAGAACTGGGCAGGTCTGAGTTTTAAATGATAAAACCTCCAAGCCAACAATCCCCTCAGATGCACCAATGGCTTAAACTAAGCCAAGGCACTGCATGTTAAGTACACCTTTTGCTCAGCAGTGCTCCTAATGAACACCTTGCCTGACAATGACCCTTTCTGTTCTATCAGCAACAGAGATGGGTAATGAGGAGACTTAGATTACTGGGAGCATCACACAGCTGGTACAGCCCAGGCCAGAATATTCCTAAAAAACCAGAATGACAGTTTTATGGAACAGGTCCTAAGGGAGCTGACTCAGAAAGGCAAAAAAGGAAGATGTATGCCCAGTGGAAGCAAAGTCAGGTGACGTGGAAAGAATACACAGATATTGTTTGCCACTGTAGGGAGAAAATTCACTATCTCTGATTTATGACATTCAAAAAGTTCCAGACCTCTCATCTAGCCCTACTGTACACCAAGACACAACACTGGTACCAATCAGAGCATAAATCAGAGATTTAGATTGCAGAAACTATCCTAATGACTAAAAACAAAGTGTCAATTTGGAACAACAACAAGAACATAGAAAACCACTTCAAAAATCAGAAGTTTGAAGTTTAAAGTTTAAAACTTTAAACTGAAAAATTGCACTACAGAGACTACAGAACCCCCAAAGAGCAGAGTTGTGTAGTATTATTTTCAGTCTTTTACAGCAAAACCACTACTGAGTCCAGTGTCACCAGCAACATTAAATAATTTCAACCTAAACCCACCCCCTTATAGAATAGAACAAAACTGCAGAAGTACTGCTGAAGCTTTTCTTTCAGGAAAGTATTTACTTGTTTACACACCAGCAATTCTTTCTCTTCTGATCCACCTCTCTCTTGTGGACTCTTAAGAGGAGACCCTTTGGAATTTCTCTCATAAGCAGTTTCAGAAACAATTGCAGGAGATTTAACCGGAGGTACGGATTTCTTTGTGTTGCAAATAAGCTGTGTGGGAGGGAGAAAACAAAACAAAGGAGAAAAAGTGTGATTTGTTTACCTTAAGGCTAAATTTTCAAAATCTGTCAATTTATTCACACAAATACATCACATGAACAGACTGACAGTCATCTGTATAAATACAGCATATGTAGACAAATGAACTTCTAGGAGAAATTCAAGAGAAATTTAAACACATTTAAAAGTGACCAAGTCAGACACAGTTAAATCTGTGATCAAACGCTCTTCTCACTGAAGTTTACTATCAGAGGTTTTGTTTATTTCGTTGTTTTTTGTTCACCTTCAGAGCTGTACAGAGGATCATGTTTTTTTAAAGGCAGGCCATAAAACTTCCATATGAGTCCTCAGTACATGTCCTGTCCATAAGTAAGAGAAAACTGCTCTCAGTTTTCGAGCTGGATGCTTAGAGCTTGGGCAAATTAAAATCCCCTCTTTTTCAGGTATTATAAACCAAGGTAGAGAATTTGCCTAATATGTGGTCAAGTATTATCTCTACATGGGGTTCCAAATTTCAAGACTGTGCCATACATGAGATCCATGTATTTGCCTTGAGAATTTAGGTCTGACTTATAACCTAACTTGGATAACCTTGATATTTTCACAGAATCTCTTCAAGGGAAAGGGATTGTCAGTATTAAGGTATATTCTCAGCCATATCAATGGTGAAGAATATCAATTTGTTAATATGTATAACTTTTATCATTAAATTTTCCCTAAGTCCTACTTATCCATGGATGTATAGAGCCTACAGACTTATTCTCACTGCTTCTTACTCTGCATAAGCTGTGAAAAAAAGTCTTTCTTCTGAAAAAAGCATAATGTTCACAAGTATTAATTCTGAAATTATCAAACTGATTGCACACAGAATCAAACAGAATTCTCTTTGACTTTTTCCATATAAGGTGACTTTCTGGGACCTGCCTCTTCCCCAAAAGGTCCTTTGGCTTCTCTATACTACTGTCACATATTTCAGTGAGTTTTCACTGATAAGCAGCTGCTGGGAAACATCCTGCAGTACATCCACCTGCTTGGTACTCCAACAGAAAAAGACAGGATAGTGATTATCTGAGTTACCAACATTTATTGCCTCTGAAAGCTGCTACTGAACAAATCTGCCACCTGAGGATAAAAACAGCACACCATCTCTAGTAATCCCACTAACACACATGCTTCTAGTGAAGAAAGAGAAGACAAATGCAGAAATGCCTATTTTACACTGTAGAATGACCAAAAGAATGACCCTAGGTCCTGATCCCAGCAACAGTTAATTGAAAACATAAAGCAGCCTCACACTCAGTTACTCTTTGAGGTCTTGCTAGAAACAGCAGCATTTTCAACCCTACAAAGGCCAAACACTCATGAGATGTATTAAAATGTCACAAGAGTATCTTAAAATCAGAAGACTCCACTTTAAATACAAGCTGTTGTCATGAAAGAATAAAACACTAGAGAAACACACTTCATGGCTTAGAAGTATATGTGCACAGAGATGGAGACTGAGAATAAGAAACTGGAGCAACACAGATAAATTAATGCAAACTGAAGAACATGGTCCTGTTAGAAAGAATGAAATGCAGGGCCTAAGGAGAACAAATAATTAGGCCTGACCACAATAAAGAACCACAAGGAAACAAATCCAACTATACTACACTTTTGTATAGGGAGAGAGAAAAAAAAATCATGCAACAACACTAAAGTCTGCTGTTCTCCCACCAAAAGAACTAAAAAAAGGAAATATTTTTGAAAGGAAAACTTTGCTGATACATGAAAAAAAGTATTAATTTGCTTTTTGGAGTCTATAAAGTTACCTGTTCAGCTGCAAGTATCGGTGACTTTTCATGAGGACTCTTCCAGACAAACTGGCTTCGATATTCAGAATTTCTGGGGAAAGTTTTTAAAGGTGGAATATTTATGTCGGCTTTCCTCTGAAGAGCTCTGTGAAACTGACAATGTAAAAAAAAAAAAAAAAAAAAAAAAACTATGATTGTTTTCTTTCCTACAATGTTTTGCTAGTCAGACGTCTTTCAACACACACTTTCAAAGCAATGGTCTGGGTTTTTGTTTCAAGAACAAAATGAATGCAAAGTACGTTTTCTCATTATAGTCAACAACCCCAAAAAGTCTATATATTATTGGCTAATTCTTTGTTTAATTGAAGTCAGCAGTGATGACACATGAAGAGCAAATTCCTATTGAATTAAGTAGCAACAAAATCTGATCTCATACTGTTCTCCCAACAAAGAAGCTATAACAGAGTATCAGAATACAAAACTAAGGAAAGAGTTCAATAAGAGAGTCTGAGCATCTGTGCAAAATTACTGTCAGTAATTTTTAGACTGGTCAATTAAAGAAAAAACTATTCCCTTACCCCATTACCCATTTTTTCTGATTGCTTTTTTGAAGATGAAAATGCTTCATTTTGATTTGGTGGAGCTTCAGAGGGTGATTTCTTCATGTTGTTCTCTGCAAGCGCAGGAGCTGTTTCACCACTAGAATCTACCACATGTGACTGAACTTTTGGGGGGAGTCTGGGTCCTTCTGGTGCTTCAAGTTTTTCCTGATTCACATTATTGTTGTTGTGGTCAGTGTGCAACTCTGCATCTTCAGTTTCCGGTGGGTCACTCAAATCACAGTCTGCTGTCCATTCAAGGGACTTGGAAATCTGTGGATTACGGTAAGGTACCCTTCTCTTGGAAATGAATTTTGGTTCTCTCGTGATTCCTGAGAAAAAGCCATATTAGATTTAACAAAAACATTCACTGAAGACATAATATCACTCTATAACAGGAATAAACTGGAACTTTATCATACAACTGATTACTAGAAAGTATGGTTTTAGTATCTTGGAGCAGTGACAGACTATGAATCATGAGCATGGCTGTGAAATTCTGTGTTCTTTCCTATCTGCAAATGACTTTCCTTCCACTGAACAGACAGGAACACGGTGCTCCAGAACTATGTTGAATTAAACCCTATAAAGCAAAAATGTCCACAGGACAATCCTGTGCAAACTGATTCTGGGAGCTGAACAACAAGAAAACTAACACAGCCAGCGAAAAGAACATGGTTTACACAGATACAGAATAACCAGCCTGTGGGGAGAAAGTATGCTACAAGCACTTCTCATTACACATGCACAACACACCTTGCTCAACAGGTTCCCTCTGATTGTGACACATCTCTATCCACCTGCAATTTAAGACCATCTCAGATAACTGACAACTTTTGCAGTATGAACACAAAAACATTCCAAAAATAGAAAAATATTTTGCAACAAAACCAGCTATCAAGTTATTTCAAGAATTGCTGGGCTTTACACAGCCAGGTGAAAATGAAATTACCCCACTGTTTTAAGAAGAGTATTGAATGACTGAACACATTTGAAGAGGGAAATCATAATCCACTTCAAAGTGCTCAACTGCAATGGAGAAATTAGTGAAAGCCCCTAACTGGCTGAAAGAAGTATCTTCCATGAGAGAAGACACTCCCATCCCATGAAGAAGCAATGTAGAAAGTGAGAATAACCTATGGTGAAAGGTATAGAGAATGTCTGTATATCTGACTACACATATAGGATAGGAAAATCATTACAGTAGTGAAACACTGGAAAAGTAGCCAAAAGGCACTCCAAGCACCTGCAGCTGTCAACTTTTTGCTGAAATGTTCTGAGTGATTTCTAAAATTGCCAATTATGTGATTCAACAGGAAGAACCTTAAGTAAATTATCAGTAACAATCTGCAAATCCTATGAGGTATCGAGTGACATTTAAAGATGTAGGTGCTTAAATGACCAGAAAAGAGGTGGGAGTGAAAATTAACACAAATGTGTAGAGAAACTGCAGCAAGCATGCACAAAACCACCATCACAATGTGAGAAAGAGGAGAAACTGCTGCATTGCTAACATGAGCTTATTGCAAGGCTGGAAAATTTGCAGTCTAGTTTGACTGGAAAATAAGCATAGGTTGACATTTTAAAAAGAAGTTAACATGCTTAGATGTTTAAGCAATTCAGAATTAGTGACAATTATAGCCTTCAGTAAGAGGTACCCATACACAGACCGATGTGCTAGGGAAAACAAGGTTAAAGAAAAATGTATTTTGTAGTAATGGAAGAAAGCAGTAACACATATAAAGCATAATCTTTAGCAAGATTAAATTATTTATTTAAATGTCTAGCACCTTGACTAAAAAAAATCCCTATTGCCAGTAGTCAGTTCTTAATTACAAGGCCATAATTTAGAACACTTAGTATTGTAGGAATGAATGCATTCATTGCACTCTAATTACATAGACTGAATACTGCAGTTGCAGTGAACAGCACAAAATTTTTTTAATCTGCCTTGTGCCACTACAATAATTACTATTTTTTACTACTCCTTTTCAAAGCACTGCAGTTGTCATCACTCTTCAGCTTACTCCTATTCCTCAACTCCTTACAGGCCTTTCAATCCAAATGCTATTTCCTTTTTCTTCTGCCTTCTATCCCCACATTTCCCTGCCATTATGTCTACAATCCTTAAATCCTATGCTACAGTACCACAAGGTTTTTGATTTAGTGGCTGAACTTCTCTTTCAGTTAGCTGTACCTGTTAGGTTCATAATGATTTTACTTTATCGAACTTTGCCCCAAGTTAGTCTCCTCCTAAGAACAGAATTTTATTTACTATTTCCATACATCACAGATAACTCAATACCACCCTCTACACACCTCACATGGGTTAACACTGCACCTGCATTTCATGTTTGGATCTTGGCTTATGCTGCATGTCAGGAACTACTTTTTTTCCAACGTTTCTATAAATAGCACTAACTGAAAAGAAAGTTTCAGTGTAGCCATAAAGAATATAGAGTTCAAAAACACACTCTAGATGAAGACCAAGACTATACTTTTAATTTAATTACAAAAGGCACAAACTGTAAACATCACCAGTTCACTGTGGCCATGCACACATCACAGCAAACCTTTCCGGGCCTTGGCTGCAACCAAGGCAGCATTTCTCAGGGGCACTTACCAAACTGATCCGACCGAAGTCCTGCCCACAAGGATTTCTGCTGTTGGGACGGGCTACCAAACTCTGGGCTCCTCCATTTGAAGTTTCTCTTGTATTCACTCAGTCCCTACAGCAAACAGAGAGAAGTCTGTCAAGCCACCTGTGCATATCCTGCTTCACTGCTCCTGCCGGTAACAGATCTCCGAGGAGGGAAAAACACCAAAACGCTGCTGCAGGATGAGCTAAGCTGGCAGGTTGCTCTGCATCTTCCAAACCCACCCCCATCGGAGAACAAAAAGTACTGCTGAGAAAACGTGGAAGCATTTCATGCACCAAAAAAAAATTAAAATTTTTAAAAACCAAAACCAAAAACACGTATCTTATGTCTTCAAGTGAATGGTTTCAAGAACAAACACAGCCTGGACCCGCTGTCACCCGCACGACTGACGCCCTTCTGACTTTATTGGCCGGTGCTGTAGCGCAGGGGCCTCCCCCTTCCCGCTACCCCAGGACCGGCCGCAGCTCCACTCCTGCCACCCCCGGGCCCGGGGCCGTGCCGGCCCGCCGGGCCCCGCTCCCGTCCACCTCACCCTGAACCGCACGGGCATGGTGCAGTCGCGGCCACCGCACGGCCAGACCCGGGACCCCGCCACCGGCTCAGCCCGGCCCGGGCCGCCTCCCCTCGGCTCCCCGGGCGCCTGCGCGGCGGCCGCCCAGGGCGGGCGGGGAGTGCCCGGCCGCGCCGCTTCCCCTGCCGGCCCTGCCCTGCTCGGCGGGCCATGTTGGCCGGGCGGTCTCCGCCTCCGCTCTCAGCGATGCACTCGGGGGCTGTGTCGCCGTGGTGTCCACATTAAAAGCCCGATCCCCCGCCCGTGGCAGGGTAACGGTGCTGTGCGGCCAGCGCTGCGTTTCTGGGGAAGCACGACGGGGATGCACCCCGTGCTAATGCATCGCAAGGCCGGGGGTACGTTGGGCGCCTTGTTGCCAAAAAAATCGCGTGTCCACGCATGTAGCTTTATGTTGGTACAAAAATAACGTTTCGAGAAGGGGAAAAAAACAAGTTTCCTACCCGTCTGGAGCCTCTGCGGTGGCGTGCCAGCTGCCGGTCCGCCTTCGCCACCTCACCCGACCTCGCCACCCGGTCAGGAGATGCTAATCCACCTTCTTGTTCAGATCTTCCCTCGAGGGTCGGTTTTCCGGCTGCCTTCCCACTGCTAATCTCCATCCTGACTGTATTTGACTGTGTCACATTAAAAAGAACGGAGAGGGCTGTAAAAAGACAAGTGCACAGACAGACGTACCGCCCAAGAACGGCCCGGGCGGTCTGTTTACATTCCCTGTTGCCCGTGGCTGCCGACCCTCCCCTTGTTCCCTGTTACCAGCGCCTGATCTGGTCGCTGTTGCCTCTGGAGCAGTGAAAGCTTCCTGAGCGAGGGCTTTGTCACCTCTGCCTCTGCAAGGCGCCCTGCCAGGCACGGGAGGAGTGTCAGCGCCAGAGCCACTCACTCAAGCAGAGTTTAGGTCCGGTGGGACCCTGTGTAATTGGTGAACAAGCATTTTTTACTGTCGACGTGGGACAGGAGAGAGCACCTCTCTGTAATGAAACACTTGCGAGCAAAGTAAAATGTTCTGCGATGTGAACAGCGGCGGGGGAAAACAGAAGAAAGCTCCTACATTGATAGTGTTTCAAAGTTTCGCACATCTTTTTTCATTAATTTCAAGATCGAGGCAATAATTTTGGTATAATTTACTTGCCGATTACACTTGAAACTGCTAGGTCCGCCATATAAAGTTGTTTGGTTTGTTATTACAGTGATTTATTTCATAATGTGCAATCAGGTCTAGTTCAGTACATTTTCTAAAATAATGCGCAAACTTGCTACAGAATGTGAAAAGCCAGCTGGCAAAAATACAGTGTTCAAAATACATATTCCAGGTTTGCCAGGAATCTTTCCTCTCTGATATGTATGGAAACCAGGCCAAACATAATTTCCGTATGTTTTTAGGGTGTTTTTCAATTACCAAACTACAACAATGCTTTTATATATGGTTTGGGGCTGTCTGAATTTGGAGATGGATTTGATTCTTTAGTGCAGAAACATAGTAGGTGCAGAAACTCCATCCTGATATGCAGATTATTATATTTCTTCACATCTCTCTCTTTTTTTTTTCAATAAAACACAATAAATTATCCTGAAACAATGGAATTCACATCCCTCTTTATGCACTGATTGATTTAAGTTGCATTTTAGATCTTCTCCTTATAGCTAAGAGATAGGAATAGCTTATGTGGGGAAAGCACTTTATTAAATGTGTCAACCATTGAGCTTTACCTCATGTTTTTTATCACTGCTGATGTATACCAGCCACTTCAGGTTCAATGTATACACATTATTGAACATACAGTTATTCAAGAAAATATGATGTAAGAATACTGAGATGCTTAGACCGGTAACAGTATTTCCATATGAGGGTTGAATAAATAAACAATTAAATGAATAATGAAAACAAAAAAATCTGTCTGTAGAAAAAGTTGCACTGCATTCACAAATTCACAGCCTGGAAAAGTAGGAATGGATTGTTTCCAGTTTTCTGGAACATAAACTTGCAGGGACTGATGTAGATGTGCATCCCTCAGTAACTGGTCTGTATCATTTATTGGATCCTATTGTTTGAAGAAATAAGCATTTAAAGCTTGCATTGCTACATTACACATCTAAGTAGTTTTGAGCTCAAGTCACTTCACATTTCTGTAACACTTGAGAGGTTGACCATCTTCCTCCTTTATTTCCTATAAAGCAAATATAAGTATCTTAATTTGCCTTGCTTATTCTTACTCCAGATTGAGATTATCTTGTTGCTGTTCTTCAAATTAATCAAAAGATACTGTTTCTTTTGGTAAACCACATACAAAAATTCTTTTGATTTTTTAATGTGTATTATTTCAAATGAGTAATTTGTCACCCATATTTTTTTTCGCACTGTTTATTTTCCCATTAGCTTCACCACGTCTTGCTACATGTCCAGACCTTAACCTCTGTTCTTTTCTGTCTCTTGACCCCAGCATTCTTGAGTCTTGACTTCAAGGTTTGAGCAAGTTTCAGTTGAACTTCAGCCTGTGAACAGCTGATTATTACATCTAACTAAATAGGAACCTTCCTATGACCTGTTTCTCTCACTGCTTGTAAACTCGGATACCACAGGCAACCCTCCCTTAGACAGTTGGTAACCTGTAGTCTCTTTCTTTTGGTTTAGCACTGGTGGTGTCTCCTGCCAAAACTCAGAGGATAATGTATCAGCAGCCCTCCCTCCAGCCACAGAAGGCTAGACACAGCTTGCTGTGAAGCCTGACAACTCCACTCCATGTGTCAGCCGGAGGGAATCAAATGAGAGCAATGAAACGTGTTTTTCTACCTCCAGAGTCTGTAGCCTCTGGCACTCACTGGTACAGTAGTAAAGGAGGAGCAGTAGCACAGCTGGCCTGGCTCAGGTCCCATGATTTTACTCTTAAAAGCAAATGTTTCTTGTGCAAACTTGTCCCAGCTTATTTTACAACCCATTTAGAAACTGCTGTGTTAAAACTACTTTAATTTTAGAACTCATTTCAATCCCATTTTCAAGTGACAGAGCTGATCCAGCAGTCATTAAAGGGCAGTGTTTTGTTGCTTACAGGGGTCTGGATTTGAAGATATCCTGGCTTCATGTCCCTGAGCTTGGCAAAAGCATTAACTCTTATCATCTTAAAGTAGTCTGTCTCTCTGGTACAATTTCATTCTGAATAGCAGAAAAGCTTATATAGTTCTTCTTTATAGCTGCAAAAGAGGTCATGAACATGAAATATGGATAGGCAGATCCAACTTTTAACCTACCATATACTTATTTGTGCATTGTATGCTCTTAGGGCAAAACACTGTCAAAAGTGATGGCTGCCTTTGAGAACTTCATCTTTAACCCCCAGGGCCAGACACATACAGCAGGGCTTTCCATAACCAAGGGCTGCCAACCTCCATGGCAACCCAGGGTGATCTTGGACCTTTAAAATGTCTCAGATCAGACCATTTTGGAAATCAGCATCCTTAGCCTGTGATTCCTCCCTCTTTAAAGTGAGAATAATGAGATTTCTAACCATAGTTTGGTATCTGCTAATCATGCGGGGTTTTTGGGTTTTTTTAATAAAAGCACAAGGTAGTTTTTAGAAAGTGTAGAATTCTGGTTCAGAAGCAGAGCAGAGTATCTCAAATGTGTGTAGCTGATGCAAGGGCAACTATGGCTCTTGCAACCATTTTTTATATTAGAAGAAAAAAGAAAGTAGGAGAGCATGTGTCATTTTGCTCTAATGTTTGCCTGAAGAGCACAGAGAAGTCACAGCTGCTCATCCTTCAGCAGAGAAGCTTGCACCCACTTTGCAGGTATAAACAACAGTGATCTCTGTTTCTGTAGGGAACATAGGGCATTACTTTGTGATATGTGTGCAGCTCTATGCATTCAGTCATTACCAGTCTATGTGACTGTTCATACCGTAGAAATAATCTCCTTTCTGTTTTCAAAGGTGCATAAGATTTGTGCACTGCAGTAGCAAAATTGTGCAATGCTGGTATAAATAATCTGTTCTGACAACCCCTCAGGCAGTAACTCCTGTTGACAGGATGTGTGAGTATTATCCCAGGATGATCTGATGCATTGGTAACTGCACTGTAACAATGGAAGCATGAGATGGGCCTGGAATACCATGGCTTTGGTGGCAGGCTCAGCTGGGTTGGCAAGGTAATGCAGCCCAACTTCAAAAGGAAAGGCAAAGAAGCTAATAGTCACTGTAGAGGACCATCTGTTAGATAGACAAAATTCCCTTTGTTGTATTAAGAAAACCTTTGGTAAGAGACATCCTGAACTTTAAGTGAAATTTTTATCATTTTTCTTTTTGCTTCTTACTTTGCTCTGCATGCCATTTGTAACAATAATCTGCTATCACACTATTGTTGCTACATGCATACCTCAGTAAGAAATCACACTTCCATGATGCTGACTCATAGCCATTTAGAAGGGAAGACTCATTAAGGGAGTGCAAATCAGCCGCACTGTCCAAAGGAGATTGTTCTTTAAGTTTTGGAATCAGGATGTGAGCAGCTATCCCTCTTCCCTGCTGCTCTTGGCAGCATCCTTCAGGAGGTGGACAGACAAGTCTATTTCAACAGCCCTGTAGGGCAGAATGAAAATCTTGTTCTCCTGGCCTTTGTCTGCCCTTGGCACACATACATCAGCTGGTGTATACATTTCTTAGCTGTATTTAGGTATTACCAGAAATCTGTTTGACTGTGTACCTGGTTCTGACACATGCTTGTGGCTGTTCACAAGGACAGGAGCTCCTGAACACTCTGTATAAGCCTTTGGTTACTGCAGATCAGCTTTACAGTTGGAATTACATTAGGCAATACACAGGAATATTTTAGGGCACTGAATACTGCATCAAAACACTGCAGCCTTATGGCGCAAAGTGCTGCAGGCACGTGATTTGAATGTGCTAAAAAAGTGTTCCAGTTTTTATTGGTTTGAGTATATTCTATCCATACCACACCAGTTCCCCCCAGACGGTATTAAGCCAGTATGAATAACAAACTCAGTACTCTGGATAATTCACCAGAAGTGCCATCATGCACTCCTGCCTGGTAGGGGATCCAGTGCCACACAAATCAAATCTTAATGATCTTGTCAGCATGTCCTTACCAAAGCTGCAATTTCTTAATTGTCTCAGCTTCACTTCTGTCTGACATATATATGAGCACAAAGAAATCTAATATTTACCTCCGCAGCTGTTTTTTACATCCTTCTCCATCTGCAGCTGGGTCCCTGCTGTGGCCTCTCCATGGCACTGCCTGGGGACCTCTGCCTTGGCTGCACTGACTCTGCATCATTCCCAAGCCCTGGCAGTCAGATCTCCCAGGATCTTCTCAGGACCTTTATTAAATGGGCACAGTTTTTACAGCTGGTCTGCACCAATAAGATGGTTTCTAGTATTTTGTTTCAATCTGTGTCAAAATCTAAAGTTTCCAATACCACTTGAAAAGGAAAATGCCACCCTACCAGCAATCTGGTCCTTATCACAGCTGCTCAGTCTCAGTACCCAAAAGTTAAGTTTCAATCAATTTAGTCTTGGCTGCCTTTTCAACTTCAGATAAACCAGAGCTCTGTGTACTTAACAGCTTTCAGAGAATATCTGCAATTAAATATGATACTTTGAATTCATTTCAAAATATCTAACTTGCTATGGTACACTTCCAAAGTGCAGTGATCACGCATGGGCATGGACTCTACACACAGGAGGGAGATGCAAAGTCCTTTATTGCGCAGCCAGAATTCCCCCTATATACCAGCACACCCAGGATATAACATCATATAAACAGGAAAGATGTTCACCACAGTGTCCCCCAATCACAGTCTGCTGAAGGTATCCCTTTGCTTTCCACAGACCAGATCTAGATGTAGGATTGGTGGATCATCTCTGCTAAGAGATCTAAAAAGGAGTATGTCTTACAATCTTTTACATTCTAGTCAGTGGATTGAACCTGGCCCATGTGAGTGGTGGTTTGATGTCATTCATGAGAACCATCAGTTGTCAGTTCTGGCAAAATCTGAATAAGCTTTGTTGTTTTTCAATCTGGAACAGCAGCAAAAGGTTTTGTGATCAAAATGTATACCTCTCCACCTGCAGATGTGCTGGGTGTCACCATCATCAGTTGCAATAAGCTGTCAGAATCTAACCCTCAATGACAATATCGAGTGAAGAGATAAAGTTGTAACTGTCATGTCCTGAAAGTCCTGTTGATGTAAGGACCAACATTCCTGATGACCTCAAGCAAAGAAAAAAAAAATCTTATTCTGAAGAAAAGGATGGTGAAAGCATTAACCTAAAGAGCAATGTCACAGTGAATTAAAACCAACAGTTGTAGTACTTAACTGTTTTTAAAGGTTAGTTCAGGCCGGTGTTCCACCACTTCTACTATAAGAGCCAAGTTGAAATTCTCTCAGCAGACAAAGCAGTCCTTCATCCCTACAAGAATGTAAAGTTGCAGGAGAGAAGCCATGTTAGTAATAGGTAGGTTTGCAAACATCCATTTAAAAATAGAAATGTCTAGGAAAAACCTCTTGTTTTAGCTGACTTATGCTGAAAGTTTCCATCTGGGTTTGGATTTGCATATGCAAAAAAGTAGAGTTAACATTTTCAGAATATCCCAGTGGTCCTAGTTTTTACCTTTTTTTTTATGGGTAAATATCTCTCTGGCTAGACAGTGTCCAGTGTAGCAGCATGGTAAAGACAGGCTGTTTGTGACTAATTAACCCCCATTTGTAGAACTTCTGGGGCCACTAAGGCAAGCAGAAAGCAATATCCCACCTTATATTTGGAGAAAAGGATCTAGAGTGTGCCTTAAGTGTGGCGTTAACTTCCTGTGGAGTGTTTTCTCTGGTGGAAAATATCTGGACATTAAATATTCCATATGCACTCACCTGATGACAAACGAATCTAAATTTTCCAATTGAAAGGTATCAAATTTTCCAAATATTTTACATTTTTGTTGAAAAAAACCAAAACCAACACCAAAAACTGGAGTGTCAGTCTGCTCTGCTCTTATCAGAAATTAAACTTTGCAAAAGTAATACCAGAAAGAAGTCTGAAAATCATTTGGCATGTTGCATGAACACTAGCAACAGGATCCATGAAGTCAATCCAGCTTGACTGCATTATCACATCTGATATGTTATTCTAAATTTATGGAATGGTATTTTTTGGGTTTTTCTCCATTTTTCAGTCTCTCCTTTAAGTGTGGGTCATGCTGGCAGCCTCTGTGAAGTTGTTGCTTTTTCAAATTTAGAAAAATTATTTGAGATTTAATATTTAATTTTTTTTCCTCTGCTCCGTCCCAGACATAGACATCCTCAAATAAACAGTTTGCTGTTAAAGAAGATGTTACACTGGTTTCTGTCATAATATACTGCATCTATCCTGACTTCAACTTTAAAATGTAATTCTAATGCAGCAGTTCTTCCAGGTGATTTTCCTCCTAATTTACATCTTCATTTGCTCCACCCCTGGTGCTCACTGAACAATGAAAGCATCATATTAAGAAAGCTTAAAGAAGCCATATTTATCACATTTTTTCTGTCTATAAAATATTTAATCTTCAACAACTGATGTTTTTCTAATCCATTTCTTACATTCCTTGAGATACATGGCTCATCTCGCAAACATAGTTCTCATTGTGTTTTGAATTGGATTATTTAAGGAGCACCGATTAAATCCCTAAAAGCCTTTATTGGCATACTATCATTTCTGCTACACTCAGAAGTTTTATTTTCTTCCTGGGCACTTTGGGTAATCCCAGTGGCAGAAAGGCTTTTTGGAACAAGGATGCATAACCGAAAACAAGACCGGGGCCCACACATCGCACAGACAGCAGGACCATCTACCAAGGTTCCAGAGTAAAGGTTACGTATTAGCAAGAGCTTTCATCAACGTTTCATATCAGAAGAACTCATAGGTGATCCCACTATTAATTTAAAGTTAATCTAACAGTTTCCAGAAAAGAGTGGCAGAAGCACCACATTTTTCCATGTTCCTGGGAAGTAAAGCAATTCAAGGTTTCAGATTACTTCCTACCTCCTCACCAGGGCAAGTCGAATCTTTGATCTCTGAGTGGGAAGAATGCAGATTTTATGGCATGACAGTTTCTCTGAAGACTTGAATGCTGACTTTCTTTACAGTATTGGCCTGAATCCATTAAACCATACATGAATGCACAATACTGTAAAATTTCCACTGCAGTCTATTCATTAAAACTGCAGTCTGTTCTGTGGCTCAATCAGTGCAGAAAGATTGAAGTCAACAATTTCTTCTGTTGTGTTTTGGTCAATAAATCTGCTGGTCCAGATTCATTCCTGGTACTACTCCAATGCTGCAATGTGGATAGATGCTGTATTTTTTTCTTTTTCCCTGAATTAAATTGTCTACCCAAAAAGATGACAAATATTCAAAAGTACTTTGCTTAAGCAAGGCTGAAAATGTCACGGAACAAAGACAAATTAAAGAATTTTAATTTAAAATTTACTGCAGGTTTGCTGACAACTGATTGTTAAGTCTATCTATTCTGGGTTAAAACAATAATCATAAATCAAAGCGAAAGAAAGGATCAGGTAAATAAAGCTACTTAGAAACAGTTATTTTTTCAGATACACCTTTTGGGGCTTCTAGGCAATGCATGGACTGTTGACAACTGTATGATGACTTGGGCAGATCAAGGCATGGCAATGAGTGAGAACTGCCCGAGTAAAGCACTCATCTATTCTTCTGTTTTATTACTGCATCGCCTCTGGCTTCAAGACCCAGGCAGAGCCAGCTGGAGTGGGAAGGCAAATTTACAGATGTTAACACATGCCTTTGGCATTTTCTTTCACCAGAGTCGAGGATATCATCTGCAGTCTTCTAAGGGCTGATGTGTGGCTTGGAGGTGAAAGACAAAACTTACTGGAGGATCCAGCGTACTGATTAATAACCTAGGACATTGTGCCTTAGAAAGTATACTCTGATTATTTTTCGTTTTCATGAAAAGATGTAAAACCCACTGTCTGCGTTGACGAAGGGACTCAACACGGTGGGACTGTCACCACTAGGTGGCACGAACCTGATGCAGCAGAAAAAAGATGCTGAAACATTTAGTGCTTTGCTGAACAGCTGCCACCCAGTAAGTGAAGAGACTACCACTGCCCCGCCACCACGCCAGCCATCAGCACAGGACTCGTCTGGAGAGCCCACTTCATTCTGGTTTGCACAACAGTCTTCTGGATAATGGGGGAAGGAGGATGCGTTTGGAACAGAACCTCAGTGTTGCCTCCTCCCCCCAAGAAACATGAAAATCCATTGCTAATCAGTAAGGGGTTTTTTTTTCTATTTCTGCAGCATTTAAAGTATTTAAAGTACACATTTTTTTTTTCCCACTTGGAGCTGCAGTGATGTGGACAGCTAGGACCACATCATAAAAATAAGGTTAGCTGGCTGCTATTGTGGTCCCATTCCCTTTGGCTGTGGCCACACAGCTCACTCAGTGTTAGGCCCCAAAGTTATAAAGTGAAATATCTCAGCAGCACTTTGCCCCCAGGTCAGCACTCTCTGGGGAGAGCTGCTCTCATGGTGTCCTCTGAGCAGACTGTCAACCCAGAAGACTCCAAAGGATGGCTCTCCAAATAGGTATTAGAGATCCCAAGATAATTCCAGATAAAACAAGTGATCCTCAAGATGTCTTTAGGGATATGCACTCTAGTATATCACTGATTTCTTACTCAGATTTGCTAGTATCTAATCCATTCCTTTAAGCAGCATTTCTAGATAAATATGGTAATTGATCTCTCCTAAAATACAGGAAAGCTGGCCTTGCTATTTATGACAAAGGAGACTAAGAGCCACAGAAATACATTTTGGTTAGCTTTGCAAGTCTTGATTAAGCTTTTGTAACAATTTATTTCTACAGCATTATACATGTAGAAAGCACTTTAAAGAGAGAGAATATCTGCTTTAAATGTGGTATCACATATGCAGAAGGCACTCAAAATAAAGAAAATGGAAGGTCCTTGTACTAAAGCACCTATGCTTTAAATGAGATTAAGTGCAGGATAAGATGACAATAAACAAAGGGCTGGATGAAAAGCTGGCAGTGGTGAACAGTCAGACTTAATAATATGACCATATCTTATTTCCTCCTCAGATTTTTTTAATACAGTAAATTTATTGTAATAGGATTTCTGGACAGCATCCACTTGAAAGCCTGCACAGAGGTTAGCAATAGAAGATTGAAAAAAAATTGAGGCATGTCAAAAGATTTTAAGGAAGTCTGAGACTGCAGGAAGAAAAAAGATCAGAGACTATTCCTTTAAAAACAGATATAACAATTCCCATTTCTTACACAGACAGCATGGTTTAATATATTATTCTAAGTTCCTGAGTCATTTGTGTCAAATGTAAATTTGGTTTGGTTTCCTGGAAGTGTGATGCTACACCCAGACATTACAGTCACGGAGGTTGTGCACATGAAGCCAGTCAGAAACTGCAGGGGTAAGAATGAGTTCCTTACAGGAAACTTGATTTTTTGGCAGAAAACAAAGTAAGTTCTCAATTTTGGCGAATGAGGTAAGAAAGGGGGGAAATACTCTTTTACGTATAACATAGAGGAAAGCAAACTATTTCTGAGAAAAAACTTCATTTTGCTAAAACCTGAGTTTTCATTAGTACAAGCTTCAGTCATCAATTCTCAAAAATTTCTAAGGCATTTTGTGTATTCTCACACTGCAAGTCCCTTGCCCGAGAAGGACTACAGTTTACATGCAGTGGTCAATTATATGCTATTTGGCAACAGATTTATTGTGGACACTTAGAAACCCTGAAGCTTGAAGCTTGCACAGGGCAGAAGCTTGTTCAAGGGCCTTTGCTTCAAGCAGGCTTTCAGCTCAGGCAGAGATGTTTCACCATCCTATTCCCCTGTCTGTGAAACAGAGCTTGGTCTCGCTCTGTTTCCCTTTGGAAGTACCCAGCCTTTGTGAGGCACCCAGCTCCCCTGGTCCCACAGCAGTGACAGGGGCACAAGTGATGCAGGGAGCAGCCCAGGGAGCAGACCTTGAAACAGTACCTGCAAAGGCAGAGTGAATTACTGGGACTCTGTATTTGCCAAATAAATAAAATAAAATTTAAAAAAAAAAACAAAAAAACCTGCTAGTCACATCAGGGATGCACAGCTAAAACCTCCGCAAATTCAAAACATCTAATATTCACACTCTTCCTTTCTAAAGAGAGGCAGGAATTTGGGCTGTTTCACAGACAATTGGTTTGTGCTATTTTTGAGATCAAAAGACAGAGAGAGGCACTTGTTGCATCCAGACCCTGGAAAGTGCAGACCTGGACTTCCTCGTAAAAATCTGCTTTTCCCCTTTCCAGCCCCGCCCTTCACATGGCCCAACCCAGAGTACACAAAGATACAGCATTTCTTTTCTGCTCAGCTTTCCTGAGGAAAATGGCATGTTTGTTAGTGTTGGTCCTATCACATTTGAATCTGTGTTACAATCAAAGGAACTCATTTTGACCAAATCTTCCTGGGACAATTGCTGGGCTTAGTAGATCTTTTTCTCTTTGTCTGTTACAGCTAAAAATCTATCTAGAGATCAGCAACTGGAAATCTGCTGTCCTAGAAGAAGCAGTAGGATTATTAGTATTTTATATTCCTGAAGGAAAGTGTTTTCTTAGGTCAAAACATTACATGATAGTACTGTTTGAGGTGCTACACCAAACATCTGTACTCATTTCCATTAACTGCAAGTGCACTGGATCAATATTCAAACAAGGTAATTTGTTCTCTGCAGTACCACCAAGCGTCTAAAAACTGTCTCTAAAACCTGGGTGGTTAATGTGAACCAGGCATTTTTAAATAGATCAGCTGGCCCACCCATGATTATAAGCCTGAACATAAGGCAGAGTGTTTTACAAGGTCAATTCCAATTAAAGCTCCTCTCCCAACCCAAATATCTTTAATCTCCAAAGACTACTTGTATGCATCATTTCACTTATGCAAGTCTGTTTTGTGATTACTTCCAATTACTTCCCTGCCCACGTCGCTTTCTCACCCTCATCCGTCACGGTTACGAGTGCACACATAGGGATGTAAGTGGCCCTAGCATACTACAGCTGCTTTCCTCAGGTGCTCCTTTGTAGGGCAGCCTTCACAATGTGATTTAATACTTGAGAACAAGCTGGCATGTGGGGGAAGGGGAAAGAACTGCTCAGATGATGATGCTTACTAGATCATGTTCTTGCTATTTTAGTTACTAGTTTCACTTTTTCTCTCTACAGTATATTCACAAACATAAAGTTGCAGAGTTACTAAAAAGAGCACAGGAAAGGGGTTTTTGATAGTAAAAATGGAATGAGATTTTAGTCTTAAACATGGATTAGTGTCAAAACTCCTGATCTGTACTGGAGGAGGACTCAAATGTCAAGGGTAGATCTTGATCTTAATTCTCTGCATGGAAATCTGAAGTAGCTCCACACTTTGTCAAATGTTTTGTTGGAAAGCTCACTGAGAGCACAGTGTGAATTAATGTTCTCAATCCAGGACCAAGAATGGAAATTTGTTCCAGCCCATTTTAATTAAAAAATATGTTTTAAAAATGTTAACACTGAAAAGGTCAATCAGGACACAGACCACTGTAGTACTTGAACAGAGTAGAAAGACATCTGTCTCCAAACTCTACCACAATATACTGATTTCTTTCTTACTTTTCAACAGGCGCAAGAAGCGATGGGCTTCTGCTATTGTTCTGCACCAGGAAAGGGGAGTGATTCCGTCTGATTCAATATTTGTTTCCTTGCTTTGCATCAGCCCCACCATACAAAGGAAGGTGGGAAAGAGCCAGTCTCCTGACCTGACTGCCCTCTCTCTGGGGAGCTCTCGTCCAGCACCAAGCTGCCACGTACCCCTTGGTGCATCAGAAGAAGAAAGGTGGAGAGGGAGATGGCCAAACCTGTGGTGCTCCCATCCCATCTGCCATCCAGTACAGTGTGACACTGGCTCCTCAGGAGAGCAGAGCAGCCTTCAGGCTATAACTGGCTTTTCTGAGACGTCTCTGCTCAGCTCGGGTGTGCCTGAAAATCAGACCCAGTGGATTTACCAGTATGCGTGAGGGCAAATTATGGCCCTGGCTCTTTAGTTTCATTGTTCTGTGTTGATGATGCAATATGACTGATTTGTTAGGAATAATAGTGCTGCACTCAAATATGCCCCTCTCAGAAATAGATTCCTCACAGGCTCATTAAGGGTGATGGTTTTAGAAAAACAAATGCATTTGCCTTAGTTCCTGAGAGCAAAATGACTTTAAAGTAACAGTACTCCATTCGAACTATACCAACTTGCTGGTGTATTATGTAAAAGTATTAGGTGGCACCACGCCTCATTTGAATGGTGCTTTTGGACATGCCATTTAACCACTGCCTCAAAAAAAAAAATCTAAAAACATATTTCATAACAGAAATGGTCTCCTTTTAAACAGGCATTCCCTCCAGTACTGAGGCCTGGAGTTTGCTGGTGTGGGACTGTCACTGCACAGTAGGCGGTAGTGCAAATACCTTGAATTAAAGGTCTGAATTAAAGAAAGCAAATATTTATCTGAAAGGAGATCCCAAGTATACACAGTACATTTCTAATCAGTGTCCATAAATGCAAAAATTCCATAAAGGAATCCTGCCTTTGAACTGATTGCTCTGATCAGATTTGGTTTTAATTGAGTTCAGATGTAAGTAATTTCTTAAAAGTATGCAGTACTATAGAAATAATTGGGGTTTGTGTGGTCCCAGTTGGGACTGGGGGTGAATTATGAAATTCCTCTTCTATTTCTCTCTGACTATTGTGTCAAGTATGTGAATTTCTGGCGAATTTTTCTTTCGTCGGCATAGGAAAATGAGAATATCTGTATTAGTTCATCTCACCCAAAACACAAGAGGCCAGAAGGGTTTTACATGGAAGTGTCCTCCTACAGGTTGAGACTCCATGATTTCTGCAGGTATACAAATCTAGCCCTAAGTGTTAAGCATGGGTTTTCTAGGAAAGCTGGTGATTGGAAGAACATGAATAAGAGTGTCATAAAATCGCAAATGTTCTGGAACAATATCCACTTAAAGATAGAAGGAATTCTTTTGAATATGGAAATATTTTTGGGAATGCTTGAGAAATTTTCCATTGCCCTTATAACAGTTAATCTGAAAACTCTGCCTCGCTGCTTCCCATCATTTTTCAATTTGAAAAATTTTTAAGGCCATATTAAAAAACAAGAGGTACTAGGAAAGATACCTTGCTAATTTGGTATATTCATTACATATGCCAGCACAATTAATTTAGATTTTGAGGAGAAAAAGAACAAGTGTATACATGTGAATGAAACAATACAGCATATATTTATCATCAAAATTTTATGCATTGAGCAGCAAATCTCTGCTGGAATTCCTACAATGAGTAAATTAGCAGGCAAACTGTACCTGAAGTGTTATCCCCAAAAAACACACTTGATTGGAGACTATGTCTGTGCTTACTTTCTGCAGGAGCTGCCCGTGTCCTGAGGAGTCAGTAGTTACACTTGTTATGACTGAGGTAGACCTGTGGAGCAGATGTTTGTATTGATCTGATTTCGAGGACACACATCACTGTAGTGTCCAAGTCACCTTAGGCAGCATATTTCAGGACTATGTATAAAGAATATTGATTTTTGGATGCCTGTTTCTAAATGGAGAAAACGCAACATCTGCATCTTTCTTCTCCCTGAACTTGCACCTGGTATTTCCAATTCTTTCTGTGCAGACTGGCTATAAAGCATTTTCTTACATCATTCTCTTTGCGTGTTTCTAGTACTTGATCCCACAGAAGTCAACAGCACGATCTTCATGTGGACAAGACCAAACCTTGAAGACATAGATTAAGACCAAGGTGAAGGAGATAGGCGTACACTACTTCTGCTTCACACTTTCATACTGAAAGCCCCTTTCTGCTAGTAAACTGTGTATAGTGCTTTGTCCAGATAAAAATACTTTGGAAGAAGCCATGCTGTTGCAAAGGATCAGACAGAAAATATCTGTCCCTTACACATTACTCCTGCAAACTCATTCCTAAGTGATTCCCTGATGAGGAAGTGGGGCATCATAATAGAAACAGAAAACAGACTGAAAAAAAAAGAATGGTCCTGTGAGAAGAAAGAAAATATATCACAGCCTAATCACTTAGATCTCAAGGCAGAAACAAAGATTTATGCTATTATTGGTACCCTTGTCACCTTGGACACCAACATTCAAGAATATTATTTTCTTCACACATTTTTGCAAGTGCAGCTTGCAAACATGACCACAGTGTAAGCTCGGGTTTAAATTAGCAGTAGGTTGTGGTGTGGAGGCTGTTGTTGAGTGATGGTGCCCAGTGACGCTTGTGAATTAAGATGGCCACTGCAAGGAGTGAACGTTGCACGTGGCCTTGCGTGACACACTGTGCTCTGCTTCTCTGAGCAACATAGCAATGGCCAGACTATTTGAAGTCCAAAGAGTGGGCCCGGCTCACCATGCAGAGGCATATAGCATATTTAAATTTACATCTCAGATTTTTATCCAAACTGCTCATCTAAGCTCCGCTGATGGATACGGGGTACTTGCATTAAAATCTTCACTTCACTAACAAATAATAGGCTGTTTAAAAAGTCTTGCAATTGTAGCACTTCAGTTAGATGATGTATGACTAAGTCAGGTGATTATGGAGAGAGTCTTTACACTAATTGATTGGTTATGTTCTCTATTAGTGTAGGAAACCCATCCACTATGCTTTTGCTAGATGTATGGAAGGTTTTAAAAGTGCCTTTGGCATTGTGACCCAGTATGAAATATATTGCAACATAAAGTTCTTTCATAAAATCTAGCCCAGTTTATCACAGTGACATTAGAAAATCAGTAGGGATTATTTTTGTGAGCAAGAAGTGCAGAATTTGGCCCAGCTTTTGATATATTGCCTGAATGGATCTATACAATTGCTGCTGCACTTATTTCTGTTTGTGACTAAATGCAAGTTGCTTTCTATGGGAACTTGAATTGTGCCCTGTGTATTATTTACATGTGTTGAAAGAAGCAGTGATGTACAATAGGAGCCAGTATAAAACTACCGGGGAAGGGTGTTAAGAAATATACACGCTGTACTCATTAGGTAAATTAATCTTGTATTATTTTTAGTGAAAGTGCAGATGACTGTGTATCCCCATAACATCTCCCTGAGCTTGTAAATGATCTATTTGTTCAAAAAAAATTTTTAAAAGGCATAAATTATCAAATTATTTGTCTTTCAAAAACGAAGTTTCATTGACAGTCTAACAACTCTGAGGGGCCATGGAGGCTGCCTCTGTAGCTTAGTGGTTGCAGCAGTAGGAAGACCCACACCAAATCCCACCTTCAGCCTGCATATCCTGCCTTCCCAACTGAATGCCTTTAATTAAGGCAGAGTTACTCTGTGTGTAAGGAAACCTCTGCAGCAGAAGAGGCGGTACAGTAAAATAAGTTGAAATCTGGTGTGTTGCTGGTCTCCAGCAGAGGATGGGTGGTGTCAAGCATCCTCAGGCAGCAGAAGACTGAGGTGAATCCAGTCTGGATTCACCACATCTTAGGAATGTTTCTCTTCAGGAGAAAGAAAGGAAGCAGAGCTCTGGCAGCAAGAAATCCTGAGCAGAGACGTACGTACCACAGCATCCCTTAGGAGGACAGACTCCCCAATTGCAGTAGCTTTTATACCTCCCCTGGCCAGGTACCTTATTGCTCCTCGGCTCCATGAACAGCCATGGCTCGGAGCTGTGACTCCAGTAGGTGACGGCTGATAATTTACAAAGCATTTCGTCTTTGCCTGTAGCAGGGATTTTTCCATACTGCAGTGAAAATCAAAAACCAGTTCTAATGAGAACACCATTAATATCTACAAAGACCTCCCAGCTGAACAAAGTCCTCTGCACCAGTGCTTGCTCCACTCTGGCATCACGCTTCCACACTCATCTTCCCCACCACTCAAGTGTGGAGCACCCTCAGGGTGCCAGCAAACCATCATCTTCTTCCAGCACCCTTTGCTCTTCTCAAATGCTGTTCGCTACATGGCATTCGAAAGCAAAACAGGCAAGAGCACCCTGACTGATTATGCTCTATCCCACTGGCTCCTGATGTCCTTTCACTTGGAAAACAATGAGATGCTGACTGTGGCTGGTGAAACTGGGACCTGCTGAGTGAGTTACACAGCAATTATATCTATCTCAGGGTAATTCAGGCACACCTCATTACTCCTGGTGTACCATTGATTTTATTGCAATTAAATCCTGGAGGTTTCAGACTTGGCTGAAATGTCAAATATCAATTAAACAAAAAAAAAATCTCAGACATTCACAAAATGGATGCTTCCTGGAGATGCTTTAGCAACACTTCTGCCCTCCCCTGCTTTTTGATCACCAGCTCCAGTGAACATCAAACTGAAATCTTTCTCTCGTAGTATAAAAATGTCATCCAAAATGGCTGAAAATCACTAATACTTCAACTTTGCCAGCTAAATTTAGCCAAGGAGCGATAGATATGCCGTGCCAGCACAGGTCAAGGACGACATGCTAGGTAAAATTATAGTACATAATGGGAGATGCTTCTCAGAAGTCAGACAAGTTTTGACACAGAGAAAAAGATAAGGTAGTGCAGCTGGTGCATTTCTGTCCTTCCTTATGAGAGCTGGTGTCTGAGCTCTGTGAACCAGCTGTGTTGACTGGGGCTTGTCTGTGGACTTAATGCAAAAGGCCATGCTGGCTAATGCTAAAAGCCAGGCTCCAGGCTGGAGGATCCTATAATCTTGTTCTTACCTCCCTGACTTTCCTGTGTTGGGTGAGCATGTCACCCAGACCCTTCACTAGGAATTAGATCCATTTGTTGTGTTGACTTACCCAAGAAAAGCTCATTACACCAATACCGCTATCATGCTCACACAGGAGAATCTGTGTTTGTTTCCAGTGCACAGGTGCAATCCATTGTCCACATCCTAGGAACAGCTTCTCTCCCTTCTTCTGCTCCTGCGCAGGAGAAAGAAACAGTATTTTCATAAAGGACATGTTAAACATCACTGATTAGGCTTGAGAGATCTGGAGAGTGAACATTTAAAGCATGGTGCTCATTTTGTTAGACACTGTTTGAAAACCAGTAGCTTACTGGCTGTGTTCGTTGTTTTCTCATTTAATTAGGGACTTAGCTCAACATTCCAGTGTCAACAGAGCCAGCAAATATTTCGTGCCAGTTTTAAAACAGTCTAGGTTTTGGTGGGCAGGAGCGAGCTGCTCGAAGTTTCTACTATGTCCAGCACAGAGCCAATTGCTGAAGGCTCTGACAATGGGCAGGTTACCAGCCCAATTAGACAAGTTGGTAACGCCTCTGTGATGACATATTTAAGAAAGGAAAAACCATGGGAAGCTCTCTTTCTTCCCCCGAGGGGTGGTGAGGTGATCACTGGGGCCCATCCCGGAGGGGGCCACGTGGCCAGGGCCCTCCTGAGGCCGGGACCATGTGGCCAGCAACGAAAACATGGCAAACAATTCCTCAATACGGAGCCTAGACAAAATCAACCTTTTCAGCACAGTGAAGCTCTGTAAGAACTTTTCAATTGATAGAACTTGTGAACAATAATACCTACGGACAACAATTTTCTTCCAAGTCAGAGAAATGGAAAAGTGAGGACACGTGAGGAGAACCAACATGGAGACACTAAGGTTGGTCCAAAGGAAGGAGGGGGAGGAAGTGCTTCAGGTGCCGGAGCTGAAATTCTTCTGCAAGCCGTGGGGAGGACTATAATACAACAAATTATTTCCCTGTAATTCATAAGTGCATGGGGGGATGCAGAGATCCACTCGCAGCCCATGAGAAAGAGTGCTCATGCTGGAGCAGGTGGATGTTGAAAAGCTGTTATCTAGTGAGGAACTCAGAGAGAGAGCCTTTGCTTCCAAACTAGAACAGCTGATCCTTAAAAGACTGAACCCCATGAACTGAAATGACCCATGCTAGGCAGTTGTGGGAAGGCTGCTTGGCCCATGGGAGCGACTCACATTACAGCAGGTCAGGTGGGACTGCTGTTTGTGAAAATTAGAACCACGCCAGAGAAATTCACAGAGAGCTGTCTCCTGTGGGAAGGACCCCACGGCACAACAGAAGAAAAACTCCTTTCCTTGAATGACCTGAAGAAAGATTCTCAAGAAGTGAAACACTGACCAAAACCCCATGTTTTTGTCTCCTTGCACAGTCAGTGGGAAAGAGAGAGGGAGTGGGAAGGAAAAGCGTTCTAAAGGTTAATTTTAGTTCTCATTACCCTTTTTACTTTTAATTCTGTTAATAAATTTTCTTTACACTGTTTAAGTTTTGAACCTGTTTTGCCTTAAAGTGTTTTTCCCCTAATCCTTATCTCAACTCATTAAGTTTTTGTTTTAATTCCCCCTCCTCTGCTCAGCTATAGCAGAGGAAAATAAGTGAATAGGTTTTTTTTATGGGTGCCTGGCGCTTAGCCAGTGTCAAACCACGACATATTTAAATGAGATTGGCATGCTTATCTCTTCATTGCTTTGCTATAGGGGGAGGAGACACTTCAGTGTCTGTCTTTCCATTTAATATTTTATAACAAAACAAAAGAGTCAAGTTATTTCAATTGTCCATGTGTGTGTTGAAAAGAGGGATGGTAGAAAGCAAGGCAATAGGAGGCTAAAACACCTTGTCTCTGCGTTATATGGGAACACAGCTGGATTATAGCAAATTGATGTCCTAGGCAAAATACAACACAGAGTTGCCTGAGGCTTTCTCTGCTTCCCCAAGGACGTGCAGTGTCTCCACTGCTACACAGAGCTGCACTGACAGGAGAGTTTTCTTCTCTGGCAGGCAGAGACTTACCTACCACCCACTTCTGGCACCATGCTAGCACCCAGGGGGACATCCAACAGCATTTTCCTGGGCCAGGGTAGGGTGACCTGAGATGTCATACTCCTCCAGCAACACCCTCCAGTGGCAGTGCAGTTACTCTTGGCTTTTAGAGTTTGCAGTCTAATTTGCCTTGGGCTAGTCTTCCAGGTTACAGTGGGCTCAGGCATCATTGCATCCATTATGCACTCATCGCCCTTCACAGATTTACCTTCAGACCATGACATCTAGAGATATGTGTGAACTTATGTTCAGATGCAGTCATGCAGCTCCCAGCCAGAGAGACTGAGATTTAGACCCAGTAGAGTCACCACATCTAGCATGGGGGAGCTGGGAGCATTTGCTGTGGATCCATTTCACAGAGGGTGAGATGTATCCCAGCTATGAACAGAAAGTACAGGCAGCAGCACTGGCAGACCTTTGCAAGGCTGGGCTTCCTTCCTTCATTCCAGCATTCCCCTGGCACACTGAAAGATTGGGAATGGAAGACTGTTTCAGATACAAAGCATCCATTTGTATTTAATAGCTAGCATTGATTTCCAATTTCATATCTGCTGAACAGTAGCCACTGGCCACATTAAAATTCATCATCGTCTTCACTGCACCTTCCAATTCAGGCCCTACCATCACACTTAATGAATCAATCTATGTCAGCATACAATGTATATTTTTTAAGTATTCTCAGTGACTTTATGAAGTTAAATCAGCTGGACTCTGAACAGCCCAATTTTAATTTGGGGGGCTAGGCTACAAGGAAGATTTAAATATAAAACCCTCAAACAGTTCAATGATATGTTCAACCTGTATTGAAAAACTTGGTATTAGACTACTCTCTGTCCTTAAACCACACATGTTTAATGCATGATAATAGTATTTATCCATAGTCATGAAGCTTTACTGCTTCTTAAAGCAACATGGAAAACACCAATCATCTGGGTTATTCTTTGCCAGTGTTTAGTTGCAGCTCTCTGCATGGGTCACCCTGTACCCACACCATGCACCAGCACAATCTGCCCAGGAGCTGGCTATTTTGGAAGGAGGAAGGGATCCCAGGTTTATTCCTTCCAGAAAGGGAAGCAAATATTTTATTTCATGGCTCTGTGGCTTTGTAGCCAGCATTAGGGTTTGTTTCTGTGTGAGAGGGTTGCAGACCTTGCTATCCAGTGGCCTTGCTGGTAGCACTAGTGGAAACGCTGGAAATGTCAGTGAAGCAGAAGAAGGGGACCTAGGGCTTTTCCAGCCTGCAAAAAGAAACGTGGCATCTTCGGCCCAGGGATCAATAGAGGCTGCTGCTTGCTTTGTTTCGCATGACCTGGAACCACCCTACTTTTTTCACCTTGTTACAGGGCAGCACTGAAGCGCATGTCAGTGTGTGGTCTCCTCAAAGGCTTGTGCAGTCCTGTGTAAGGAAAAGGCACAAATCTTCATTGCAAAGGATTATGAAGGACTCTGACAACTGACAGCAGCAAACTCACTTGGTTGCTTGGTGCCACGTGTAAATGAGGTTTTTTGTTTGCAGAAGGGCAGCTCTGCTTGTATCATGTTCTCCTTCAAGAGATTAATTCTCCCTAGACCTAATGTTGGCACAGTGAGTCCAGAGATACTACTCATCAATTAAAAATTCAATAAAAATAAGCTGTCATTACCATAATCCTTCAGACTGGGAAACATGGAGTCGAGAGCTGCGCCATCCTGGCCTGTGACAAAAGCCCCAAAGACTGCCGGCTGTGGTGTTAATTGATTGGTGTCATTTATAAGTAATCTAACAATCCTGAATAATTTATGTTGCAGTGGCATGTGCTGAAAATATACAGCTGCACAGATATCTGCACAGCTTCAGAAGAAATGGTGCTAAACAGGGTGTAAGGCAAAGATTAAGGTTCAGTGATATCCTTAGGAGCACTTTATTATATGCTCTGCTCTCCAGTGCTTTTATTACAGCAGAAGTATATAGATCTGACAATAGGAATGTATAGACCTGGGTGGTCAACACATGCAGGCTCAATATTCTCTTTCACAGCAGATTACCCATAATGAACTTTAAAAGCGAGGAAGGTGGATGCCAAGCAGGAAATACGCAGCGCTGAGGACAGCCCTGCCGAACCACAATAAAAACTGACCGCTGTGTTTCCACAACAAGGATGCTGATGATGGGAAAAAGTCTAATGATTTAATCTCTCTCCAGCCAAAATAGGATAAAAATTCTTGCCGTTGACTGAGCAGGTTTTCCAGGGGTCACCTAGTGGGGAGTGATTCTCATCAACCCACATTGTTTTTACAACTGCATGAAAAGCCCCAGCTGATACACTTTGAAATCAAGAGGAACCACCCCAGAGGGCCTGAAGGACTGAAGAGGCTGGCAGCCAAAGCCAAATCTCTTCCCTTACAGATGCACGAATGAAAAGTTCATGTGAGCTCTTATTTGCTCAGGCAAAGCTGCTGCTACAGTCAAAGGCTGATGACCTGAGCCTGTTTCAAGTCCACATCACCCCTCACCCAGGATGAATGCCACCCCCACAGGCCAAACCCTGCTCCTTTTCATTTCTCTTAAGGACAGAAAGCTTTTCCCTAAATTCCATTTTGCTGGAATGATTAACTGCGTTTCTGGGAGTTGCTTTGAAAAATTGTGTATGTGCATTGTAACTGAAGCCTAATCCCATGCATGTTTGCAAAAGAACATGGAAATCAACCCCAAAACACACATGATGAAAGGATGGGCTCCTTACCACATCATTTCTGTGCTGTTGTATCAAAATTTAAAAGTAGAGAACTATATTCTTGAAACCAGATTCATGTGGCTAGCTTAAAATTGCATTTGTACAAAACATTTGTATTTTAACAAGTGTGGCAGGGCGGGGGATTTCTTTCTGAACATAAGCTTTTGAAGTGAAGTGATCATGTGGAAATCCTAACTTTCATTTCACAAAGTTTTTGGTTCTTCAATCTGCTCTTGGAATGGAGCCTAAAAATACAACCAAATATAGCTAAATGCCTCAGAAACTAGAATGGCAGGGAAAAAAAGCATGCGAAGTTTTATTTTAAAACTCTTTTTTTTTTCCCTCCCTCCTGACTTTGACCTTGTTTAGGGGCCCGGAGGGTGAACCTACTAACCCTGAGTACGATGAGCTCTGCTGTCTCCGTGGGACTTTTCCATCTGCACTGCATTTCCAGAGCTATGCTTGTTTGAGGGGAATGCCGACTGTGGGCAGCAAATCCCATCTTGCTCCAGAGAAGTCAACAGAGAGCTCTCCCTGACTTCAGTCAATGCTGGATAGCATCCAAAGAGAGTGAGGGCAGCAGGGAATATACTTGTTATCATTATTCATGTTGGTTGTGTAAACAGTGCTCACTTGTGACTGAGAAATATGTGACTTTTTTCCTATCATTTTAAGAAAAAAAACCCAAACGTTTACCAAGAAAATAATCATTACTGCACACTGATTGCTCATTTTTTCCACTGCTCTGCATGTAAGAGCACGCATTGGTACAAATACAACTGATCTGGTTAAGTGTTTTAATACACCGGGGAGTAAATTGTTTGGGATGAAAGAAATTCATTATCCACAGTTTGCAGGGCTGAAAGTCTGGCTGTTTTAATGTTACTGCCGAGTAAAAAATTTAAAAGTGCATGCTGTGGCAAGCTGAATATGTCTTTAGATTCTAGTCTAGTACACTAAGCATATTAATTAGATTACTGTTCATTCTTCCAGTAGTGCTGAACCCCTAACATCGCGAGTAGGATAACTGAAGGTAATCAGCCAAAGAACAGCCAAATTTCCCTAGATTATTTTTCCATTAATTTAATTCACAATGGGAAAAACTCGTGGTTTCCTCCTAGTATAGGGATGGGCAAAGCATAAGAATATCTGAAGAGGTCACAGATGAATCCAAGAGCTAATGTATTTGCACAGGAGGCAGGGGAGTGTCTCAGGCTGTGGACTGCAGCCGTGTGTGTGCTCCCACTCCAGGTGATACAGGTTAGACCCTCTCCTCCCCCTGCAAACAGAGGGCTCCTGTACACAGCAAACACAGCCAGGCCTTACACAGACCTTTAGTGTTTGGACAAGAGATTCTGTGATAAAACTAAAGGACCTTCTCAACAAGGCTTTCACATCAGCTTTTTTCTATTTTTGTCCATAATTCCCTCCAACTTGTGCATGATAAAGGAGAAAAAGACATATTTATTTACTTACTTATTTCTTTGTATTTCACCCCTACTTTGGCAAAGCTTCACAATTCAAAAAACTCAACTTGCAGTATCTGAAGCAATTCCTCTTCATGAATACCATGGGAGTAGCTTCTCGGGAAATTAAATGTTTCCCACCTGGGCTTTTGTATGTGGCTGCTGCCAGATGCCCCTTTGAGCCCTGAGGTCAAGACATTGAAGAGAAATCATTACCAGTTCATTTAAAAGCTTTGTGAGGTGGGATGGCCCATGGTTCAGCATACAGCTCTTTTTACAAAGTTGGGTTTGCCAGTGCTCAGTTGGCTTCAAAAGAAATCAACTTTTTAAAGTTAATTCTTCAAAAGAAATTAACTTTTTTTTTTAATTAATTTAATTTTTTTTAATAGCCCCAGTCTGTCTTTTTAGAAAGTATCGCTAGATTATACAGCTGTAAAGCTATAGCATTGCTGTGCACGGCTTGCACTAGAGATGAGATAGAACTGCAGAATTCCTGTGTAAGGCTTTTGACTGCCTTGGAAAAATTGTATCCCCATCAATAAGGCCCCAGCATAAGAGCTCCCTCCAGCTTTCTGCCTTGCCCTCTGCCAAAATTTGCCACCTCTGCAGCAGAGGTGGTTAGGAACCCATGCCTGCACTGCAGTGCTCGGAGCTGAGGCAGCAGGGAGGGAGCTCGCCCTTTGCTGACTGCAGCTGACAGCAGCCCTGAGGGGCCCGCAGTGCCTGTGGGGAGTGGGAGAAGCCTCAAGGGAACTGAGCCAGGAACAGGACCCCATTGCAAGGCAGGGCCGGCTGCTCAACCAGCACAGTCACCACTCGCAGCTACCAGCATCAGTTCTGCACTGGAGGGAAGTGCTCTCACAGCTGCGAGGGTCTGCCTGCACCTCAGCTGCCCCAGTTTGCTGGCTGCTGCGTAACACGAACCGCAGATGAAGATTAATTAGCAGCATCACATCCACAGAAGTACCCACAGCACCAGCCCACCTTGCTCTCCTTCCCAGGGTGCCATCCTGCCCGGCTCCCCAGGCTCACCCCGGAGCAAAACTAAAACTAAGCACCCTACAGACATTCCCAGGCGGCCCCCAGCTACTATTTTCTGTTTAGGAAAACCCTGCATTTCATAACGAACTCAGTCATGCTGCTGGAGCTCAGCATGTCCCTGAGGCAAGCCCTTTGCTGCACCACAGCAGAGCATATGCAGTTCATTATCCCTGCAGCTAAAGGCACCTTGGCAAAAATGCTGCAGGGACCTGAGGTCTCTACGTATTCATGGTACTTCTTGTACAGCTTCAGAGTTAATGTCTGGCCCAGTGCTGGGCTGCACATTCATATGAGGGGATTCAGACCTTGTGAGTGGGACCTAGGGGTGGACAGAGAATGTGTCTCTCATCACTATTTGAGCCTCACACCTCTTTCTCTCCCTTTCTAACCGAAGGGACTGTTTTGCACCTGCGCAGAAAATGACAAAACTGATGAAGTGAAAAGCCATTAATTTGGCTGTGTCTTGTCTCAGTTTTTGGGTACCTACACAGAGGCACTGGACTGTGACTGATACTCGTGGCCAGGAGCTGGCACCATTCCAACAAGCATCAGTGGAAAAGTGGTGCCTCACAAACCCTATCTGGGAAAACAGGCAAGCAACCCAAATTTAGGAACAAAAAGTAGGGGCGCACAAAGCCAGTGGTGATGGTAAAACAGAAGGAGGCTGTGTCTGCCTTGTTCTCCAAGCTCTGCTCTTCTGTCTGCTTCCCTGAGTGTACTGAGGAGTGCAGAAACCTCAGTAATTTTGGTGTCCTGACCTGATATCACTGCCAGTTTTATCTCCAGCCCCTTGCTCCAAAGGCTTTGGCATTTGCTACTGCCAAAGGATCACTGTCCTGTCCTCTTCCTCTGGTCTGTCCAGCTGGACAGAAGGGTGCAGGATTTGTTCCTCCATGAAGAAAACAATAAGGAGTTGAAAATGGAGTGCCTTGTTGCTCTGTGAGTGCCAGTATTGCCCCAGGATGATACCATTTCACACGGGAGAGCTGCATGGCCCTGCTTCAGCCTGGAGTTGCAGCCCTGGCCCTTATCAGGTATTGACTATCTACGAGGACAATAGCACAAGGAATTTTGTTTGCTCAGGTAATGACAGACTTTATTATAGGGCAACTGTACCATACCAAACATATTTAATAATTCAGCAATGAGATATGACAAGAGGCAAATTCCAGTGCAATTTTTACATGCCTTGGATTGTATGATGAGGCCAAAGGCCAAGGAATTTTCGACAGACGCTCAAACTGTTTTGCATTTGAATCACCTGTTCTGTCTAGTTTTTCACACTCTTTAGCACAATGGTGATATTCTGTCATAAATATTCTAAGCATTAAATTTCTTATGGTCTGAGACCTTGGAATCTATTCTCCAAGTGATATATGTGTATCACTGGCATGCAGAACATGGAATGCACCCCTTTGTCCATGATTAAGTCTGGAATTGATTTTCAGACCACAGTTAACAGGTCTGAAAAATAGGTTTGCTGATGGAATTGCTGACAGATTAACTACATCGATGCAAGGGAACATCAGCTCAGTGCCATGGTTGCTAACTCTCAAATACTTCTCCTTATGCCTTAAAAAAAGAAGAGAAAAACTTGAGATTTTGAGACAATGCTTGTTCTTATCTGCTGCAAATTTGATGCGAGTTCTGTTTACTTCACACTTGTCTCTCCAACTTTAGAATTTGAGCACATTATTATGAAATGCAATCATTTCCACAGAAACACCACACTAATGCAGCATCAATTCTGAGACTTTAATCCTATAAAATCAGGCAAAGCCAGACTGAAGATTCTCACAATAGATTTACAACAAGCTCTTTGTGGTGTGTTTTGCAAGGACTTTCTTTATGCAGAGAACATAATACTGGGTAGTGTGACGTGCTGCACAGCAAATATTTGTTTTTGAGATAAGCATGGAGGCTTGAAAGGTCTAATGAGCTAATTGAAATAAATAAGGCTGAGCTGGAATTCAGGGCCGGATGTGTGTGGCAGTGATGGGGAAGCTGCCCAAATGCTTTGCCACTCCTTCTCTAAAGACCAAACTTCTGGCTGGCAAGATACTATAGCTTTGGGCTGCTGACCCCTCCCCACCACTGCTTTGGGTAACCCATATCTGCAGGAATAATATAAGCCATTCCTGGCATAATTAGGTTTACTCATATTTAAGAGAGTGTGTACCTCACCAGGACAATTAAAAGCAGAATCATGCTCTTTGGACTGGCCAGAATATGTTGTTCAAAGGAAAAACAGCAAACTTAAAAACTAAATGTTGAATATTCTGTAATGTAGTCATATATGTCCGTGATTCATTAGAGACACCAAAATGTAATTGTGATTCCTGCCCTCAAAATCTTCTGCTTCAGCAGAAACCTGAAGTTCAGGGTGCACTAGAAACTCATAGGAGGCAACCTCATTTAGAGGCAGAGAGGCATCATGCACGAACTAACTGTGGCCATGTGGGAGGGTGGCTGGACACAGACCAGCCTGGATGGTCACCAAGGGCCACCTCAGAGCTGCTTTTGAACACAGCATGGATGAAGATCTGATTACAATACAGAGGAGCAAGGGTGAGGAAAGAAGGCATCAATTAAGACATGATCATCTGACTGTGTGGTTAGGTATTTGCACATCTTCCTGTGTGCTCAGCCAGCTGTGTGTAACATCTGGAGTTGGGAGGGGGAGTACAGCTGGGACAAGGTCCTTTCCTGATTCCTGCAGATAATCGGCTTTTGCCCTGAGGCACTACACTTTGCTAACCATCTTCAAATCCAATTTAAACAGACTGTGAGATCATACTGTAACACTGGCTGGCTAGGACAGCATATAACTCAAGGTATGACATGTACCTTGCAATGCATTTCACTGGAAAGTGAAGAAAGAAATCAGTTCTATTAAAAACAACAACAGCCAGGTCTTTCTGTGTGGCTATTCTTTATATTATATTTAGACATCTAGACTCTTATCATTTTCTTGAATAAGTAAGGGCTGTTTCACAGAAGCATCAGGAAAATGGCTGCATTTTAATACAGTCTAATTGACTTTTATGGCTATCTCTGAGGATTCCTGGTCATAAAAGCTAATTAAATTATACTGATCTACATATTCAAGAACCATTCTATTTCTTACCCTTGGAAAGGAAAAAAAAAAAGGCCACCCAAACTGGAGGCTTACACTCATCATTACAACACCTCAGTTTGATTTGCTCACTGTTACAGGATATATTTAACCTTCTTGAAAAAGTAACTGTCCTTACCAGTTTGAAGAATGTCAGTTATGTGATTTCAGATCTCTCATTCTGCAAATGTAGAAAGATCTATATACTCAATTTACAATTCTACATTCATCTAATAATTCCCAAGAGAAAAGGTTAAAAAAAAAAAAAGCAAAAGTAAATCATCTAAATCTGCATGATAGGTTCTTTATAAAGTAGACTTGTTGCATTTTATCCGTTGTCTTTTTTTTAGGTGTCCATTTTTTATTTTTATCTTTTAGTTCCATGCACCTTGTAGGAGATCCTGACTTACCTGTATTAACAGCTTAACAGAATGCCAATCCTAATACTGAAAAAAATTTGCTATTTTTTAATCTGACCTCCCATTATTTTTCTGTATTTATTTCCTGCACATTGCCAGATTTCCAAGATATTTAAGTACCAAACAAATCAGATGAATGGCAAGTAAGATTTTATGAAGCAGGCAATATTTCTGAAAGTCTTAGTAGAAGTTTAAAACTATCTTTCAGCACCTAAATACCTTTCAAAACACGGCCTAAGGCAATAAGCAAAATTCTCCCTTAGAATTATGGCCATTTTCCCTGACAAAAATTGCAGAAACCAGTTCCTCTAGAGTTAGTATCCACATATTTCAACCCTTTTATTTAGAGGCCTTCTGGCACAACGCACCATACTGATCTCTGTCTAAATGCCTTAATCCAGCTAAAGGCAACACATCACACACTAAAGAATTTTCAAGAATTGCCCAGCAGCAGCTCAGACTCCAGCAGCTTGTACCCACCACGTCAGGGGACACGAAATGCTCTAGACACCAGCAGTTAAGCGGCAACAGCCTTATTTTGCTTTTCTATTATGAATTGACTGAACAGCTCTGACCATCTCTTTCACCTTCTGCCTGTCTGTCCCCCCTTCTCTCAACTTCTTTGGCTCCAAGTATTCAGGGGACTGCTGTTAATATCTTGTTTATATCTGCGAATTGCCTGGCAATGCAAGGCACAAGTATTGTCATTTCCGCCTCTTCTCCTTACTGCTGACCCACTCTTTTTTCCCAGCTCCAAGCAGCTTTTAAAAGCACTCCTGACATGATTTTTAAAATCTCTACGAAGACCGTCAGTGCTATGGGGATTGTAATGAGCATGAAAATCTAAAGATCACTTCCAACAAGGAAAAAAAACAAAACAGAGGAGCCAATTTGTCCATAAATAGAAAAAAACCCACTTTTTTCTACAATGAAATGCCAAAAATTACCCGTGTTTTGCAAAGCACCATGAACTTCCAAAGGAAAAAATGTGTACAAAAGGAGGTAAGGCTTCTGCTGGTTTGCTAATTTAACCAAACTGTGAAAGGAGGCAGTGAGGGACCAGCCTGAAGATCAGTCTCTGCCTGTGTTTCATGCTATTTAAGACCTTACTGAGCAACTTCTTTAACAGGAGTTGTTAACCAGCTATTAGCTATGTTAGGCTGAAGAACTGGGGGTCTGCATTTCTTCAGCGAGGAACAGACCAAAGCAAAAACATTGTGAGACAAAGAATAAGGATGTTTCCCACTGAAACATGTACCTCTCACATTCTTGTCAGCATGCATGTACAGCACCTCAGGGACACCACAGCCACCCGCTCTACATTGATTCTTCTACTCTGAATTACACAAAATCCTGGATTCTGTGCATTGTCTGAGAAATTACTGACAAAAGCAGACATTTGCAGATGCAAGAGGTCCCTGTTTACAGAGAGCCTACCCAGCAATGCTTCCCTGAGAGCAGCTGCAGTCAAGCTGGGCAGTTGCAGTCCTGTGCTCCTGCCAGGGCTTCCCCAGGATGCTGCTGGGCCAGCACCTCCCTGGGGGTCAGAGCCTGCAGGGTCTCACCAGGGGGACGGGCGGGGCAGAACTTCACCCCAGGCAGGGACCAGGGCAGCTGGGGGCAGCTGGGCTCCACCAAGAATCCAGATCACTGGGCACCTCTGTGGTGGAGAGGCAGGTCCAAGGGCAAGCCAGTCTAAAGGTCATGGTCCATGAGGGTCAAGGGCGTCCATGACTGGGCATAGCTCTAGACCAGCATCACAGCTCAGATAGAAGTCTAAAGGCCTGAGACAAAACGAGGCCCGTGGCTGGAGGTCTGGTCCCTGGAGAGGCAGCGCAGGGACAGTAAGGCTGTTAGTGCACCCACAAGGCTTATCAGTCAGGAAACCTTGCTTGTTCTGCTGCCCATAAGGATCTGGGGCTTTTGCTGTGGTCTTCATGCCTTTCCTGTCTTTCCAGGATTTCTGTAATCTTTCTTGCTGAAGTCCTTGTAGGCACACAGATGCACAACAGAGGTTATCTCCTGCACCGTCCTCTTGCATCAGCATACCCTTAGGCATTCCTGCTCCAGCTCCACTGTGACTTCAGTAAGGGTGGAGGTCCCTTCCTTTCTGGATGAGCTGGTGGCTTTTTTTAGGTTTATCTTGAAGGAAAAGCAGCTGACAATGCTCACAAAGGCTAACCCAATCCAGAAAAACAGGGACCAAGCAGTCTCAGGTACATAGGTTTTAGCTGTATTTACCTAACACCAAGGCCTTCAGGTTCTAATAAATAGTAACATTTCAAGGGTCGGGTTTCAGTGGTGAATCTGTGCATGTAAAAGGAAAGTGTATCAGCTCTGTGAGGGGTCTGGTAATCCAGAATGTCTTTGTTTCCACCTGGGAAATATGAGCCCCAGGTTCGTCCTCAGCAGGGCTGGGCTGCAGGTGCTGCTGACAGCTGCAGTAGTGTGCACTGTGCCTCTCAAGCAAATCTGTGATCTGATCAGGCAGGTCAATAAATATGGCCAATATATTTTAGCTGACTAGGTTCACAGACCCACTATGTCTGTGTTCATAGATGGATCGCTAGGGAAAAGATTCACAACTTTTCTTATTAAAAATGTTTGAAGCTGTTTGCCACCACTTTGCCATAATTCAGAATGAAACTGCTCCAGCTGAACCTTTTTCTTTTTAGCAAAGCTGCTCATCTGTGCCTGTTTGATCTAAGGACAGTTATCTAGCATTAGCACACAGGATCTGATAAGCAAGGGTGCACAATAAGATTGGAGCCCGTGGTGTTGACAGTAACAGGGTCCATCCACAAAAACCTGCAGAGTGCTTAGTGAGGACCCAGAGAATCCATTCCCCACTGATCATACTCTGCTTCTACCTCCCACCCATCCTCACCCACAATACTGTTTCACTGTTGTGTCCTTCCCACAAGGCACCACAGTTTCTGTAACAATTGATTTTCGTGCCTCAAATGCATTTCTGAATGCAAAACCAGATTGCAAAAGAACTGCTGAGGCAATGACAGTCACTGTTTCGGATTCTTCCACAGATAGCTTCTAATGCACCCCTGAGAAGAAGGGGAAGTGTGCCCTTCTAGCACAGGGGCTGTAATGTAACTAGAAAATTTCTTGATCTTTTAGGAAAATGGAAGTTTTACAGGTCCTCAATTTACTGTCTGACTGTACAATGTCTGAGTGACAAGAGAGTACCAGTTTTTAAAGAATAACTCATATTTGGAAACCTCTCTTCCTATTGGAATTGGGGTATATTGGTCAATTAAATAGGAGTTGGGAACCTAAATGCCCTTTAGGGTGTAGTCCTTAGATGCTTCTTGTCATATAATGGCCTGCCCACAGGGATGTATGACATGGGTTTGACACTAAATTCATTAATCCTGAAACTGAGTATGAAAGTGACGGGGAGGATTCTGTGCAGGACAGACAAGCTTCCTGCATCATCCAGGTTGTTACAACTACATCAAACCATGGTTCATCTCTCAGGACCTCAGTAGCCCTTGTTAAAACTCTGGTACTGATCATAAGGATGTTTCTATGGGGAGATCGAAATCCAGAAAAAAATCGATTTAATATCTTGACCACTACCACAGCTGACCTGTAGTGTGCCAGAGAGACAAGAGGTGTTCATGCCAGGAATGACAGTCTTTGTACCAGACCTTGTTTAAGTAGCACATGAGAAAACAGTTCTGTCTCTCAAAACCCTTCAGTTTAAAGCTAGGAAAAAGTGCAGCAGATAGGCAGAAGAGAAGAGAACAAGTTTAAGGAAGTGATGAAACAAGTATTTGTCAGTCTAGTAGGTCTCCTGCAAACTCATGGAGATAATATGGAAAAAGGAGAGTTTCAAAGGAGAACTGAAGAGACATTTTCAGCTATGCAGATGTTTCAGGGAGAGCTTCTCTTGAGTGTTTGGGACAGCATGAGACAGAGTATGGAGGCATGTGTTAGAAAAGCTAACAGGAGGCCATGGGTATTGGTACAGTCAAAGACACGAAATGGCTTCTCAGTCCTGAAGGAGGGGGTAGGTAGGATGTGGATAAACCATGCTTCTCCCTGACCCCCAGTCAGGCACAGAGGGAAGGTACCAACAGAGACACTCCCTTAGAGCATTACAAACACTGTCTGTTAACAGCGAAAAAACCCCCCTTAGTTTTGACCTGCTGTGAGTCAAAAATAACTATAAAACTGAAATGGAAACAGATGGACAAATAACTGCTGAGAAAAAGGACTCCATAAAAGCAGTATAAACACAGAGTCTTCCAATGTTTCTAAAACAGCTTTTTCTCTGCCTACAATTCAATAAGAAGGTACTGGATGTACCTTCTGATGTTTGTAAAGATTTAACTACAAATTGAGAATTTTATTCCCCCATTTATCCTTTTGTTGTTTGTTGGTACTTATTTTCATAAATCTTCCTTACCACACTGGATTTTCTAACATTCAACAACCACTTCTTGCTTCAGCTGCACTTTTTTATATCAGTGTAACCACTTTTTGCGTGGTCCCTTAGTGTTTGTTCGCTGCTTTGTTTGGATTAAAAAAGAAGGACTTGCACTTGCAATCCTACCAATTGCTACTTGAATATTTACCAGTACCTACTTGTAAATTCCTGAAAGTTTTAGTGAGTTTTGCATAATTGTTCTGATTATTATCTCTATTGTCCTTTATAAGGGAAAACTTGTGTCAGAGTCATCACTATTCCACATTCTTCCAGCTCCAGAAACAACCCTGAAATCAGGCCAGATAGATGCCTGGATTTGACCCTGCTAGTCTGCTTGTCCATGTGTTTGCCAGATGTCCAGGTTAAAGCATAGCCCAGATCACTGAAAGTCCAAGTAGGAGGGAACTAGAGTTGCAAGGAGGAGACGACCTTACCTTTTCACACTAGGGACACCACGTTCAGTACGTATTTTGACCCCCCCTGCAGAAACAGGGGTAATCTTCTCCCTTGCACCAAAAAGGTCTGTGATTGCTCTGAGGAGCTGCTGTGCAGGGTTGATGTGTTGGCAGGATGCTGTCCTGAAAAAAGTTCTCTTAAAGTTCAGGCACAGATGGATCAAAAAACAATTGACAACTGTCCTGACTACAGCACTACCATGCACACAAAGATTCTCAGCACTTTTTTTCTCTTCATTCTCTTGGTTATAGTCACTTTATAAGACTACTAGAATATACAAGCAAAAAAATAATCCCAAATTATGATTAAAACTTGTTTCTTCGTGACTCTTTTGGACTAGATGGTCTCTACCATCTGTGCAGTGCATGGATATTTTTAGCAATTGTAAATTACAGTGATGGGCCAGAAATACGCAGTTGAGTACATTTCAGTCAGAATCTGAATTTGTGCCTTTTGAGTCAACCACATTCAATGTGAGTATTTGTAATAAGTCACCTATATCAACAGTGTGTTTGTCCTCTAAAATCATATTGTGTAGATTAAAGTACCACAGTTCCTTTTTAAAAACATTTCCTGATCTGTAATTGTCGTGACAAGGCCATCAGGAGGCAGGGGAAGTGTGGTAGGTCAGGAGGATGGCTGCCACAAGCTCTGTCCCATTAGTTCACCGTTAGTGGGTTGAATGAACTCTGTGGGAAGTGTACATACAAAGGCTCAAAAAGGAAGCCCACTCTCATCATTCTGTGTCTAAGCACTTGTATTTAACTAACATTGCTTCAACTACAGGAGACATTTCAAGGGATTGTATTTAAAAATGGCTTAGTCACATCATGTTTTTTTGGCCTATTGACTATACTTTAATGTATAACCTACAAATATGCAAAAGGAGAAAACACATGAGTCAAAAGTAGGTGGTGGCAAGATCCTTCACCATGTTTCAGTCCCTTTATGAAGTGTTGACAACACAGCAAAAAAAATTCCACAAAACTGGCGGCAGCAAATACTCCTTTGGTTAAAGCACTGCTGAAGACAGTAGTAAAACCTGGACACATGTGCCAATACTGTCCTAGAGGAATGCTAGGAAGGGGACTGACAAGGAGATGAAAAGCGAGTGTTGTGTTGGCTCTCAGTTGTGTTTAAGCTGCAGCACCTTTGAAAAATCCAGTACATGCAAGGTGTACAAAAAGGTGAGTACTCCCAGGCCTATGACATTTATCATATTTCCTGGAGATCCAGCACAGTATTTTGTCCACGAATTTTGGAAACAACTGCCATACAATATTGACAAACAGCTGAATTATTTATTTCAAAGAATAAAGAAGAAAATGATCCAGATGGTACTGAAAGGAGACTGAGAGTCAGGAAGGCTGGGCTATGTCCTGGTTCTATCTTTAAAAAGCTGTTTAATTGTATAATTCTCTTAATTTACATGCACATTGCCATGTCCATCTTTTAAATTATAGTGCTCATCTGCTGATGAAGCTTATATAATTTCTAAGAAAGTAATTTAGATGCCTGGATGACAGGAGCTCTGAGCATGCACTGCATTATTGCTGGCCCATGTGGTCTGAGGAGATCTTCACTGAAATATTAAGCAATAATCTGATTGATTCTTCTTATGACTTCTTGAACTGAGCCATTAGCCTAAGTTAGATGTCTGCTGATTTGACGAGAAGCCTTGAAGAAGGTCCTAGGTCTTTCTTTACTTCCAAACATCTTTAAAAGGTGTTTACGCTTAGGGATTTACCAAAAAAGTCACCATTCTGCTGCCTGTGGGTCAAAGAACAGATCTTTGTGCTAGGCTCTTCTCAGGGCTTGTTCAAGCATTGCCCTTTCAGTTGTTTTCTCACCATCTCTGTCCCTCTGTCGGCAGGCCAGGAGAGGGTCATCATTACTTGCATCTCTAAAACATATTTAACTTCCAAAAGTGTTATCCAGTAGGCTGTCAGAGACTTTATCTGGGTCTTTCTTGTAGATTATGATCTCCTGACTTTGTTTTTTCATTTATAGAAGCTCTTATTTTTAAAGTTCTCTTTCACACCCTCCAGCTTCAGTGGGGTGCAGCCTTTCACACAACATTTTTTTAATAGAGTGAAAGGCCCTTTTTACCACCTGTAGTATTTCGACTTCAGCAATAATTTTGCGGCAAACTGAAATCAAAATCTGCCCTGCATTTGGCAGGGCCTTGACTTAGGTGCTAGCGGAGGCAACATTTTTCAAACAAATATTTACATTTGTGTTTTATTTGTGGTTGATCCCATGGGAAAAAAATTAAATGCGTTCTTTTCCCAATTAAATCTGAATGACTCATATTTGGGGTTACGAGTTCATTCTGTGATTTTTACTTGCTTTGCTATAGTTTTATTGCTGAATTTGCTATGTTGAAGAATTGTATGTGTCAGAAAGAGTCAGCAAGCAACTTAATTAGGCAGGAGTATACATTTCTGAATGTCACATGGCTGGTCCAGAAGTGTTCACAGACAGCTTCAGAAGAAGGTCAGCAGCATCAGAAAATGTTCCTCTAAACAACTGGGAACTTTAAGGACAGATATAGAGGTTTTATATTTAAAAATAACCTCATAGCTAATCATTCTACCCATATGTTGAAGAGCTGCTGCTTTGTCACTTCCTTATGTTTGTTGAGTTTATATGGTAGTATATGCAATGTGCAGATAGATTATGGATTGTTTTTCTGACTTCAAAACTCAGAATTTTCACCTAGAATTTTAAAAGAGAATATTAAAGTTACTGCAAACTGGCTATTCTACTGGTTTTTGAACAGGCTTTCATGTTTCTTATTCCAAGTAAAATTATTAGACCAGACACTCTTGATGTTGTGAGTTTATCAATGTTCACAGGGATCCCATGAAGGCAGAAAACTGAAGTGCATAATCCATTTATATAAAGTTACCTACAAGAAAGTGCAGTTCAGGGAACACACACAATCTAGACACCTCACCCACAGTCCTCATGCCGAAATCCTGCTAGGGCAGCAGGAAACTCCTGTGCAAAGAATTCTAGCAGGTGTGGGCCTTATCTTTGTGCCTTGTACACATCACCTCTGTTTTCCCAGCTGCATTTGCTTTTGCCTCCCTGAAGCTTTTGTGCTGAGCTATTAATATTTGTTGATACAGTCTCTATTTGAAAGTGTAACATCTTGTGTTTTCATTTATTTATATAATTCCTTACTCTTGCTACAAGAAATGCAGTTGTAAATAGATATTCCATTGACTGCCTAAGCAATCAGGGCTTTACTTTTGCTTTCAGTGAAGTTTCAGTTTTCCACTGACACAAGAACAGATCTGTATTCATGACTGCTTTTGATAATTACACCAGAAAGAGAGTAGCTGCCATTAATGTAATGCAGTTTTCCAAATCAATATTGTGGCCTCTTCCTCCCTGATCTCCTGAAATACAATTTCAGAAATGCAGAACACATGGCTGTTCATGGGGAGCGAGGCACAGGGCTTCTAATGTTACCTCACTGTTTGGAAAAAGTAAAATCTAAGTTGGTGGGCCTTAAAGAAGAGAGGCCGAGGACAGCTGGTAGCATTAAGCAGTTTTATAAAGCAAACGACATCAGCTTAAGCCACAGTAGTGCCTGTACTAGTTTCGTGCAGGGGGAAGGTATTATCAACCTCCTCCTTGCTTCCTCATTAGTTATTTTTGGCCCCAGACGAGTCCTTCATTCCTCTTTACCGAGAATGCTAGACTTCCGTCACCATCACAAGAAGAACAACGGCAGCAAAACAATGTGCATGTCTGGGCGTGCTCCAAAGAATGAAGCTCAAAGATAGAAATTGTTATGATATTTTAACAGAATAAAGAGGGTTTCCAACTTAGCAACTGAGTTTATGTCATAAAATATTACACTGGCAAAGACATTCTTTGCAAATACATTTTCCAAGCTTTCGCAAAGTCAGCTCATGCTACATATATTTCATCTTGTCATTAGGATATCTTGCAAAATTCAAGAAGTAATATGAGTGTTTCTGAAACAGTGAGGCCTCACATTGCAAAGTACAGTATTAGAGAAACACACAGGGACCTATATTCCATCAGAGCACCAAATTCTACCAAACACTGTAAAGCTGTATTGTCTTCACCTATTTCTTGTTTGTTGGTTTGTTTGTTTTTTTTAAGAGTTTTTTAATAAAATATTTCAATGAAATCTTTCAGAAAATATTTTCAACGATCGGGACAGGTTTTTTCCCACAGGAATGAATCTTCCAGATTCTGTGGAAATCATACCATGCACCTGCACTTTCGGACATTTTCAGCATCCTCTAATCCAAAAATCTCATGCATAGGTGGGAATCTTCTGAAAATTCATGTCCGCTTTGGGGATGTTTTCATCTGAATAAGTGACCTAAGACTTCTGCATAGCCAATCCCAAAGGGAGAAGAAAGCACTTCCAAATAAAATTTTAATTTTATCCCAACCCAGACATCTAAAACAGAGATACATCAAGCCCTTTTAAAGTGCCTGGCTATCTGTTGATAGTAAAGATAGCCCTAGGTGCCTGGTTCAGTCATATATCTTTGTATTGTAGATGACTCAAGTTGGGTGAGATGTATTCTGCCCCATATGTCTTTTTGATTTTACAGGCTCTCTTGGAAGCAGACTAGGCAATAGACAGTAAAAATACTGAGACATTTTTGTTCCGTATACCAGAAAGTTTGGTGTTCCCCCAGCAGGTCTACTCACCATATGTCTTTACATTTGTTCTGTATCACAAAATTGACTTCTTGTTGCTTGGTTAAATACAACATTTTTGAGAAGCTGACATATGGTGGTACCACGCCACTCTTCAGAACTGGGATTCTATGGAGAGCAGTGGGGAATTCTGTTTAAAAACTGGTGTTAAAATCTGTCCTCAAAAAATCTCAGCTAAATGGGGAAAAGAAGGGTTTTTTTAATCAAAAGCACCTCTTCTTAAAATATTGGTAAATTACTTAACTACTATGAGTTATTTGTATCAGAAAATGCTTATAGCAGCTGTTGAGTATGGCACTGAAGTGGATTTGATTCTGTGCATCCAAATGCTTGAAAATTCTTTACACATAGACAGATGTTTAAGATGCAAATGTGTTAGAGCTGAACCTGCCAGATCTAAAAAAAATGTTGTTTGCTTGCTGTTTTCTCCCTCTTTCGAGTAACATTCGTTTCATTATTATTTTTATGTTCCAGGGTAAGGAGTAAATAATGCAATGGCAACCAGCTGTCTCACTGGCAGCACTCTCCCTGCCCCCTGAGGCTTCGATACAGTCAGTAGGTGTCCCACACTGTGAGAGCCCGCAGAAGAGAGATCTGGGGAGGGCACATTTACACAGCTCCAGAAGGCTGAGACTATCTTATAAAAGCTTTCTGGGTGTTGCCATTTCCCTCTGGAGTAAGTCACACAGGTCAAACCGTACTATGTCCAGGGGTAATGTGGTAGGAAATATCAACAAATTTTCTCGCTCCTGTGGTGTAACACTCCCTACATCCTAATACTTCAGATGACAAGTGTCATCTTCAGAGCCCTCCACCCACTGCCTTAGTCACCCTATGTCTGAGCTGAGGAGGTCTCAGCTGCAGGATTCTCCATCTGCACCGATCACACCAGACCTAGGGTTCAGAGTATCTGATCTCGTTTCACACAAGCTCCCAAAGCTCTGCTGGCATGCCAGCATTGCTGCTGAATCACCAATGTGTCTTAGTCAGCCTGCTTAAAATGGCACAGCTCTGAATTGTCTGATTGCCTCCTCCAAGCTGCATCTGTCTTCGTGCTGGCACACCTCTCTTGTTTCTAGCTACTGGCTGGTCCTCGTCACTCGTTTCTAGCTACTGGCCTCATCCCTGAATTTGCACCCCCAGGCTCCTTCAGCCGTCTGTGTTCCAAAGGCCACATGATCGTCCTTAGCCCCTTCCTCTACTGAGGTACCAGGGTTTTCCTCCACTTGCACTATCAGGCCATAAACCCTTCAGGGCAAAGGCTTATTACATGTTAGGCACTGACCTCTTCCTGTACCACATCATGTACATTTACAACACTATCAATTATTTAAAATAGCTCTGCCTTCAGTTCAGCCACATGCTGAGTTAAGCTCCGTAGCCTTTGGGTAGTTTGCGGCAATTTTATTTTTCCTCCTCAACGTTCACAGATCTCTTCCTGCTCTGTAGCACTTGTTACTATTTGCTAAGGGAGATTATATGGGATTTTATCACTCGAGAGAAGTGTTTTTGAGCAGATAATGTAAGCTTTCTTCATAAAAATCCAGCTACACCTTCTTAGAAATGGAAGCCCAGACCTTACCCCCAGAGGGGCCTTGACTTCATTAGCACTTTCATTTAGCTCAGACAAGTAATTATTAATATCAACATCCAATTCTAGCAAATCTAGCTGGATGTGCCACAAGGTGACAAGATGTAATAAACATAAAACAAGAAAAAAGAAGAGAAAATGTTCCTTTTACTTAACAAGGGAGACAAGGCAGCAACAGCAACAAATGGCGATACACAAGTATCTGCTTTTTTTTTTTAATGTAATCTTATTCCCATACAGGAAGATAATTTTTTAATGCTTTTTCTCTTGAAGTGGTGGGGACAATTTTAATTATTTACTCAGGTTAATTAAGAAATTACGTTCTGCCTCCTGAAATATAAATACAAGGATGTTATATGACACAAATCTATTTTTATTTAGCTCAGGAATAGCCAGAGATAAATGCAATGCCTTTCCTCCCTAAGGTCTGCCAGGAGCCAGGGCACCTTGGCAAGGCCTTCGCACTCCCCACCATCTTCCCATCCTGTATGTGCTCAGGGATAAAGCAGGAACAAGAGGGTCAGGGCATCCAAGGGCATGGCAAAAGCCAGAAAGGATAAGACACTCTTGCACTGCGCACTCTGTGTGCACCTCTGTGTGTGTGGATGTGTGTGTGTATGTGTATGTATATATACATGTGTGGTAGTGTCCTGGAAGAGAAACCTGGGAGCAAAACTTTTACCATGGGACCACATTTTCAGATGATTCACGATAGCCATGAAGATTCCAAAACCATTGTTTCTATTTTTCTCTCTTCACTCAGACCTAGACATCTAAATAATTATTAAATTTATTTTTAGCCACTGTGACAAGAGCATTAGACCCTAAGACTAGTCAGCCTCATTGTGGAAGATATAATCCCCACAGCTTTTAAGGTAAGCCCCCAAATCAAGATGTAGCGCCACTTGCTTACCTGTGTATTATACTAACCAAGCACACTTGATTAGCATAATAGACGGCAATCCATCTTTCCATGGGAAAGCTTGAGGGAAATGAAAATATCATCTGAACCACTCCCCATGGCCTGTAAGTCTGTTCCCAGCTTCTAGCAGTCTCTAGCCATCACCGGACTAGGTCTGTTGGGTAGCTGGCCTTAGAGACAGCCCAAAGTCTGCAAAGACCTTGCTTACAGGGGTGTTTGTGTAGAGCACAATCACTACAACTCAGTCACTCCCAAACCCACTACACTCAAGAACAGGAAGAAGAATCCTAAAGCATAGTTCCTAAAATTTGCATAGATGTCAAAACCTCTGTGTTTGGCAAATTCAAACCAGGAATTACAGAGCAGAGTTTCTCTCGCTCTTTGAGCTTTTCTCTAGGATGTAGGAAGGCTGAGGCTCTCCAGGGTGCTAACACCAGCTGTGACACTGGCTGCATCCTCAAAAACAAGTGCAGAGGAAAGAGGAAGGGCCTGAGAAATGAAAGGGCTAAGCCAGTAGCTTGAATGCTCCTCCTCAAGTCTTCTTCTCTGTTTCATGAAGCCTTTGACCCACAGAACCCCTTGATGCCATATATGAAGGGATGTGTGCCTTCACTAGGAACGTTTTCAAATAGCTTCCTTCTTGCTGCGATCAAAGCCCATTTCTTCTTGTCCAGCATATATACTTTACACTTACACCATTAAAAGGTTTGGGGTTTTTTTTCTCCTGTATCTCAAATACCTCAAAATTATTTTTAAGTCTAAGATGTTTCATCATCTGAGTGGATAACAAACATGTTGAATGGTGCCAGACCCAGACAGATCCCTGTCCGACCCTGCTGCATCCCTCTGTGCTGTCTGTTGATGAACTATCAATTACACCTCTATACACATTGTAAACAATGGACCTGGCTAATCATGCCATATATCACATTCAAGGTCACCAAGAGCTTCACCATCAGTCTGGGGAGGTGACTTCAAGTAAAGACTCGCTGCCAGCCTCCAGAGTCACTGCTTCCTCAGAAATTCCTCACACTTTAGTAGCTTTCTACACATCCTCTCATCCATCACACCCCTGTTGGAGGCATCACAACAACAGGAGGATAGTTATTGCCAGGGCTGCTCTGAGGAGCACCTACCAGCACACAGAGGATCCTACAGCACTGGGTGTAGGGAGCTGGGGAAAGCTCTCAGTCCCACATTTTCTCTAGGAAAAACCTTAAAGCCCTGGAGGAGAAATTACAAATGGAGTAAGGCTTTACAGCTTCATCCCAGCAATCTGACTCTGGGATGCTATGGTAAGAGGCTCAAAAGAAGAGCTTAAGCAAAAAACAGAACAGAGACTGCAAATGCTGAATGAGAAGGAAATAATTCTGAAATTTTTTGCTTGTCCACAAAGCATATTAAAAAGCCACAGAAGCACAGACAAAATAAGGCCTCTAAAGGCAACACTATAAAACTACCCTTTTCCTGGTCCATGGTTCAGATAGGAAGCCTGAGGCTAGAAGTGCATTGTGTTCTTCTCTAAGTTTTAACGAATCATCATGGTGCATTTGCCATTTTTCCTATGGCTGATCAAAAAGATCCAGTAAAAACTGCCCATATCTTTGAAAATTTTTTTTAAAATTCTTTATTTACCGAAGCCACTGTTTTACTCATGGTCCAGCAGCTCAAAAAAGGGAAGCAATAGAGGAAGAGAAGTATAAGCTTATGATTTATGTAGATGGCTGGTCCTCTACGCATTCTCCAAATCTCTTCTACTTGCCTGTTATGCATAGTCTGGCTTCTTACTGGCCTCCTGAAAGATGTACATTTTCAACAAGGAATTTGAGCAAAGGGAACAGTGACTTTAGTGACTCCTTAAGGCAATAGCTGCAATAATCTTCTCAGATGAGAAAAATATACATGCATATAAGTTGATTTATATTCCACAGGATAATATATTACTTTCAGAATGACCTCTTACGTGAATAACTGAGCATCCTCTAGTATTCAAAGTGGTTTTGTGTTAAAAGCAGCATTCAAGGCAAATAGCATGACCTTGTAGAGGTGACAGGGCTAATGCTGTGGAACGCATGTGATATCAACAGCCACAAACCAGCCCCGTGTGGCTAAAGCTGCATGCAGAAGGCATTTGCTGGGTATAGCCCCATAGCTGCAGCCATCGTGGAAGTTGGTTTATAACCTGTCTTTCCAATGGAATTAATAAGCTTTTCCATTAATAAGATACTACAAACACTTCTGCTTTTGCTAAAAAGTCTGAGGTAACAAAATAATGTTTCTCAGAAGCTTAATGTGAGGTTAACCATGCACTCAGAGTGCTTTCCTCAAGCACAAACTCATTCTTTCTCCTGATTAGGGGTTCATTAGGAAGCAACTGGATTTCAGTGACTCTGAGAACGAGGCAAGTGTGTCCCTCCTACGAAAACATTATCTTCACTATTGTTTCTATGTGCCCCATTCCTCTTCAGGCAAAGTGATTTTACAACATCCAGACTAGTGTTAACATAGTTAGCAAGTGAAGCAAAAAGTGGTGGCATGGACAAGCTACTGCTATGTGTGCCCAGGACACTCGTACTCCAGTTGCCAGCCTGTGCTGCCATTTCTTTACCACTGCATGAAGTATATTAAAATTAACACAGGTAGCTCATAAGTATGCCATATCTGCCTTGAGCAAATATTTATAGTCTGTGTAGACATATCCAGTTCAAAAGCCAAAAAAAGTGGAACAAATGTCTATAAAGGCACACTTTTGCTACTCTTTTTTCTCTTTTGCATATTAGCAAAATAAGCTTCCTTTGTGGAAATTCTTATTATAGTCTTGCTTAGAATAGACTGGCAAGTGATGGGCTGAGTCATATTGGGTCCGATCTCCCTTATATGGCAGCAAACTAGGAGTCACTCTGTTTAAGTTCCCTGGCACAAAACTAGGCTAAGTGGGATCAGAATTAGGCTCACAAACTTTGTGCAAGGGTGTTATAGGTGCTGCTGGTGATACATGTATTTTAGAGTTCACCCCCATCTAATTCATCACCATCAGGGTGACAACAACAGTTCTCAGAATTGAAGAGGAGTCCAAATCCACATGGAAATATACAACAAAATGATCTCCAGCCTGGGAAACGAGTTTTGCTGTAACATAGCGTATATGAGAGTCTCTGAAACTCACACTTGATACTTGCAACCCACAGTAGCAATGAGACTAAAAGCACAAGTAAAGGTTACAAGATGATCCCTGACAAAATTTTACTAACGCCTTACACTCATTTTATTCTGACCCTCTAGGCTGTCATACAACTATTAAAAACTACTGGGGGATTCCTTGTGATTTCTCTCTGAAGAAGGTTCATGAATCTCGTGATATGACTGGCTTAAAAGGCCAGTTGTTCCCTGACATGTAAGCAACATTATAACAATATTAAATAGCATATCATCTCATCTTCAGACAATTCCTGAGCATTTATAATTGCTTAATTGCTATGAGTTTTGTTGGCAAAGACTGTACAAACTACTTTCCAGGGTGTATTCATTTCCAACCTTTTTCATTGCAGTCCCTGCTGTTCTTCTTCATTATTTTTATCCTCTCTGGACCATGCACCACTTTGCTGAATCCAACGTCTTTTCTTAAAAGCCAGTTTTCCTTGCTAACTTGTTAATTTTTTTTTTTCTGCTCGCTTTGATGTCTTTCTTCAGTTTCTCAGTGCATTCTCAGAACTCCAATTCATTTCAGGCTTTTATTTCTGTTGATGACTGCTCTTTAATTTACTACTACATATGCCAGCAATTTACAACTGTCTGATTTCCTTAATTTGAATTTTTCACGCAATAATAAGTAAGACACTAAGTTGATGTAGTGCTATCAACCTAAGGTGAAAGAAAAAAAGGGGGGGGAGGGGGAAGGGAAGACACAAACCAACATCTTCAGTTGTTTTATGATTCTAAGTCTCTGTGCCATTTTTGGTCTTCTAATCTAAAGGTAAGGACAAAGATATGCAAATTAGAAGCAACAACAAAAATAACGCTGAAGGAAAGTCCAGTGTATTTGAAAACATAATTCTGTTTAGCAATAAAGCTAATATACTCACATTTTTTCAAAATGTATTTTCAATTTCAAGCCAAAATGCTCAAGGCCATTTGAAACTTGCTTTAAAGAATTGTTTGAAGGTGAACCCCAGTCCAGCCATGCAGCACTTGTACAGGGCAACTGTTACACTCTTCATGGGAGGTCACAAAATAGGGAGAAAGCATAGGGGGGAAGGAGAGGAAAAGAGTAGAAGGTGAGGAAGGGAGAAACAAAAGCTTACAGAATTATCCCATGACTTCTTATGTGCCCCCCAGAATATAGTGTACATCCCACCTTTCCCCTTTAGCTCACTACATGGCACAAAAGCTCTCTGTACACTTTTTTTGAAGTTTTCCTTTAAGACCTTGTTTTCCTGAAGTTAAACTCCTTGTAAGGCTCTGACATACAGAATTATTCTGCTCAGAGCACAAGGATCAGGCTTACACTTAATGTTGATGTAAACTATAAAAGCAGTGTTTTTAGCATGTGGTTAAAACAAAGAATGGAGAGTTTAGCATGTCTGAATTCACAGAGAGAAAACCGGAACATACTTCTAAGGGAAAAAACATGTCGGACACCATTCTCCTTGTCATGTTCACAAACCCATCATTTCTGTGTGATTCCTTTTAAGTTCAAAGCACTGAGTTTTTTTAGTAAATGAGACAAGGGGGAAATGGTGAAAACAGTTTCCCTGAGGAGAACTGTTCCCTAGTTCTTAAAAGTTTGAACATTTCCAAACCTTAGGGAGATGAAAGAATTTTCTATTACATTTGTGCTTTTCTTCCTGGTATTTTTTATTTTTTATTATTTTTACTGAATGTAATACAGCAAGAAGGAAATGAAGAGCTAATTCAGATCCATAACTGAGCTCTTGAGTTGGCTGACACCAGTCTCCTCTCAAAATGTTTTGAAGGGTTTCCCACCATTTTCAGTGGTGTGGCATGGTACTTATTGCTGTCCTCACATTGGGCCCCCATTCAGGTGTTTCAGGGCTTTGTAGGTGTGTTGTACCTGTTGTGTGGATTATGGAAGGAAATTCAGCACAAAAAAGAGCTAAGAAGAGTAGTTTCAGTTATGTCTCAGATTTTTTTAAATATGATTCCGTTTGGAATATCCTGGAAATGTTTATATATAGCAATAGACTCACAAATAGCAGGCAGGAAGGGAGCTTGGGAGGTCCTCTATTCCATCCTGTTACCTACAGCAGGATAGACCATACCTATGCCACTTCTCACAGATGCTTCTCCAGCTTCCTCTTAGAGATCTGCTTCCTAGGACATCTATTCTAATACTTTATTATCCTTACCATTAAAAATTGTCACTACTGTCCAAACTGTGCGATGCACATGCACTATCCCCCTTAGCACATTTTTTCTGGTCTTATCCAACATGTACACAGAGGTCAGACAATTTCCTGTCCTCTCCCTGGCAGGCCTCAGTGTGTCTGAAAAAAACCACATTTGAAGGCTGACATCATGTCACTCCTCCCTCTTCATTTCTCCACAGAAAATAACCTGCCTTTCCTCAGAGTCTGTGCCCTCATTATTTCTTGAGCATTGATCCTTCTTGTTGCTTATCTCAGTAAAATCTGCCATTAATTCTGCCTTTTCTGAAGTGGGATACCCCAAAATGGATTCTGTATGGATCAGGAAAAGATCCCACCCTTGTCAAACCCTTCCTCTCCAGCTCAGTATGGAATATCAATACGGAAAATCTTCATCAACCATGGTAGAAACAAACAGTATTTAAAGATCTATTAAGCTCAACTTTCAGGAAATTGCAATCTGGCCTCATTTTGCCATTTGTAAGCATTAATAGGCATTAAGGCAGGCACCAGATACACTAGTATAAGTGAATACCCACCCAGAGGGAAGAAAAATTATAGATGCTGTTGAATCCAGACATATTCCCCTAACTGCCATGTTGGGGCCTCCACCATAGTGTCCCATTAGTAAGGGTCATTTGCCTTCCTCACACACAAAACCAAAACAAACAAACAAAAAAAAAGGAGATGCAGAAAATCTGAGATGAGAGGGAGAAAGTGCTGACCTACTGTAACTTAGTCGGTGTTGGTACAAAACAATGCTTGGATAGCAGGATTCTATCTTCATTCTTCCCATCTTTTACAAATGTCAATCCAGTTCACACAAAATTAGTATAAAATTTTCTGGAGACTAACTTTCTGGGTTAATCTCCAGAGAGACTGGTCAGTAGCTTTATAACAGGGAATCGTGTGCTGTGGGCTTCTCTTGTGTAGCATTTAGGATTCCATTCAAGAGCAGTTCCCCTTTGTCTGCTGCCTTCATAAATAATGGATGCATCTTGCATTAGAGATTAGCGAAGATTGTTAAGCTTCCTTTTTTGCATGTGCCAGATTTGGTAGCTTTTGAAATATTGATATAGTTGTGCAATTTGGTGTACCTATCATGTTTTTAAGAAAGAATTAAAAAAAAAAAAAAAGAGTAAAATTATGGTAGATCTAAAAAGCAGGTACCTGACTCTCATAAACATCAGAAAATGTTATTCTTCCATCTTTAAATCTATGAAGAAATAGTTGCATTACTAACTTCTGTAATATTCTTATAAGAAGACTCTACAGAGATTGCTGTAGGTTTCAAACCAATTATAGTAGGAGGTCATGAAAAGCCTGCAGGAAATGCTGCCAAGGTACTGCACCATCTAAAAGGAAGAACACAGTGCTGGAAACTTTTCAAATCTGATTGAGGGTAGATAAAGGAAGACAAATTTTTAAAATCTTCTTTATTCATTTCATGAATTTTATTTTTAATGTAACACTTTAAAAGTACACCTTTTATCTGAAAACACATGTTTAGCCTCAGTATTCCTTTTTGGAAAAATCACCACAAATAATTCACTGCATGTTTTGGTGAGAACCATCTTTATCAAAACTGGTGACTTCTGTTTTTCATTTTGTGTGCATGCTACAAAGTTTAACTGTCTAAGCAGCAACATGGTGCTCATTGTTGTGGTTCTCTGTATGCAATGAAGTCCTATTTCCAGATCTCTAGCCCATCCCTTCCGCATATTCCACAGACAGGGCTTGTAAGCATAGCTTATTACAGGGATGAGTTAACCAGTAATTTCATTGTGCTCCATGGCTAGGATCCCAAAATGCAGTCTGCCTAGCCAAAAATGGGTGGACAAAAATTGAAAGACTGCATTAAATAGCCATAAAAGTTACAGGGTTTGATAATACATACAATTATGGCAAAATCATTGCTTTCATGCTGTGGCCAACTTGCCAGTATCCAGAGCTACGGCAGAGAAGAACAGGAATAAAGGCCTGAAATAACCTAGCTAATGAAAATTGCAGGCAATATGGTACAGAGCAACTTGGTGCCAAGGCATTTGAATGGTTTGCTGTGAAGTCAGCCAGGATGGCTGGTGCCACATTAGCACTAATATGCCCTTCTGGAGCATGTTGATTCCTTCAGGACCACACAGTTGGGGCCTTTTGTCCATGTTCCACATTGCAGGGATGCTGAGAGCTGGCTGAGAAGCACAGTGCAGTTGTACTCAGGGCTCTGCAGGAGTTAGCTCAGCTCCAGCTGGACTTAGTACCTCAAGCTTAGTGCCAGACTTGCTAAACTGAAGCTGACTTTGTGCAAAGCCACACTGGGCCATGGGGTGCTTAGACATACAAGTTGCCTCTGTTCAGAGCAAGCTTCATTCTGGTGGGATTAAGTAGTTCAGTGTATAGAATGTACAAAATTGGCTGAGCTTCTTCAGTGACAAACTTACTTTAGATATGGTATAGCTATCTAACCAAGCTACTACTAACATTAACCAAACTACTGAGCCTGGTCAGATCCAAACTGCCTCTGTAATCATAATATGATTTATCCTGCATGTCAGTAAGCAGGCAATAGCTGCCAACCAACTCAACTGTTTCCCAAACTTTAAGTCTTAATCCGTGGTACTCTGTGAAAATAAGGCTAGAGTTTCTGTCCTTACTTTTGCCAACTGAGGGAACAGCAGGGTGAGGAACTCATAACTCATGAAATAGAACTGAAAACAAATGATGATTTAGCAGACAAAGAGCAGAAACAACAGGTCTGAGGTAACAGGGACCAAAATATTCAGCTTTCATGACCACACAAGGATACCACAAAAATAATCAAGAAAAGAAAGTTATTTGAAAGTTGGAAAGCAGGGGACAGGTACTCTATTCCTAAATGGATTAACTAAGGCATGACTGACTAGAATTACATGTGCCTTTTTAAATTGCCCATTTAGCAGCACTAGGGAATGTGAAGAGAGCAAGAGAGATTGACCACATTGTTTTCTTTTGACTCTAAGGCAGACTGTTTGGACTGGAAGAGGATCAGGACTTGCAACAAGTTCTTCACTCTTCTAAGATTCATCAGGTTACACACAATGTATCCAAAAGTGGCATAGCCTCTGCTCACATCATAAATATGTTATAGAAGGAGAGTGGGAAAGTATGACAATATTTACGAATTTCTTCTATTTCAATTTTGTGACCTCTATTCACCTTCCTTTCTGAGTTGTCATTTGATTCCTCTCTTCTTCCCACCTTTCCTGTGAAGAAATGTGAAATAATACACAGAAATATTTTGAAACATAGAAACAGGGACACCAATCCAAGGAATATCAGCACAGCCCAGGCTCTAACAGTGGGCAGCAGTAAATACCTAGGAAAGAATTAGGAACAGAGCAAGTGCATCATGTCGTTCCCAGAATATCTACTGAGCACACAGCAATTTGTGGTTCAGAGGATTCCTGAACCAGACATGGTGATTTTGCATTTAATAGCCCCCAATGGATTAATCTTTCATTAAGATGTCTAGTCACTCTGGAACCCATCCTAATTTTACTCATCTATAGCATTTTGTGGTGGAAGGGGGGGGTCACATCTTCAGCATTCTCTCTTCCATATTGTTATTTAAGGTTCTTGGCTTTAACATATGAAGAAGATATTTCAGGAAATACTTCAGGAATTGACAAATGAGGGTTGATCTTTGATCCTGAGGTGGAGACTGATATGACTCCCCTTCAGAAGATGAGACAAATGTACCTCTGCCTTTACACAAAGAAGGAAACCCCACCATAACTAGAAACAACAGTAGTGTGCCTTTAAACAGTGAAAGTACTTGAATCTGGTTTCAGGTGCAAGCTTTTCATCATGAACAGTGGAATCCATTAGAAAAGTTATCAAGAAGTAATCTAAACTTGGCTGCATAGTGGGACTGTGTAGATGTATTGCTTTTTGATAAGTATTGAACTGAATTTATGCTGCAGTATGGCTAGACAGACTCACTCCCATGGAGTTTCATAATCAGCATCTTCTGTTTTCCACCACTCCTTCTTTCCAAAGGACACAGTTCTCTGTGCCATTCCTCATAATGTTCAAAGGAATTCACAACAGAAGCGTGAATTCTATTCTATACTGAGAAAAACAAATCCTTTGTGCCATAAGGTAATGGAGCGCATCTAAAATAATACAGCACAAGCTTTAAGCTCAGCAAGAAAAATTCTGTTACCACTAGCTTATTGACAGAAAAGAAGCTGAAAAATTTGGCCAAGCATACTTCTGTATTTTCTTCATGCCTGATTGTTGTGTTCAAACAAAGGCCTTCTCTTTTCTACTTAATATAAACGCTCCTTGTTTAAATCCAGAGTTCATAACTTAAGAATTTTTCCTAGGGAAATTGTTCTATTGGTGTTACTAATGCTGCTGAGAAGACCAAAAGGAAAAAAAGTTTTCTAAAGCATTTAGGATTCTGTACTATATTAGTACAGACTGAAACAGGGGAAACACTAAAGCACTGAGCTGGCTTTGGACAGCCTAGCTGGCAATAGCCGCTGCACTCTGCTGGCATACCCAGATTTACCTGACATCATCCGGGAATTGCTACAGAATGAGGTGCTGAGGTTTGGACAGAAAGCTCCGGCAAAGAGGTGGAAGTCCAAGACACCCGCAGGGATGTCACCTGATTTTGTGTAGGTGGATGAGACTATGTTGGGTCAAAGGCAGATAGGAAGAAGGGAAGACCAGGGAGCATTTTCCCAAGGAATCTGTACAGTAACCTGGAAGAGGGAAAGGAAGACCTTCAACAAAAATGCTAGAAGAGGAGCTGGAAGGAGCAGAAAGAGAAATTAGTGTGATGGCAGACATTCAATATGATATGACCCAGGATGGAACTAGGAACAGAAAGTGGCTGGAAGCAATCCAAAATCCTTTATAAACTCCAGAATTATTTCTCTGAAGATCTGGGTCAAGAAATAAAATAATAAATGAAAGGGTCAAGGACTCATACTTTTGACTTTGGACTAATATGTACAAGTATCTTCCCCTATACAAAAGTCCATCTCTCCAGTGTATTGCTGTTTGCTGCAGTGGTTAATAGATTCTGCTTTTGCAGTTCAAGGAGGGCGAGATCTGCTTTCTGTTTCCTTCCAAGGACACGAAGGCTTCAGGAGCAGTGGGACGGTGAACACCGCAGGTATGAGCAGGAGAGGGGACAGAATGGCTCCATACATTACTAGCCCAGCGAGCAGGATTTTGCAGGGGAAGAGTGGGCGACTAGACCACAGGGTTGTTGTTCCAATGACTGACTGCTTCTCCCCAAGACGAGAGGTGGGAGCTGCAAGCAGGCATGGGGCCACAGCTGCCCACAGGGGCCACAGCTGCCCACAGGGAGAACTAGAACCCATGTGTCTGTGAAGAAGAGAAAATGCCTTCAATTGCCACACCCCCAAGTATCCCACCTGGGTTCCTGAACCCTCGGATTGAGTGGTTAAAGATTTTGCACTGAGGAACAGATACAGGTTGTTCTTCAGTCACTACGCCATGCTGTGCTGTTTGCTCTAAACTTACATTCAAAACAGAGCTGGACTTTTGAACTGCAGGCCCCCGGGGAGACAGAGCTATGCACCATTACTAAATTTAGACACTTCTGAAGTGGAAAATGGTAAAATGTTTTGCAAATAGCAAACTTTTCAGGATGTAACACATAAGAATTGCTCCACACAGCCTGGCTGTTACAAACAAATGACTGGAAAACAGACAACCATTAATCTCTTTCTGGAAAGACATATAGATTCCTGAACTGCTCACAGATTACTTCAGATATATCCAGAAAAAAAGGCCTGATTTTTCTTCCTGGCCCCAGTCACACTAAGCATTTCACGCTGGCGCTTCTGCCTAGGAATTGCTGTTCCCTGAGGAGGTATTTCAACCCTCTGCAGAAACAGATGAATCTATGTAAACACTGCTGCATTTATTTACAATATTTTTGAAGGGGTTTCTCACATTATATTATGATCTTTTTTCTTTTTTAAATCTATATAGGTATCATCAAAACTGGTAATCTACTATGTCAGATAATTACGTTATTTATCGCCTTTATCACCTTCAGTTCAGTTCAGAGCATTTAATTATATTTTGAATATGACTTTTCTGTACAATATTCAAAGTCATCATTCCAACAGCAATATAGTTATTATTTCTTAATATTGGGATACATAGGGGTTAATTAGGATACCTTACTACTTTATATGTCTTGTTGTGGCTTGTTTATAAAGATCTGTAAGAAATCTGGCTTTGGATTTCTTGAGTTTTCTGTGAGAGCTCATCCACTGCGTTGCATCACAACATCTGCTTCATGTAAACTTCTTGAAGGTCACTGGGACTCAGCACAGCGAGCAGTAACTCGGGGTTAGCTTGGTGGGTGGAAGCAAGTGAAGGTTCCTCTGCAGAACCTTTCTGACAAGGACTGCAGCCAGTACAAGTGGTCTGTGTATTTCCATGGATATTCAAAACAGTCTATCCAAATGACTCTTGGGATCTACAAACTGGAATACATAAAGAGAAACAGAAGAATCCCAGAGCTATGCTTCCTCCTTTAGTTTTCATTCATTAACAATAGAGAAGTCAGACGCAATGAAATAAAGTGTGTGTACTTAGACCAAATTGCTTTACTATTTAGATAGCAGAGTTATTTAACAACAAGAAGTAAAATCCTGTAAAAGTTAGCGTTTTGCCTCTCTGATGCAGATTGATGGTACTAAGTAAAACTCGGATAATAGAGCTGCATGAATTATGAGACAATACAATTTAAGACAAAAGGTAATTATGTTGCAACACCATCTCTTGGTTTAAGTTGCACAGCAGGACAAGGGTTTCCTAGGACAAATTTGATAACCACCTGAGAGGGGTTTTTTTCTTCTTTTTAGTTGCCTAGTTACAGAGTTTGTATGTATCTATTACAAGGTTAGCCCACTTGTGAGGTATCCTAAATATGTTACATCTGAAACTATAGCCTTGGCAATGTACCAGAGACCCAAAGGTTTCTTACAGGAGTCTCTGATATGCATCGGGTTCCAACAAAACCTACAGATTAAGATAATTTCTGGCATACAAAAAGGTCTAAGCTAGGCCCAGACAGACAAAGACCCAGTGTTTCTCCATGAGTTAGTCATTAAGTTTCTTTGTGATTCAATCCCCTTGATATCTGTAATATGCAAAACAAAAGTACATTTCCTTCATTTCTATAAAGAATTTTAAAATCTACAAATAAAAGAGTTGTACAGCAGAGTTAAGTACTATTATCCTAAGTAACTCAACTGCTGTATCTCAAATCTATCTATCTATCTATCTTCTATGATTCATAGATTTGCTCTCTTTTTCTAATATTTTATATAGGCTTCATGCTTTTTGAAAGCATTTTCAATATTTTTTGCTGTCATGCTCCAGAATTTGCAAGGATTCACTTTTTGGGACTCTGGTTTAGAGCCTGAATTGCCCTAATATCTGCTTCTCTCCTGATGGTCACAAAGGTAACCTTGAAGCTGACGGCATCATCAGCCGGTGCAGTAGTGTCTTCCTGTGGCTGCAAATAGTCTGTGCTTAGCACAATGACCTGCCTGTTTGTACTCCAGGTGACCAGAAAGCCACGTGTGCAGGAGGCAGAACCAGGCAGACCAAGGGCCATCTGGGAAGCTGAAACCAGACCAGTCCCAGCATGGAGCTGTTGAAGCTGCCTAAAAGTGACCTCTTTCCTTTGAAGAATTGAAGGGAAAGAAGGTGCTGAATAAACATCAGACAAGCAAAGTCCTGAGGAGCAGATCCTAACAAAATGAGAGGTGTAATGTAATAAACTCTTCCTCTAATATAACATCAGTTGAGAAAAATCACCAGTTACTCTCACTGTAAACTTCAGCAAGAGTCAATTGGCCATCACAAATTGTCATTATCCATCCTCCTCTTGGTAATTCCTAGGACAGCTCTGCACAAGCCAAGGCCAGGTCTAGAGGCAGTGTAGGCCCTTCAGGGAGAGCTGTGCCCACCTGTAGGCATAATGCTAGCTCACAGTTTTCTCTTTTTGTATGTCTTTAAACCATCATTTAGATACCACATTGCTCTTCTATTTTTTCCTCGAGCTGAGCATTGACCTCTGTCTTCCCTGCCCGCATTTTACTAGCTAATTAGCAGCTGCATGAACCATACTGATGGGATGAAGGTGGACATGGAGAACTGGAAGCAAAGATTAAGGCCCCATTCTTTCACCTTAGAAACAGCAATTTGTTTCAAAAGAGCCCATAAGAGTTGCCATGGCACTCAGGGATTGTTTTTGTGTGTTGGGTTCCACTGTGTGTCGACTTACATAGAGCTTCTTTTAATTTCCTGACATTTTCAGTGATGGGGCTAAACTATGAATTCTTAGCTCCCTGAACTTTGCTCCTGTTTTGTGGTTTGAGCTCATTTTATTGACCGATAATGATTTTATAATAAGAGAATTGTTTCTCATTAGCAGTGCAGTGACTGCTGAAGGTCTGTGCCTAGTGTAGATTACTTATTCCAGCATGGCCAGATCCTTAAATCAACCAAGCATTTTAGCTGTTTCAAATGAAGGCCGTTTTATTGAACTGGTTTCCATTAATTTTCACTGCTCTCTGACAGCTGCTGCATCAGAGTTTCTTTTCTGTAATTAGTTACTGCAAATTTGTATATATGAGCAGTATTTAAATATGAAAGGTAGCTGACACTGGTGGTCTTCGTACTGGTGCTGCCCAAGTGATTAGCCCAGTAGGAAAATGAGCAGGGAGGAATATGGAAGACTCACAGAAGTGAACTCCTGCGATATGAAACGCCATTTGATGATTTTGATCAGAGCCACGCAGCAATCACGCGGTGTGCAACACCCCCCAGGTGAGTAAAGCCATGGTCCACCACAACCAACTGGCACTCCCCGGGAGCAGCTCCCTCACACTCTCCTGGCCCCCTCTGTCACAAGGCTAACTTTGCTGCCATACACATAGCAGCCCAGACATACCATTAGTGCAATGAGTAATTGACCTGAAGTGCTAGTTGCATGGAGTAGGGCCACAGAGAAGTGGGGCTGCCAGGCCAGGCTAACCATTAGAGCTCTCCCTACTGACACTCCAGTGGATGTCACCATGGTCAGCAAGTGGACAGCTTTTCCACTGGCAGTGATAGCTTAACCAGGTCTCACCATTTCTTTTAGGCACTCATTTGTGGCTCCACAAGACTCTCCCAGCAGCTCAGTGAAACTCTGTGTGGCTGCTCTGTGACCACCACATTGAACAACCAACATGGACTAACAAGAGTCCTCCTTGATTTCCCAACATAATTCACTGTGTCCCTCAACAACAACTTTACCAGCCCCAGTCATATAACAGTGCAGAGGAGGGAGAAGGCAGGAAGACAAAAGAGCTGCAATTTAATTAAAGCCATAGCTGACAGCAAAGAAAACATCTGTGGAGCCGCCATGTCCACACTGACTGCAGAACGACTGAACCTCCCCTGGTACTTGTTTCTCTCTGCAAACCACTGACAGAACCTAGGAAACCTCCTCAAGCTGAACATCTAACTTTGAGATGGTTAAAGTCAGATTTAAAAAACCAATCCAAAACATCTCTTGAGACTTTGGTGTGAAGATACCACATCCTGGTATCTTGTTTGCTAACCAGGTTATCAGATGCTTCATTTCTGGTCATGCATCTCTCTTGGTGCCCTCTCACTACTTACTTTTTTTTTCCTATCCTTTCAAATTGTATTTTGACCTTTTCATTTGCTCTTGCTTCTATTGAACTTGTTTTCTCCTTTCTTTCATGTTTTTTATCTTCTCTTTTTTCCCTCCCCTGGTTTCAGCTTTACATTTCCGTACTTTGTTTTCAATGTGCTGCTGCCTCTTGGGTTGTCACAGTAACACCTCATAATTAGCTCTTGTGCCCCTCATCATCCTGTGGGGTAGAGGTCTAACTGGCCTCTCAGTTTCCCTGCTACAGCTCCATGGCCAGACCAAAGACAAAGCCTTGGCTGTTCTTCCCCTTCATGCTAGCAGTCACCATTGTCCTCCTAAACCTTTCTTCTCCCTTACATCCACATGTCTTCAGTGAGGAAGGCTGGAAAGCAGCTGATGTAGCCTCAGAGCAAGCCAGCTTCCTGCTTTGGTAACTCGTCGAAAATTTACATTCCTCAAAACCTAATGTGAAGCTGGCAAGTCCGAAGCCAAGCTTCAGCAGTTGTGCGTGCTTGTGGTTTCAGGCTGGTGTCGCTGACTTCGGGGACTTGCATGTACCAGAACCACCCTTGGGCCCACAGGACCAAAACCTCTGAAAGATGGAAGTAGAAATAATTCTGAGAAGTGAAATAAGGGGTGGCTGGAAAGGAGGCAGTAGGAGAAACAGACATGCTCCTCAGTGTTTGCCAAGAGACAGCTTGCTGTTCAACCTGGTTTATAACCATTAGCCTATAAAGAGGTACTTCCCAGCCCTGCTGTGCAGCAACACCGAGGAGTCAGTGCTCTCCAAGTTGCAAAGGGTCTATGCACAGCCTGTTGTAACCAAACAGTGTGTTTGGTTGATGATACGTTTCCTCCAGGTACTGCCACACATAAAAAATACCCCAGATTATTTAGCCCCATTAAAGAAAGCAATTACTGTCTTCATTCAGCTGCACTGGCAGGCCAGGACCACCATAAAGGAAATACATCTCCAGGATGTCCAAATGACAGAGCTGGCCCCTGTACAACACAGCTTACTGCAGCAGCATTAGCTGCAGTACCTTTTGTTACATTCTGCTTACACCACACAATATTGGGTAACTTGATATTCCTCCAAGTGACATTTAAATTTGAGTCTAGAAGAAAGCTGATTGTCATCTTTTGTGAAAACATTACGTGAGAATTTTAGGCCCCTATGTCCCTTGATGTAAATCAGCTCTGTATATAAAAAGCTACTAAACTACCCTCAGACCTTGCAAGGGCTATGATTTTCACATCTTATTGGTGTGATTATTGTTCAGCCATTTATGTGTGACTATGATAAACATACTTCTTTGGAATTAGTCCACTTAAAAACACATTTCCACGATCAGCTTGCCCTTCTTAGCCCTTCTCGACCCCCACTTGGTAAATTCTAAGTTATTTTATTAATGTTTATCATTACAAGGGTTCTTAGTAAGACGGTCTAGCTTTCCCTTCTCACTGCATGAAACACTGCTGCTGGAGTTTGATTTGCATGACCTAAATGATTTTTGCAATCACTGCTCTCCAGTTGTTTGTCCTGGAGGGACAGTGAAGGATTATACTCTTTTAAAAGCATTTCTATTTAGCAAATGCCTCATTTGCAATAAGACATCAGCATTTACCACATTCATAGAGCAGCTAATAAATTTCATTTCTGCTTCAATTTTCTTGCTTCACAGAGGACCAGAGAAAAAGATTGCATAATTGAGATCCAAGACCAGGTACTAATTCCTTACCATTAGCCCTGCAACTGCAGACCTGTAAGCCTGTTCAAAACAGTCAATCAGCAGCTTGCACTATCCATCCTATCACAAGGACCCCACATGAGGACCTCCATACCCCGCTGCATAAAAAGGAAAGGAAGACCACTCTTCTGAAGCCTTGAACTTCTGTCCCTCATGCTACTGTTCCTTTCTGCGTCAGTTTCCCTTTATTTAAAAATAAAATAAAAATCAAACCCTGAAATTTAGCACCACAAATTCTTTAAATTTGAGGACGATATTTCTTCTATTTGAGGGACTGATCCAGTCAATAGGAATCTCATAATAGAATTAAATTTCTCCTAGTTCAAGCCCATATTTTGGGAATGGGGAACAGAAAAAGCGTGGAGTGAGGTGAAGGGGTGGTGGCCAAGCCTTTTCCAGTTGATCCCCCAGATGGGCAATTCTCAGTACCACCAACTAATGGAGGTAATAGTCTCTGGGCCAGGAGCTATTAAGCCACTGCACAGAGGCACTGAGGAAGAGTTTGCTGAGGGGAGGAAGGGTCTGAAGGTCCCCATCAAGCTGCAGCTATGTAATACAAGAGGCATGATTTTCCTCATAACAGTAAGCTGAACGAGACTTTGAGTTGGTTAATGATCATGGCAGAAAAAGAACCAGCAGTGAAAGCATTTATAAGTCACTGTATACCTTCCAGTCCGGCAAAGGGCTCTGAAATAAAAAAATAAACAGCAGTGGTTGCTGTTAAAGGGAGGCATTCATATTGCATTATTGACTGTTTGTTCATACAGGTCTTCACAATAACCACTAATGTCATGTCAAAAGCAGCAGTAATGGATTTCCATGTCTTCTTGAAACAGCCTGTGTCTTTCTCAAAGCAGAGTATGTCTCTGCCAGGTTTCTCTAATACCTAGGACATTGATATTGGACCTATTAGACCTCATCATAGTAATTATTTTATAATCCTTATAAGAACAATTTAACTGTATAAAAATTATGTCCTTATCTCAGCTTCCATATCTAGTGATGCAACAGCATTCTGCTGCACAGTTCTTTCATAAAACAGATCTGGTTTTGGCAAAGAGAAGGAACTTATTCGGGAGAACATTTTTTTTTCCATCTGTCATTGAATCCAAGAGAACCTCTCCCTCAACACCACGAGAGTCTAGAATATCGCTCCTTGGAGCACAGCACACTTTCCTCCACACTGCCCGCCTGCTTTTGCCATGGATAAAAAAGCAGCTGAGCCAGCAGACACTTGTTGAATTCTGAGCATTCTCCATCACCCACCACAAGCGGTGAGGGCAGCTTGGCTGCTGGCTGCAGCAGGAGCAGCACAGAAGGCCTATTAACAGAACAGACTTGAAGGCGTCTTATCAGTTACACACTCACACACGAGTACTCACACACACAAGTACACACACGCACATGGGAAAAGTAATAGTGGCCCAAGAGAGATAAAAGTAACTTACAATGTTTCCACCTTGCAGTGTCGCAGCAAATTCAAAGACAGCTCCCTAAAATGTGGCAAATGGCCATAACTGGAAGTGTCACTATTAGCAGACTGTTTCTTTGCTAAATTTGTATTAAAGAGGAAATCACAAAATCTGTTGTTGAAAAAAGAAGAATCCCCTACAGAGCCAGCACTCTCAGAGCAGGTGAGGTTCACAGTAAATTGATACAGTTCATGCAACACCAGGCAATATGAGGTGTCATTTACAAAAATATATATATATGTTTGGCAGACAACTTGAGTCTGTTGGCTGAAGCAGAAAAAGCAATCGATACATGTTGGCAATATTTACCCACTTAAAGTGCTGCCAAATGTGAATTTGCAAGAATGTATCAGCTGCTTTGAACTGATCTTTGACTTTGTCTCTTCATAGACAAATGTGAATTGAAACTAGAGTGATCCACATTACAGAGAAAGAGATATGGCAGGAATGCACAGGGTCACCCCTATTATTTGTTCCTGCCGTAAGAGTCACTGCAGAAAAAATTAGGTCAGATACAGTTTCTAAAGGGATTAAGTGAGGTAAATCAAATTGATAACAGAATATGAGTCTCAAAAAACTCATTGTGTCAGACTTGTTCACCCTCTACCTGGAATAAAACATAGATTTTTTAAAAATTGGAAAAATTGGAATAGAAATTTTGGATTTTACAAGAAAGAGCCCACATCTGGTACATTATCTCTTTCCAGCTCTCTCACTCTCCCTCCTTCTCCATCAAGCAATGGCTTTTACATGCACTGCTCCCCCCCCAAAATACAGACTGAAGCTTCTACAGTTGCTATATGACATGCTGTAAATGAACAGTAAAGAACACCTACAAGACAGAAACACATCCTGTGGCAATAAAAACTAGGACAAACATGACTTTTGTTTATTTAATTTAATTCCTGATTGTTATTACAATCCAAGTGCTATGAAAATTTCTCTGAAAAACAATAATTATTTCAAATATCTGGTCCTAATTAAAAGCAGCAGAAATGTCTCACTAAGTCAAACTAATGATACATCCCATTCAGTAGCTTGTCTCCAGTGGAAGATGTCTTCAGTGGAAGATGTTGTTCATGGCGAGCATGTGAGTCTAAACACTTTCTGCATTCCACTCTTCTACATCTCCCAACAAGCAGAATTGCTGTTGTAGTACCTCTGATGGTACATCGCTACCTAGTGCTGTTAGCATGTTTCCTGACATTTTAACTGCAAATTTGCCTCATCTCTTTCTGTCCTGCTGATTATATTCCACCTTCCCAAGCTCTCATACCCCTTGTGTAACACAACAAAGCCTTCCCACTCTCCACCATCTTTGCAAGGAAGGCCCAGCTGACTCAGAGACTGACCTTGGGCCATGAACGACAGCATGTGGGTCCCTTACTGGAACAATGTCTTCCTTCTTGTTCTGCAACATTTCTTCTTCCAAGGAATAGTTTGAAACTGAAAAACTGGTTTCTGTGGAAGAGCAAAGGCAGGAGAGGAAAATTAGCTATTTGCAAGTTGCCAACAGAAACAGGACACTCTTATGGTCATACAGAATTTTTTAAAAATTAGGCAACAAGTTCGAGACACAGAATAAATCAAAGGAAAAACGAACTTGTTCTAGGGCTTTTGCTAGCATTTCTAATTGTGGAAAGAAATGAGAAAACTGTCAAATGGAATCTCTTTGATACGACTGCATTAAAAGATAATTTCCATTCCCCAGACGCAAGATCTAACTCCTAATGAAAGGTGTGTCCTGAAGGACAGAATTTCGCCTTATGTGAATGTAATGAACCCCAGATCTGTAGTAGGCCTCTCAAATACTCCTTTGTTCTGCAAAGTGTTTTACTGTACTGTTTACATGAAAGAAGCTGTACAAAAAAAATGAGTCAGACTAAATGCTGTAGGGCCAGATTTCATCTGACCTTCCCGTGATACCCTAGTAAAAAATTAAAGGACGGTCTTGTACAGGGAGTATTTCTTTTTACTGCATGAAGCAGCAGGTCTGCTCCCTCACTGGGGAAGAAACAAGGACTCAGGTTTAACTTCCCTCTGCAGTAGAGGAGATACTGAAAAGTTGAGACATTGGCATATTTCCCCCACATAGCAACACTAGGAAGAACACTGCCCAGGGTATAGGCTTATCTTTCAGTAACATATAGCTTATAAAAGGATTGTGGCTTCCCCTGAAACTGCGCCTGCAGGGCAGAGCTGCTTGCAGAGTGTGGGGCTGAAAGGCCTATAAGGGTGGCTGATGTAACTGTTGAAGTTGGAAACAAAATTCAAAATAAAATCAACCTTTTAATAAATCACAAAGCTCTATTGTCCCATGCAGGTGATGAATTCTAAATAATTAACAGCTTCATTTCTCTTACAATGCAGATTTATTTTTAATTTTTCCTGTAGTTGTACTGATATCACCTTTCTACTGCATTTACCTCTTAATGGCAAATCTGTTTATGTCCCTGAAGCACTAAGTTCAAGACAAACAGAACAACAGGAGAACCTATAGGTGTCATGTAGCATTCTGGAAGAACTGCTCCTAGGTATGAGCTCTGCTCAACAGAAGTGCAAAACAGATTGAGAGAATGACAGTGAGACAGACTTCAGAGGTGCTGTATGGTCCCTGAGGAACAGAAAGTATTTTGGATGTGATTTTTAGTTGTTGCCAGAACCCTTTAAATGTGCATGGTAGAGAAGGAGGTATGTTTTCAGCAGCTCAGTTAATAAAAAAAGGTTCCAATTTACATGAACATTCATTATGAAGGACTGTTAACCTGTAGATATGGCCAGACTCTACTTAGTGGCAAACCTGACAGAGACCGAAGTCGGAAATCTGTGGCCCCCCCTCCTCCTGATCACTAACAGCCAGCTTTAAAGCAGTTTTAAAACTACTGATTCTATCCCAGCAGCAGAGCAGCACTGCCACAAAACCAGGCAGAAGGGACTGCTGTTGCACAGACATTGTAGCTGTTAGATCTGGTCTGGTTGGGCTACCCGAGCTGGCTCGCACCCTTGTGCCTGGCTTTGGAGTCCCATGCTGGGAAACTCTGCTGTGCTTTTTGCTTCCATGGGCACGGAGGAAGGCAATCAGATGGACCTCACAGCAATGTCTCTAGACATACACCTCACACATTTCGCTGACCTTCCCTGAAGAGGTCCTGGTCTGATCTCTACCGGGACAGCAGGCGCAAGGTCTCACAGTGAGCATAACTTTTTTACAAGCGAGGGATGAACACATGGCACTAATGCTATAAATGTACTGAGGGAATTCAGGAAAGCTTCTGTCACACTTAGGCAAAAGATTTGCAGGATGACCACAATGGGCCACAGTGCCAAGTTGTCTTCTGGTCTACAGGAATCCTTTCAGCAGATCGACATCTCTGATTTCAAGTGGAAACCTTGTGAGCGCAATATAGAACACATGGATTGAAGAAACACAGAAAAACTATTAGACTACTGTAACACGGCAGGAGAAAGGGATAAAGTTTTCAGTACTTAAAATCCAACAGCCAGTTTCTTGGACCCATTTTGACTATCATTATAAGTATGAACATTCCCGCTCTGCTCCAAAGAGTTGCTGGTTAATGTATATGCAGTTTTCATATAGGGCTTTTTCCTCAGCATTGCTGAGTATCTGTGATTCTCACACTCATCCTTTATCAGCCAGCAGGAATGGAGCCAGCACCACTTTACACTTGGCCCACAGGTTCCTGTGAGTAAAGAGTACTCATCATCTGCTACCATTGCACCCAGTAATTATCTTCAGGATAATTAGCATCTGTATCTTGGAGATCTCCATCAAGACTCTTCCTTCTATTGTGGACTATAACTATTAGGTTGGATCTCTGTCTGATATGAACTGGCATAGCACCCTTAATTAATACCTTTTCCTCTCCGTCTGAGCTGGGAAGAAGACTTAGGAAGACTTATGTTGTTAAGGGATACTCAAGGCAGCTGTGAGCTGTAGAATTGAGTCTCCAAAAATCTGATTATGCATTCCTTGTGCACTCTGAGCTCTGAAAGTTACAGTTTGGTCGTAAATATGTGATCAGACCCTTGACTCGTTTCAATAGAGGACTATGTGTTGCATAGAATGAAGGTATCATTAAACTGCTAAACGTCACACTGATAGAAACCCCTTTTTAAAGACAGAACAAATGATTTTCAAACCTTAAAACTTCACAGATAGTATCTATGATGCAAGAGTGCATGGTCGGCATCCTTCCCATTTTAATCAGTATAATTATAGGGGATTACTTTTTATCATTTAAACAAGTTTTGTATCATCATCTTGCAACCAAAATACCAGCGGCACTTCATGGATCTATGTCAGCTTGAGAATAGATGAGGTTATTATTATTACTATTATTCCTCTTTCTCTGTTTGTTGTAGCTATGGCCTGTTTCATGCTTGCTGCTGAAACATGACTACAGCCTATTGTAGCAGCAGATCTGTGTGCAACCGGGGAGCTGGCAGTGAGAACAGGGAAATCAAGTCCCCACTTCCTTTCAGCAATAAAAGCCTCAGGATAAAATGTCTGTAAAGCCGAGTGCTACTGAACGAGCCATTCGGAGGAGTGGAAGCAGGCTGGGATTGAAGTCTAGTTATTTATCTCTCCCTACAGCAGATTTGTGAGTGTTTGCCATAGAAAGAGGAGAGGCTTCAGAAGCCATCAGTGTCACAAACTACAGTGTTAGAGCTGAAGTGTTAACACCTTTCTGTGGTTCCGTGTTTCTTTGTAAAAAGTGCAGTTAACTTCAGTCTGCAGATAAATGTTCACTACATGCATCTCACAACTTGTGGGGAAGTTATTAGTAATAACAAGGAGGTTTCTTTAGCTCATAACATTTCTCTGGATTAAAGTAAGGTATGCCAGTTCCAGGACAACTACTTTTTCAGAAACAAGTAATCCACCGCAGTTGTTTTAGTTAATTTTCTCCTTGTAAATAAGTATGACTAGTAATAGCTAGCATGCTGTTACAATCCTCTTATGATCTTTCTCATCACATACAATTTATACATAATTGGAATTATTATTATCACATAGCCCAGTATAATAATTGCATATGGTATAGGTATGTGTTAGTATACATACGATGTTGTTACAATCCTGTATTATGAAACAATGTATTAATGTATATAAAGTGTTGTATAAATAGTAAATATTAGTGGATGTATATATTATTTGATACATATATGCACAAGGCAGTCATGGGTACTTTGACATAGAGTATCACAGTTTGAGGCACATATGAATACAAATTTGAGAAATAAGAAAAAAGGAGCTATGGTAAAGATATTCTATCAATATCCAAATTCTTAATGATAAAGTATTTTTGAGGACAGTTTAGGATAAAACTACCCAAAAAAAAGAAAATAATAATCAACAATCAAGCTACATTTTCTTTTCTTTCCCCCTTAGAATTACTTTGATTTTCACTGTATTCAGATGGATTTCAACATATTCAGGAACTGTCATCAGACCACTTGTCATTCATGGGGAAATATAACAGAACTTGTATATCAGTAAATGAAACAGGAACATCTGATATTGCCAGTATAATATCAGAACCTTCTATTTAATTTTGATGCAATTAATCTGGAAGGACAGCAAGGTCCCAAGAAACCAAATTTCCCTAATTTTACACAGCAGAAATAGATGTAATTTCCTGGAATAGTGGCCTCATTTATGTGGGACAAACCTTCCAGTCGGAGTTTCCAAGCACCCCAACATTTTCATTTCACCAAGCTTCCTATAGAGTATTTATATCCATTTTCTGTGCTGGCAGTTCCATGAGCTATGAACTGCAGGTGTAGTGACACAGGGTGCACAGCCTCTGCACTGGAGCAAGGGGAATTGCAGGACATTTATAAGAAGATTGGGGTAACATATGCAGGAGGACAAGATGGTGGATGTGTAAAAAGGAACAAACAGACACTGAAGATATGAGAGGCAAAGGAGGAAAACTTCAAGATACTGCTTGTCAACAACACACAGAGGGCAACCACAAGGTCCCCAGCTCCAGTTATTGTCCAGTTTTGAATCCATGTGGTGGCTCTAAATGGCTTAGAAGCTCCTCACTCCCTGGATTTGTTCTCTGTAAGGACTGCAAGCACAGGGATGGTGGCTTTGAAAAGCTGCTCAACTGGGGAGTGAAGATACCTACTGGGATGCCTCTGCTGAGTGTTGCATCTTCCTAGTGCCACCCTCAGCTGCTGGCAGCTGTTGCTGGCACTAGCCAATGCTCGACACAAATAAATGTTTTTTACTGTCTCTGCATGAGGTATTTAGACACAAAAAAGGGCAGGTAACTCCCTAGCCTATAAAGCTGCTATGAATATACTGACATTTAACTATTGTGACTTAATCAAGATTCGTAAATACATTAGAATGAGCAAGTGATAGAGTCAATTAAAACAAGAGGATGACACAGCACTGAGCTAATACCAGCCAAAGATATTTCTGGATGATCTGAAAACCACACCTATCTACTGCTGATGCTTGGGGCACATTATTTCCATAGGCTCAAACAATTAGAGATACCCTTCTGAATGATGTTTATCTAACGCTGCTTTCTTCACAGTAAAGACTGTTAATGCAGCAGTTGAGCAACTCCAGGAAGGCACAGTTATCCTGAGATAATCAGGAGCCTGAGGGCTCAGAGGCAGTCATCTGTGTTCTCTGCCCCAATTTCATCGGTATATTAAATTTAAAAAAACCCTCTATGTTAATACATCATGAAGGTCAAACATTTCATTGCAATGAAGTGTGGAAATTCAAAAATAGGATTCCCAGAGCCATTCTAACTAAACGTTTACATGTATATAGGTAGAGTGCATTATGCCAAATATTATGTTGTCACTGAAAATCCATTAGACTGTAGACAAATTATTAGGAAACGGATGTATCAAAATTGTGCATTTGTTTTTTTGTCTGCATGTGTGTTTATGAAGTGTGTAGGTAAGCAAATAACCAAATCGATTTCACTTTGGAGATGCATTTAAAAATATTCTTTGACTAATTTTGTAATTCATTTCCATATTGTGCTATTGCTTATATGGGAGGGCAGAACTAAGGTAAATTCCATGTAGCTACACGGAACCTGTTTTATGTGATACTGGTACCAAACCACAGGACACTGAGTATATAATATGTTTTTAATTGTCTTTTAGGGAAATGATAGTTTCTTTATAGGTTCAGCTATATAGCATTTTGCCACTGATATACTCTGAGAGAAAATGGGGCTGAGATTTATTAGTAGTGTTTAGGATTCCTATTTATGAACTAAGCTGCCTTGGACATATACTAGCAAACCTGGAACAAGCTGTAACAAGCTAACAGGCATCTATATGACAGAATGGCTCATGATTCTGTTGTGCACAGGTAACTCATTATAGAGCATTAAAAAATATATCTCCAGAGTGTAACTTGGACAAGTACACGCTCAGCTTTTCATCATGGGCGTCATGTATGTGGCAAGGAGTCATGACTGACTGCCCTTCCTACACTGTCATCTGAAAGAGCCATCTAATCACACTTTGGCTAGATGAGCAAAAATCCTGTGTATGGAAAATTACTGGCCCAGTGACTTGTTGACACTCGGTGCTCTCTGTACATTAGATACTGTGGGCAGTTGTGTTTGCTTTCTGGAGTCCACGAGGCCTTCATGAACAGCCTCAACCACACACAGAATGTTTTTGGGAACTAAAATATAATGTTATGCCTGGAACAGGGCAGATACAAGGAGAGTAGGAAATGGGCTAACCTGGGAAAGCCTGAAGCACCTCAGAATTTCTTCTATAAAAGGAAGGATTACCCCCTGAGGACTTTTCCTCCATTACTGAATGCCAGACACAGAAAAAAAAATCACTTAAATGATAAAAAGCTATTCGAAAGAAGTGGCTATAAAATGACTGTTATCTACAAGACACTGCTCTTTCTCTGAATCCACTGTTATGTACCAGAATTGTTAAATAACAAGGTACTAATCTAAGAGTGTTTTCAGGCAAAAAACGCTACAGTCCTCTCTTTATAACACTGAAGTAGCATAAAAAATACAGTAAGAGTAAATGCTGATCTCTGAGCATAAATTTCAGTATTGTAGTGGATGAAAGGAAATTTAAATACCATTTTGAAGTTGATTATATCACGCAACTCCACCCTAGATAGAACTAACTTGCAGTCTTTAAACTACTGTGTTAAAGCAAAAAGGGAGACAAGATAAAAGATAAAGAGAAGAAGGGGGAAGGGAGAAGTTGCTATTTTATAAAATAATGGGATTATGTAGAATAAAGGTTAGACAAAATTATAGGAGTTAGAGAAAGACAGCATGAAACCCATTACTTGAATTCATTGTGGCCTTACTGGGGTCTGAAACTCACATAATTTGATGTTTTTTTAAGAAAGAATGGAAAAGGAAAAATGTAGAAAACAACAAAAATTAGGAAAAGCAGGGAGGGAAACTAACAATTCTGGCGGCAACACTGTTAAAACAAATTACAATTTTTATTTTATGTCACATCATTAAAATCATGGCCCTGTGTCTTCTTTCATTTGAATTTAATTTGGAAATGCCACACGGGCTACACAAACAGGCTGCACAAGTAGCATAGCCCGTGGAGTATCACCTTAGCATGTGAAACATAGCACCAGGGCAACAGGAGTATCACTTTCACAGAAGGAAATGCAACACCAGGGCAACAGCTTCCATTCTGTCCCTCTCTTTGGTAGTGATTCACAGGTCTCCTCTTCACCAGCCTTCTCTGAATGTGGAAATCCTGTCTAGAGTTCAAATTTTGTGGTGCTTGAGGTTGAAACAGAAGATTCTGTGTAGTGCAGAGGCAATTAAAAGTCTTGGGACTTCTGAATTTCTAAGAAAGGAAGAGGACAGCATTTTCATTTCAAATGCATGTTTTTATTGATAAAAAGTAAATATAACAACAAAGATATCTCACGTCAATAGGATATTATGAAATCTTCAATTTGAAGTTCAACAGAACTGTATAGTACAGCAGAAGTAAAATGAAAGTATTCATAAAATAAATCTATTGCACAAATCATCTATTCATATTTTCAGAACAGTTAAGGAACAAGAAGGGATTTGACCCCTAAGTTCTTCTAAAGGTGACAGCAGAAAGGGGTGAATAGATTGCAGGCCTACTAGCTGATAAACTCCCCTGAAAAGCAGGCTGAAGTGAAGCAAACAAGCAGCAGAGTACGATGAGAGGGAGCGAGCCAGAGGAGGCAGAGTGGGGCATCACCGCATCTCCGCACAGGTCTGATGCCATTGATCATCATTGCACCCCTACGACCCAAAAAACCATCCAAACTTTTCCAGATCAGGCTGTGAACCATGGCCTGTGCCAGATGTAACATCTTATTTGGAGATGGTTTGATTATATGCACTTACCCAAAATCAACATTTTCCTGTTTTTCACACTAGTTATTTAGAGGATATAAAATTTCGCTAAAATATTTTCTTCTAAGTATAATATATACAGTTGGATTAGTGGTAAACACTTCAACGAAATGACTATTTCAGGGGTTTGTAATTTATGGACTTCTTAAGAAAGAAGTAAAAGAAAGAAATTTTTGTCAGCTAAAAAACCCACAATGCACTCATTTTCCAAAAAAAACCAAAAACAAACAAAACCAAAAGGAAAAATTAACCTGCTTTTTGGCTAGCTTTAAAAGGCAAGGAATATGTTGAATATGTTTATTCCTTGGTGTAGACTTTAACTATACTCATTAAGACCTTTCTCATGATTGTAGTTTCAGCAACAGCTTCCATGGCCAGAGGAAAGATATGGCAGAACAAGGCTACATCTACAGAGAAAGCTAAGTAGAAAATTATCTAGCAAAGTTATGAAATAAATTTTCCTTTCTGTGCTGTATATTTTGTTGTTCTAACCAAACGGAATACCAAAACTAATGAACTGCTAATGTAAATAACTATTTTCCTGTGAATGCTTTTGGCCCATTGTGTTAATTGAGGCTTGATTCTGAAGTGGACAGAAACAAAAAAGAAGCAAGGAAAAGTCACTTCCACATCTATATGTCAGTATAAATTGCTGTATTAATTGGGATATAATTCTGCTGCTAGGAAAAGCAGGACAAAAACACTGAGTATTTTTAGGCCCATCGTTCCAGTCTTAATGTTGTCATAAACCAGAAGTGAATATATATTTTAAATGCAAGTATAGCTAAATGTTGCACATCCCTCAAGGGCTGAATTTAGGTCCTAATATAAAGCTCATTAAAATCAACAGGAACCTTTCTTCTGTCTGCAGCAGAGTCAGAACCTGGATATAAATGAGTATGCTAAAAACTAGTAAAAATGAAAAAAAAAATCAAAGAACAAAAGAAGGGTACAATAGTTAAAATGTTGTTACTGACATTCAGTTATAATTATAAACACGCTTTTACCAAGTAAAAATTCTGTACACTCATGTTTCCATAAAGCAGAGTGAAAAGAATCCACTTTCTCTGTACTTGACAGCACTACCACTATGGACGCAGTGCTGTCTTTGACCAGGCTGTTCTATTTTGCTCAATGCATTATTCTAAAATATCTGGTAATGGAGTGAAGAAGGACATTCTTGAGAATAGTGCAGAATTATAAATGAGGAAATTGTTCGTTTACAACTTTATGCTGACACATTGTGATCAGTCATCATCATCAGTTAACTGCCATTGCACCCAGCCCTTTTATGGAAAACTTTGAAGGACTATCCAGGTATCACAGCAGCTGGTGATTCAGAAAGTAGTAACCTCCTTTCTGCATCACGTGCTGCTGAAAAGTGTTCTCCTGCAAAGGCAGGGAAGTAAAACTTTTGAAGCTTTGAAACTGTGAAAATATGTGTGACTTTCCAGTTTTTTTGAGAGAAATAGTCACCCTGGACAGATTTTCCTCCAGGTAATTACATTCCTTCTCTAGTTTCAAGCGGATACGTTATTCTTCATTTACACTTTTAAAGCACTTATGTTGTTGTGACAATCTTGTTCCTTATCTGATGAGCTGGTTGTCCAAAGCAATTTGAAAGATCTTTTCCACAGAGGATAAAATAAAGTAGGTTTTTCCTTTTACCAAATGAATCCTAATTTTTAAGAGTTTAAATTCCAGAGCTCAGGACATTTTCTTGAACCCATCTGCAATTCAGAACACTGTGCTTTCACAACAGCTATGTTGTGAAACAGCTATTCCTTGCTTTATCTGAAGCAATCGCAGTGATATAAAAGTAGTCTCTCAAAGACAGAAGAAAATAGATTAAAAAATTAGACCCCTGTAAATAAATGCTGACATTTACAATTTAAATTGCAGTAGTGTCCATTGCCTGTTCTTCCCCAGCTTAAAAAAAAACAAAGGGAAATTTTGCTCCTCAAAGCAGTTATCACAGGGTAGGGAAGGAGACAAACCACAAGATAAAGGGAGGACTATATTGTATGAACAAATAATAGGATTTTGGCCAAAGATAAGGAAAAGAGTTAGTTCAGTAAGAGATTTTGGCAGATAAATTGAAGAGTCATGGAGCATCCCTTAGAGATAAGAAAAAGCATTAATTCAAGATAGTTTAGAGGAAGAAGAGGAGCAAAGTGACAGAATTTTCCTCAACAATGAGGTAAACGTATGGAACGTGAAAAAAAAGTTGAGAAAAAAGTCTTCATGTTAAGTTTCAGTCAAGCTTGTGATTAAACCAATGTTTTAACAACTTTGATTAGCAAATAGCAGTACATCAAGAAGATGCAGTTGAAGAGACGTTAAGAAGCAGAACTGCATAATGGAAGCTATGTCTGAAGTGAAGATGATGAACGAGAAGAACTGATAATTATCAGGTGAAAAACCTCAGGCTGAAGCTGTATCAACAGATACGAAGACACAGAGAAATTGCATTGCGTCTGGAGGGGAAGACACGTCCCAGAAACATCTCAAGGTTCTATCCAGACAGACAGGTATTCCCACTCTATGTGACTAAATCTTCCGAGTATGGAGAAATAACAAATCAAAATCATGTGGAAGGATAAAGAATGATAAAAATATCTCACATACCTATGTCTCAAAAATAACAGACATTTTTCCTTAGTGTTCCAGAAGTTTTCTCTTTACTGGTCTCATATCCAAAGCACATTCTCATCTAGTAACCACTCTCTTGCTGGAATAGCTGAGTCGTCAAGCTAAGAATTGATCCCTTTCAGTCCATTCACCTAAAAAGATGAGAACTTCGCTTCCCCTCTGAAAGCAAAGCATCCTCTTAGGATTTACCAAATGGCATTTCTTTTCCCTTCAGGACAAGTTTCTAGAAAAGCTCACAGCTAGCTGGCATGCAGCCAGCACTGTATTCCCTGGCACCACATACCCATTTAACTTTAGAGTTTGCTGGCACAAGCCAGCTCTGCATTCTGTCCCAGAGATGGCTGTGTTTCAGCAGTAATGAAACTGCAATATATAGTGCCACATTCTTCACTCCAACACCCATGCAGTCCCAGTGAAAACAATGCAGGCAAAGTTAGAAAAATTGCATGGAGGTGACCAAAGGCTGCCCTGCCAAGCTTTTATTAAAGAATCATTTTTAAAATACTACTTTGTTTTCCCCAAATAATCTGTCAGCCCCCACCTTACTCCCCCACTAATTCCACAGAACTTTTAAACAAGATTTGTCAGTATTTTCCTCCTCATCTTTCATCAGAGGGGATCTTCTATGTTCTCTTGTTCCCCACAAGAGCCATGAAATTATCAGATGGCTCACTATGTTAGTGATGAGCAGACTGAACTACCTCCAGCTAAGCATGGGTCATTGAAATAAAAGGGTTTTGAAGTACATGCAGGCAACTGGTAAATGGGGAGACAGAAATTACAGCGCAAAGGACAAGTGCGACAGTGCTTTGGAAAGGTCTACTTGACGTTAAGATTTATGTGCATAAGCAGGTCTGTTCTGCTTTTTGTTCAGTAAACAGGTGGCTGAGTATTTGACCTTCTTCTTTTAAAAATTCCAGAGCAATGCTGGGCACAGGTAGGCCCACTAAAGCAAGCTGATGTATCTGTGCTGTTCGTATTCAACACAACAGCCACTGTGGCCATATCCCCCTCATTTCACCCATATTCCTGGTTCTCTGGGGAGTTGCTCTATCATAGGGAAACCTCAGCACTTGTTCAGCTGCTTGAGTGACCGTCAGTGATGAGACACCTATGAAACTCTGAGCAAGCTGGGTAGAACAAGCCCTGTGAAGTACCGGGTGAGTATGCTTAACAAGCACACCAATTGCTATTTGCCAGTCACACTGATATGAATAAAGCTGGTTTAAGAATTGTGCTGAGGATTAGCTAGATGATTCATAGGAAAATCCAAAATTAAGGGCCCAATTTACATTCAAACTATGTGGCTGAGAGAGTTGGGAAAAGGGAACACTTGGTCTCTTGCTCAGGATGAATCCTAATTGCCTATTTCTTCTGGTTACAGTGATCAATCTCCAAACGTCTATATTAAGCAAACCATATGTGTATATATGTGTATATACACGTCTTCTAAAATACTAAGTTCCAGATACCCCTGTATGAAAGTCAAAACACCAGGATCTGCTCACAGAGATTTACTCAAGATTCCCAAAGGCTGCCTCCCTCTTTTCTTATTGTATAGCAAAGAGGAGGATTTGCCCCAATGCCTATAAAATACAGAACAATTAAAGGCACACTGTAAAATACTATTACATTAATGACACACGTGTGTTCCTGGAACACTGCAAGTTATTTGTGATTAACCTAGTTCACTGAAGAAAGTTGTGAGGGTTGAGGATATATATCTTTGTTCTTTTCCTCTGAATATTTCTGGGTGCTGATAATAATATCTAATGACATAAAAAATAAGAACACAAGTTATTTTTCTGTCTGGTGAGCAAACATGCTACACAGCTGATAATTGCATGAAATGCTCCTCTGATTGTCGCTTGAAAGGCTGTATTTCACCTATTTTGACACATCTCATTAATGATTTTTGTCTTGCATAGGATGCCTTGCTGAGAAAGGACTGGTTTCTATGGACTTGATTTGCCACAGCCAGAGCTCTCTTGCATTATCCATCATTTACAGGGATTCATTATCAAAGGACTGCACAAGGGTTTAAGCTGCAAAACACCAAGAGATTTGTCTGGACTTTGGAAGAGATTTTATGACGTTCAGGATTTGGGAGCAACAATGTAAAAGAAAAATATTTTTAAGTGCGTCATTTTCTGGATGCCCCGTATCTCGATGAAGCCTTCCGTACCAAGGGCAGTTCATTCCACTGGTCATCCTTTGACCCTGCTCTGAGCTCTAGCATCTCCCACAGATTCGCTAGAAGTCATATGGTCTCTCTTTTCTATCTCTGCCCTACAAACAGACAGCCTCTGCTTCCTCCACACCCACTCGCCTTGCCAGAAGCCTCACTGCAACTTCCTGTCAGTTTTATACACTCTTGTGTAAGTGTGGAAGCGCCGCGGACTTCCTCAGAGCACAAGTTTTATCTGAAAGCACCACGTTAACCATTTGCTTACTAAGTGTTTCCTAGAAACATAAATGCTCATTTATTTTTAACTTTTATCACTTAAACCCTTTGTAACTGGAAAATATGAGTGACACTTGGGGGGAAAGAAAGCGATTTACGTATTTTAGGACTAAAATAACAGAAAAGCTAAGAAATACCGTAATTATTTGCAAGCATTGGGAATCCTGCTTTGTATCAGTAAGACTAATGACAGACTGTTCACAACCAGAGGCATAATGATCCACATAAAACCAGTAGTATGCAGCACCCCTGAAACACCCTTCACCAGTGGATCTCAACATCCCATTAGAAACGCAAGAAATACTGCACTTGCATTTACGTTTCCAGCTCTTTATGGTCTTAATTAACTCTAAGCAACCATAGTGCGCTTTTGGCGCACCTTTGAGCTGTAACCGAGCCACGGCTCCCAGCCGGAGCCCACAAGAACCCGGGGACAGGGGCAGCGCTACCCCAGGGCGCACTCGGCCCCCGGCGCCCCCACGCCGCCGCCTCAGGGCCGGGGGCGGGCCGGCCGCGCGCCTGCGCAGGGGGCGGTGCG
>VZRS01013702.1:196987-233777 GCA_013398055.1 Ifrita kowaldi
GGTCAGGCCGGGCGCGGCCGGCCGGGGCAGCCCGTCGGGGCTTGTGCCTGGGGTGGCCACGGAGTGGGACAAGTAGACAGTGCCGTGGCCTGCGAGTTTCCGTCCTGCTTATCACAAAATGAAATAGAAATGACAGGGATGTTCGTCTCGTCTGTACACCGCACCATCACCCATGTCAAAGCAAATGGAAGAATTTGACTGACACTTCCTGCGCCAAACCCGTCTAATGAGCTTGAGATCCTTGTACCCTTCTGCTTGCGTTGATGAAGAAACGGTTTAAGGAAAACAAAGTTTGCAGAGGAGAAAATAAACCCAAATCTGACTGTTCTCGCATTGGCCCTAGATTACAAAAGGGAATGAGAAACCAAGGTTTTCTGCGAAAAAAGAGTAACGTGTCTTTACTCCCATTTCCATCTTAAAGGCATGGGTTGTGCTGCTCAGGGTAAACGAAACAAAAAAAGGAAAGTCTTCTTCTATACTGTTTTGGGGTATGAGAGTAAGGTAGTACAGTTCCAAGAGAGAGGTTATGTCAGAGATGCCCAGCTTGAAAATCATACAGGTTGTGTGTTCTTGCATTTAGATGTTTTGATTAGTGTAATTGTAATTTTCCGCATCTAACGGCTACATCTTACCCCAGGATGAGATGTGTAGACAGTGTACGACAAAGACGTTTCAGTACTCTTTCACAGTGAAGTATATATTGAAATTACTGTTATAAGAAAAGGAGACAAGAAACACTCTTCCGTGAATTATAATGAAAAGGCAGTGGAGCAATCACATTGCCTTAAAGAATAACCATTCAAAAACAAGTGTATTTCCCTTTGGAAAGAATCTCTTATCTCTATGAAAAACTCTGAACATTAATCAAGTTATTGCCTTTTGGATGACTTGCCTCTCACAAGATTTTGGGAGGAAAAAAACCCAACCAAACTTGGTACAGTTGAGTGTTTGTTTTTTTTTTTTATTCATTGCATCTTTTTTTACTCTTGCTCAAAATCTATCCTGTAGACTTCATTCCAGGTAAAAATTACATGAGTGAATAGTGGGAATACTTGGATTATTCCTGTTAAAGGCTTTGCAAAAATAAACTTTAACTAATTAGATGTGGTGTTTTATTCCTTTGGTACCTGTATGTTTTCAGGGATGCTTCTTGTAGTGATATGAACTGCTTCAGGTTTATCTTAGAGCTGTAGTCTAAAACAGTATTGTTATCTGTACCTAAGTAACTGAGTTTGGAATTGCACTGTGCAATATAAGTGCTGTGTGCCTTTTTTGCAGCAAAGATCTTACTTGGAGCACCCATCTGCCTGGGGGTGAAATAATCTGCAAAACAAAGTTGAAAGACCAAAAAAAAAGTAAAACCAGAACTTTTATATGGCGGGTGGGAGTGAGGGGAGGGAACCCAATAGTCTTTTTACTGTCTGTACCTGTCCTTTTATTACTATGTATGTGCACCAGATAAGTTTTCTGAGTGGAATTAAAATTGTGCTATTTTGTTCCAAAGCTCTGCTGTAGGACAGTTCATCAAAAATAAATCTGAAGTGAGCCATGACAGTTCTTTTTGTGCTGTGCCACTTTTTGCAGAGTAAAACTGACTGTCTTTTTAATTGAGAGCCTTTCTGGAACAGAGGCAAACAGATGGGAATCTAGGTGAGGGCCTACAAAAGGAGAGAGAAATTGCTTGTGTAGCTGAGGAAGGAAGTGTGCTGAAGGCTACACTGTAGCTTGTGATCTCAGAGTTAGTAAATGTGACAAGGAACTAAAATAAACAGTTGTCCACCCATCGTCTAGGATGTGGGAAGTGCAAGAGTCACAGAAGTACTTGAGTACTTGATGCTTACTGCTACAGTGCCAATCCTGTCATCCACAGAGCTCTGCTGGCTGTTCAGGGTTAGGTACAGAGAGGTGCTCTTAAGGACAAGAATATCTTACCGATAAAAACAGGCACTCTTGTCCTTGGGTGTATGCTGAGTAGGTAGGCGGATCCTTCATGAATTGGCCTTTCTGAGTAGTGCTTAGATGGCTTTCGGATACCCAGCTGACATTTGAGAGTGTTTGTCAGGTTAGGCTCAAGTTGGGAGTTTTAATCAAAATTGCTCTCTTAGTAAAACAGATTGCTCAGCATACGCTGTGCGACAGAAGTTTGTGTTTAGCTTGTGGTTGCAAATGCTGCCACTCCTTTACCTCAGAACAAATCCAAAAGCAGACCGAAGTGCACTGTGTGGTGTCAATGTGCTGAATCCCTGCTGAGTTGGGGCAGGCTTCTGCTGCATCTAGGTCAGGTAGAGGGATATTTTAGACAGCCTCCTTGTGCAGAGAGATGAAAGGAGTATCTACAGTAACTACACCTTCATATTTCAAGACAAACTTTGTTTTCCTGCTCAGACACGGTTAAGATGGTCTGTTTCTATTCTTCTTGCATAAAGCAGGGGAAGAAAGAAGTGTTTTTGTACTTGAATATCATTAATAGACCTGTTTTCAAGTTGACTGAGTTTTCAAAGTTGCTTAACAGTTGAGTGTAGTAGATCTTTAGTACCTTAGAGCATCTAATGTATGGCTTTTTCCTTAAGGGCTGCCATCCATGAGGCAACTGGGTGAGACAGACATAGTAGAAGTAATATTTTGATGAAGTTATGGCAGTTTGCTTGTGGTAGGCAAATGCTATTTGGAGAAAGTCAAACACCTGGTCTGCTGGTACAAACTGTTTCTTCATGAAGCAGTTGAATGAGATTACCTTCAAAAGCAACAGTATTCTTTGGCTTGAAACTCTCATCTCTCAAGCTTTAGAATGTGTAAAGAAACACTGGACAACTAAAAGTGAAAAAGTTTTTTGTTTTTATGTGTGCCTGCTCATGCATGCTGTTGGGAGCTCCTGACATACTGCATGTTCCTCTCTTCTAGCAGCAAGGAAAGGGAGGAAGGCTGTAAACACCAGGTTGGAAATCTGCCTCTTAGGCAACTTTTGAAATATAAAATGATTTGGGGGCCCTCTAGCTATTCAGGATGCTTCTTTTTCAAGAACAGTGTTTTAATGGTGATTTTTACTACTGAAGCAGTAGAGTGAAAGTCACTATAAGACCCTAGGGGAATGTGTGTTGTGGAATTACCAAAACTTTTTAGAGGTGAACCAGGAAGAAGAGGAGGCATTTGGCAATATCTTGTACACTGTCCCAGTCAGCTCTATAGTTATTAATCTAAGGACTTGATGTTATTTGAAGTAAATCCCTGCTATGCAGCTATGAAAAGAGACTGCCAAATAAGTCCACATGGTTAGTTCATTCCTGACCAAGGGAGGAAGGCTAGACCATAGTGCAGGAGTAGGACAGCCTAGCCCTTCTGATGGATTGGTGTTTGCATCCTGTGGCAGACAAGCAGCATCTCATGTTTCTCCCCAGCTTGAAATTCTCTTCAGGAAATCTGTACTTTCTTAGATCACTTGGTATCATTCCTGCAGCTGTTGCAACACAGGAAGCTGGCCTAAATCTGAATGACTTGACCAGGTCTTCTGCAAAAAGGATATTGTGTGCCACTGTTACTCATTCATGAGATAATTTGCAATGTAACCCTAATTGTAGAACTGTGAGAAACCTTACGTCATTAATTTTTTGGGCAGTATAGAAGACCTGGAACAGTTTCTTTTCATAACTGAAGACAAAGCAAGGCTCTGTAGTTAAAATTATTTCTCATAGAAACTCAGGAGAATGTGTTCTTTGCATCAAGATTTGACATTGAAGTGACTCTTACTTGCTTTAATTATAGTGGTTATTATTACCTAATTTCAGTAGGTAATCTGGATTAAAGGAAAATATGTACTTCAGCATTTCCATTAGTATGGCTTACTCTGTAACTTTTTGTGACATTCGATGGTGAAAGCTTTTTCCTAAATTAACTTATTTGTTGCCCAGATAACATATGCTGTCTAACCTTGTCTTCAGTTAATCTGAAATAATTCATGAACACAGATAGTCCCTGCAACTTTTTTTGGTTTCTCTGCATTAGTTAGCTTTTGAAGTCTTGTCCTATTTTTCCCACTCATAGTCTCTGTTTCTGAAACCTAACCAATTGTGCCTTCACTTTGTTTTATGTCTGTAGTGAAAAAAAGTTTCTTAAAAGCATGCTTCATATATCAGGAAGAAGCAAAAAACACGAGTACCACCATGTCTCTGTCAAGGACGAGCTGCAGACATTTGTGAGTTATCTATGTGGAGTTCCAGAGGGAAGGTACAGGAGGACCTGTTAGTAGGAGTGGCGCTTCAGCACTGCAGAGGTGAAAGTGGTTTTGGTAGTTGCAGAGTCAGACCAGCTACTTCGATTTTTTTTTTTAAAGTTTTCATGTATGGTCAGTATTTTTTATTTAAGATTAGGATATCATGCTGAACAGTAGTTGGACTGCATCAGAACCCAGATAACGGTGGATAGTTAAGCTGTGAAACTGTAGAATCCTTGTTTGCAGTTAATCAAACTTCCATAACATCTGGTCTAATACTTCCCCTGGAAGTGATTTGTTAGAAGACTAGTGGAAAGTTGCTAAGTGTTTCAGAAGGGTAAACTGGAATGTGGAGTGGAAGTATTCTCCACTGAAGTGGAAGTTACCTAAAAATCTTACTCTCTGCAATACAGTGTTTAGGACTAGATTGATTCATTTATCAGGTGACATTTACTGTTGATATTGAGTTGTTGATATTACTGTTGATATCAGTTGCCTGATCGCTGGAAATGTTCAAAGCCAGGCTGGATGGGGCCCTGAGCAACCTGATCTAGGGGATGGTATCCCTGTCTGTGGCTGGTGGAACTACATCATCTTTTAGGTCCCTTCCTACCCAAGCCATTCTGTGTGTGTGGCTGTGTGTCCAGGTGTGTGTGGGGGCAGCCCAACGACATACTGTGGAGGAACCTGTTTTATTAACCTTTTAAATGTGACGCAGTTATGGGGGATTGTTAGAGGTTGTAAGATGCAATCAATAACCCTCCTGTGATCTTTCGTTGTGAAGCTACCTGCAAGGTAACATTCTGAAAGCTTGATGTACCAGTTGACCCATAAACGTAGCCTACTTGGCTTCATGTGGTTGCTTTTTGCATGAAATATTACTGAAAGGTTTTCTTTAGGTTGGGAGAGTGTATAAATTAACACAGCTTGCAAAATCTTGACTCTTGCACTTCTGGAGTTATGTTTATATCATTAGTATGAATAAGGATATATCATAGTGTCTTTTTGTGACCCTTCGGACTTGTTTAAAATGGAGATTTGATGGGCAGTAGACAGTCCGTGAGCGGGGTGATTTTATTCCCATTCAGGGAATGGGCCTTTTGTTATTTACCATCTGTTTGTACTGGTAGAAGCACACAGAAAATGGAATGTGTTTTCATGGGTTTTATGATGAGGAGCATCAAAAATGAGTTTGTGGCAAGTGTGAACTCACCTTCAGAATTCTTACAAATATAATACCAATCCATGAATTTCCAAGGTAGTTTTATATCAACAAGTATACAGTTCGAAATGCCTTGGACTTTTGTTCTTTGTGAGGTGTGAAATGTTATGTTCAAAAATCCAACCTCTACTGAGATAAGTTATTTCAGAATGTGCCATGCTTCTAGAAACCGATGCCAAATTGTCATCAGATTGTCACTTGGAGGAATCAAAGTGACTGTAGTAGTCCTGTGGCATCAAGGAGCACTGAAGAGGCAAGAATAACTGACTGGCATGCTGGAGCATAACACTTTTCCATTTTTCTGATATATCTTTTTTGACTTAGTAGCAGATTAGATGGGATTTCACCAAAGAAGAGGCACCCTGGCACTTAATCTCTGTGGGCATTGAGTAAGTTTGGAGACCAGTAGAGAGAAGTTGTCATACTATAATAAACAGACACTCATAACTAGTTTTTTATCTGGATGCTTGATCTTCAAATGTTCTTACTTTTGGTGTACAATTTTCTACTTCCTTTTTATATCTGAATACTAGAGAGGGAAGCAAGCATTTCTGAATTATAGCTATGTATACCTGTACTTATTGTATGTTCTTACTGTTACCTTTTCACCTTTCTTTATATTTGAGCTTAAATTTTTATATTTGCTTATATTTTTAATAATCCTCTGGGTTTTTTTCTGATCTCCCTAAATCTTTTATTTCAGGAATTGCCCAAAGCCAAATTGAGGTTCAGCCAGAGATCTTGCATAGAAGACTTAAATGTGGTAGCTGAAATTCTGCAAAGACTGAGGAGTTGAAAATGAGGTTTTACAATTAAGAGCTTTAGGCCACTGTGTGTGCTTCTGTTTGGCATCCTTTTGATCTGTGTGTTGCTTTTCATCAAACTCTTAAGAGTAATCTCTGAAGAAGAGTGCTGTATCACTGTGAGTATGAATTAGAGTGAGAAAATAAGAATACTTCATGTGAACACTGGAACTGAAAGATCTAGTAGGTTGTACAGTTTTATGCTTGAAGAACAAAGAAGTCCTGAAGTCCTCCTTTTCTGCTAGAAATCTGGATGCTGTTTAGCCAGGAAACCAGTGAAGAAGCAACATTAAGTGCGTGTTAGTTTGAACATAGTTTAACTGCAGTAACCAATATTTTGAATAATGTGCAGTCTTGCTAACTAGTTCTGCTTCTAGACAGAGGCAAGATCTTAAGATGCAGTTTGCAAAAACTTTTTTTGAAGACAAATATGTCAATTTGGAAATATTTGTATTTACAGGTAATGCAATTCTTTCATTACTTAATCTTATTGTGAGACTACTTTTTAAATGGAATTTGGTGCTGTACGTTTCGCAGAGGAAAGCTGAAGCCTCTTTTCTGAGCTGAATGCTGAATCTGCTGTGGTAGTAGAAGTGAAAATAAGGAAGTGTTCACAGACTTGCCTACAGAAGGTTGAAGTCATAGATCACAAGAACCTAAACAGAGTAAGCATTTGGTAAACTGCAGGCACCCCAAGCAATGTAGAAATAAAAGACTGGTTTCCTGAAGGATAAACTTGCTTCGCTGGGTCAGTCAGGGTGGACTGAAGAGTCATTCGTCAGCTTGGGCTTTGCCTAAAATACAAATTGTTTTGAGATGCTTGTATTTAATTTGCTGAAAGTAAAACTCTTCAGTGAAAGATTAAGGATGTAGTGATAATGCTCGTTTAAATGCTGTGGTGATTGTTATTGTCATAGCCAAAATAATAGATGACTCCTAGATTGTGGATTTTATTTGGCGAGGTCTTCCCAAGCAAACCTTTAGAGTCGATTTTAAATTTCAGTAACCTTTGGGCATCTTCTGTTAGCTTATCAACGTGTTTGATCTGTTGTGGGTTGATCCTGGGTGGTCATCAGGTGCCCACCAAGGCTGCTCTATCACTCCCCTCCTCAACTGTACGGGGTAGTGTGTTGGGTTTGCATGCCCAAGCTTTGGTAGCGTGTAGGCTATAGGGGTGGCTTCTGTGAGAAACTGTTGGAAGCTTCGTCCATGTCTGGCAGAGCCAATCCCTGGTAGCTCCAAAGATGAACGTGACACTGGTCAGAGCTGGGCCAATTAGAAATGGTGGTAATGCCTCTGTGATAACAGATTTAGGAAGAAGAAGAAAAAAAGAAGTTATTGCACAGTCATAATTGCAGCCAGAGAAGAGCCGAGTGAGAACGTGTGAGAGGAACAACCTTGCCGACACCAAGGTCAGTGGAGAAGGAGGGGCAGGAGGTGTTCCAGGCGCTGGAGCAGATTCCCCTGCAGCCCGTGGTGCACACCATGGTGCTGCAGTTGTGCCTCAGTAGCCCGTGGAGGACCATGAGGATGCAGAGATCCACCTGCAGCTCATGGAGGAGACCCACACCAGAGCAGGTGGATGCCTGAGCAGAGGCTGTGACCCTGTGGGAGGCCTGCACAGGAGCAGGCTCCTGGCAGGGACTTGCAGACTGATGGAGAGAGGAGCTCATGCTGGAGCAGTGTCCTGGTAGGACTTGTGACCCCGTGGGGGACCAATGCTGGAGCAGCCTGTCCTCGAAGGATTGTACCTCATGGAGGAATGATCCATGCTGCAGCAGTCTGAGGGGTTCTGTTGCCCATGGCATGGACTCATATTGCAGCCATTCGAGGAGAACTGTTGTTTGTGAAATGGACTCACGTTGGAGAAATTAATGGTAAACTGTCTCCTGTGGGAGGGACCCCACATTGGAGCTGGGGAAGGACTCCTCTTCCCGAGCAATGGGAGAAACAACATGTGATGAACTGACCATAACCCCCATTCCCTTTTCCCTGTGCTGCTGGGGAAGGAGGTAGAACTTGGGAAGGAGGAAGGATGGGTGGGGGGAAGGTGTTTTTAAGGTCTTACTTTATTTGTCATTATCCTGCTCTCATTTTGTTAGTAATAAATTCAGTTAATTTCTCTCATTCCAGCCTGTTTTGCCTCTGATTGGATTTGGTGAGTGATCTCTCCCAGTCTTTACCTCAACTCATGAACCTTCCATTATATTTTCTCTCCCTTGTCCTGCTGTGGAGAGGAGTGATAAAGAGTCTTTGGTGGGTGCCTGGCATCCAACCAGAGTTAACTCACTGCAGATAGAAAACATACAGCACAAGGCTTGTGGGTCAAGATAAGGGTGGGGAAGGCCACTTGCCAGTTGTTGTCATGGGAATAAAATAGACTCAGTTTGGGGAAATCAGTTTAATTTATTGCAAATCATATCTGAGTAGGATAATGAGAAATAAACCCAAATGTTAATAACACCTTCTTCCCAGGCTTAACTTTGCTCCTACGTTCTCTACCACCTCTCCCTTAGTGGCACAGTGGGGTGGGGAATGGAGACTACAGTCAGTAGCATGTACATGTTGTCTCTGCTGCTCCTTCTTCCTCAGTAATAGGACTCCACACACTCTTCCCCTGTTCCAGTGTGGGGTCTCTCCCATAGAGATAGTCCTTCACAAACTTCTCCAGTCCCTTCTGGGGATGCAGTCCTTCAGGAACAAACTGCTCCAGCATGTCCATAATGCTACAGTGTCCTTCGGGCATTTATCTACTCTGGCCTGGGGTCCTGCAAGGGCTGCCAGTGGATCTCTGCTCCACTGTACACCTTCATGGGCTGCAGTGGCACAGCCTGTCTCACCATGGGCTGCAGGGGAATCTCTGCACCAGCACCTGAAGCACCTCCTCCCGCTCCGTCTTCACTCACGTCGGTATCTGCAGAGTTGTTGCCCTTGCATATTCTCACTCCTCACTCTGCTGCTGCTGTTCCCCCAGCAGTTGACCCCTCCAACCCCTTTCTTAAATAACATTGTCCCAGAGGTGCTACTGTTGCTGATGGACTCAGCTTTGGCCTGCAGTGGGTCTGTCCTGAAGCCCATCTGGCAGGGGCTTGGTTGGACATGGGGGAAGCTTCTGGCAGCTTCTCACAGAAGCCACCTAGCTACCAAAACATTGCCAGGCAAACCCAATAAAATTTGACAAAATTTTACAGCAAAGTGAGTCTTGAGGTATGACAGGTTTCTCCAGAAAATGGCAAGCTTTGAAGATGCAGAGGAACCAAGAATTATGGTCTAAACATGAACTAGAGTGATCTTAAGAAGATTCAAATAGAAATCTGTGAAGTCTTGATTAAACAACTTTAACCCTCATTAATTTGGTAACTCTGTACTAAAGATCTAGTCCATGTAATAGAAAGTGGTGTGGGGATGAGTGTGATTCAAATTCATTTGGTTTAAATTATTCAGCTTTTTGTGTAGGTGTCCTCATGTTTATGAGCTCAGGCTTGCAAGTGTGAATTGCTTATCTTTAGGGTTATGTTCCTAACTCGTAGATTTTTCACCTCCTGAAAATTTGTGACCCATTAAATGAGAGTTCTGGGGGGGCTAAGGTACATCAGCTGCTCACAGAGCAGATGCAGAGCTATGGCAGTTCACAGCTTTGCATGCAAATACTAGCTAGAATTGTTTTTATGGGCATTGTTGGTTTGGGTTTTGGGTTGGGTTTTTTTTGTTGGTTGTTTTTTTGGTGGGGGGGACATGGGGATGGGGAATTGTTTTAGTGGGCGGGATTTTTCTGTGAGGTTTAGTTTTAATTGGTTGAGTTCATTTTGTGTTTGGGGTTTTCTTAAATACCCTCTTCTGAAGCTTGTGGCAACTTAAGAGTTGCCTAAGGAACAACCAAGTTGTCTGTGCATCTCCATACGGGCAGAGGTGTGAAGGTCAGTTTCTGCAGTTGTCATCTTCTAGTTGAGGTTTGCTTGTGGGTTAGATATTGTCTGTGGAGCAACCATCCCTAGGTTCAAAGTGCTACTGCCTTGCTGCCAGAAACAGAACAGGATGTTTTGCCCAAGTTTCACCCACTTCAGTTAAGCATGTCAGACCTTTTAGAAACTCATGTTTATCAGTGGATTCAGCTAATGAAGTTAATTGTGAAAAGAAGCAGTTAAGGTTGCACCTCCATTGCACAAGTAGCAAAACCACGTGGCAGAAAGTAGTAGTTGTTGCTGGGTGGTAGTGTGTGCCTTTTTCGGTTTACTCTCAGGACAGATGTCTGAAGCTGTAACAAAAGAACTATTGGTGAAGTTAGGTATAATTTGGGTGACTTCGAGTGAGGTTTGTTGCTCATGTTCAAATACCATGTTTCTATTAGGGAAGTATTGATTGAGAGGTCAAAACAGACATGACTTACAATTACTTGGGACTTTGCTGGAATGGTTCAGTTATCATGAAAGAGCTAATTTTATTCCTGTTAATAAATGCTAGTAGTGAGTATTCTCAATTTGCATAGAATCAGTGTCTTTTCAACAGATAAAATTTCTAATCTTAATTAAAATGAGGTATGGGAATTTGTAAGACTTCTCTCTGGCTACCAACCTGATTTGTAATAGAATTACTGTAAATTGTACTATGGAAGAATACTTTGTACATAAAGGGCCTACACTAGCTGGGTTTAAATGGCCAATAACAAAAAAATCATATAATTATGAAGGAAGTCTTTATATCTGTGCCTTGATGATGTGTTAGTAATCTAAACAAACCTGAATAAAACCCAAACTTCTTACAGTGAAGACAATAATGATACCTTGGCATGCAAGCTCGGTGTTGCCAGGGGTGTATATGATGTATAGGTTATGGAGAAAAATAAACAGGAGAGACAAAAGGTGATCCTGGAATTGCAGTTGAACACAGCATTGGCTTCTGGCTGTAGAAGGAAACCTGATACAAGGCTTTACCAGTTCAGCAGCCAGTGTCACAATCAGAGTAGAGCTAGGATTGCCAGATATTAAGCAGATACCAGATGGAATTTGAGGCTAGGTCTTTCTTCTGACAGAGAAATTAAGATGCCTTTTTCCAAAGAAGAGTATCTTAAGTCAACTGGCAAGCTTGTTTTTAAAGTAACTTTCAAACTGCATGAGTGCAGTGAGAAGGAGTATCTTAACTCAGAAAACTTCCATACCTTACTTGTAGTCCTGCTGGATTTTACTTTGTTTTGTAGCTTGAAAGATAAAATTTAGTGTAACAATTATGGGGACAACAAATGCTTACATCTGCTTTTAACCAGAAGGATGCATATCAGGTAAAGCATGTTGTGTATACTCTGATGTGGCAATCCATTAACTTGCAGAAGTTGTAGAGCTAAATACTGATCCTTCGCTGCAATGACGATAGAGCCAAATTCACAGCATCAAATTGCTGTCTCAGTTCTCAGAACTGGCTTTATGGTTGAACATCTAGCTTTATGCATAGCAAGACGTAATGTGGTAATTATGCATTCTCTGAATTTAATATACTTGTAGTATTTTTAAAAATCTGTGTGTTTCTGTTTACTGCCTGCCTGGATTTTCTTTGCAAGCATAAAAACTATTTGCAGTTCAGTTTCTTCAGGAATTCCGAGGTCATAATTTTAACTGTAAGTCTAACTGATAGGACATTCATAAACAACTTTCCTGAGGGATGGTGACTATTTGACAGAAATAGGGAGAAGATGCAAAATCATGGTAAAAGTCACCAAAAATAAGAATATATCTGATAAATGTTACAAATTCCATTTGGATCTTAAGTAGATTCTATGGCATAAGCTTTATAAGGTACTCCACATTTGAATTGACACATTAGACTTTTTGCACAAAGTTGAAACTTGAACTCAGTAAGTGTTGAAGCATAGCATATTCTTAGTAGCATGAGAATGTTCATTACATCACTTGCTTTGAAAATGCCTTTTATATTTTGTGTGAATCTACTGCAAGTTGCACATGATTGTTAGTCTCTCACATCAGGAAGCTTTCATCTTGAGATATCAGCGACTTGAAACAGGCAGTTTTTACCCTTACAACATCCACTAAATTTGTGTTCAAATTTAAGATCTAGCTGGGAGTTAACTTTGACTTAAGAAAAAAAAATCATATTTTATTCAGCTATACTAATTATAGACAGTAGAACTAGTCTCACAAGGTCAGATGCTGTTAGCTGTGTTGCAGAAATGGTCCCTGTGTGGAGTATTAATCAAGGAAGCTCCCTTCAATGGAAGGAGGAAAACTTGGTTAAGCTTTCTCTGTGTAAGTGTCCCTGTGGGCTGTTCAAGGAGCAGCTTAAGCCTTGGTGCCATGTTTGTGCTGCAGTAGCTTGTTCTCAGGTCTCTGGCTGTTTCTCAGGTGGTTAGTATGATTTCATGTCACTGAATAAGCTTAACCGCACAGACAGCTTTTTGAAAATCCTCTCAAGATTGTCTGACATCAGTTAAAATATTTGAACATAATTGAAGACCTATTTTTGTCCAAGAAAAATGACAATATTAGCCCAGAAGAACTAGCTGTTCAACTGATGAAATACATGTTTGTCAAGACCAGAAACTATCAAAAGCAGGTAAAAACTAGAAATAAAAATTGCTTCTGGCTTTGTTTACTGAACAGTTGATTTGCTTCCAGAGAGTCTGCATTAGTAATGAAATAGCTGTACTTCCAGGAGTCTTAAGTATGAAAGTCTTTAATTAGACCCCGATCAGCTTTTCAGAATTGATTTCTGAATAATGTTTTTTATAAATTTTTATAAATGTGTGAATGTCAGCTCTGGAGTATTTTAATTTCTCTTCTATACAAGGTACACTTACCCTGTTGAGTAAGGGTTACCTGAATTGCTTTAGTTACTAAAGCCTCTAAAAGTTGGTGAAAATGAATGGGCTTTCACTTTGGGCTGTGTTGTCAAAGTTCTTCTTATGCGCTGAAATTTTTTGGGGGGAACCCTCCTTGGAGTTGAGAGATAAGAATTTAGGACTTCTCACATGTAAGTATTTGGGGAATATTAAGAACAGCACACATCATCTCCTAATTAGTTGTTTTATCTGAAGAGGAGGTTCTAAACCAGCAGATTCAAAACTTAGTGGAGTCTGGATGGTTTGGCCATCTGAGACTGCTCCAGTATCAGAAATGGGAAACATCTCTGGAAAGACACAATCCTCTGAGCTTGGCTGGTCCCGTGACTGAACTAGTGCTATTCTTCCAAATGTCTGACCATTGTCATCTTGTTTTGTCTCAGGGCTAGTATCTCCTTTCTCAGAAAAAAAATTGGATTTTTTCCCTTGGTTTTTCTTCCCTGCCACTGCTAGTCGTAACCAGGTAAACCAGTCAGTTAATTTGTTTCATCTGTCAATCTAGTGTTTGAATCTTTTTTTTCTCATGCAAATAGTTGAAATTAATTTAGGAGTGCTATTCTCAAGGTGGTTCTAACAAAGTCTCTCTTCCAGAGAGGTAAATATTCTGAGGCAAAAGTGTTGGGAAAATTTTAGTGAATACAATGCAACCAAAATGTTAGGATCTGGACAAGAATCATGGTGTCTATGAAGTACTAAATAATTATGATCCCTTCTGAAAATGATAAGGCTTCTGGGAGGGCCAATTTATTTAATTCCATACCTGAACAACTAGTTCATATAAACAAGCCTTGGATATATCTTCAAGTAAGTGACTGTACTTAGTTCATGTCTTTGACCTGGGGCTGAGTTCCAGTTACAGCTTCATATGGCTTAATATCACTCGAAAAAATTGGATTATTAGCTTTCCCATCCCTTAGATAACAAAGTTCAATCAGAACCCAAAATTTGAAGCTGAAGGAATTGGAAGAAAACTAAATTAAAAAACGCCATCCCACTTTCACAACTATCGCATCAAGCCCAATTACCAATGGTATATGAACTTCCTTGAATTCTTCATTGCATGGTTGCTTTTTAGAAAAGCTTTACAAGCAGTAAAGCTTTTCTTGCAAGTTTTTTCTTGCAGTTTTTCCTTCACCTTTAAAGTAAGGTTACTTATTCCTCAACTTCGTTAGCATCATCTTTGGTTTGCATTTTTCTGGAGACATGCTTTAAGAAACTATTGAAGAAAATGTCCAGGAGGCACTTTTTCCTGATTTGTCTGAGAAGGACAGAAGCAGAAAGCAAGTTCCATGTTCACAGTCCTTGTCAGATGTGAAGCTTTTGAAATGCTGCATTTTCAGTGACTTGTCCTGGTTAACCTTTCTTTCTTCTGTTCAAATGGGTTTATTCAAAGACGTGCTGTTCATCCTTCAGACAGAATCTTTATTGGGAAAAGTGTCCGTGTGCATATCAAGTGTGTGCATGTGCTCTTCTAGTTTATCAAGTACTTTAAGTGTGCCATGAAGAAGTAGAATTAAGCAGTTAGATTAATACTCTACACTAATGCACTAAGTACAAAAAGTAATACGAACACACCAGAGAGAGAGGCTGCAGAGACACGGTGGTTTTATGGACAGTTGCATCTCGGGAAGTGTGCAAGGCAGTTCTGGGGTGTCGCTGGCAGTTGATGGAGGCAACCTGGAATTGAGCTCTGTACTTTTGAGAGATAGTGTACTTGAGACTGTATTAGAATCAAGTTTGTGATAATGCCGTTTCTTAAAGAGTAGCTTCCCTCATTTTTTCTAGCTAAATCTTACATTAGGCATCTCCACAGTTCAGTTATGTCAGATATATCTGTGCATATAAATACTCAACTCAGCAGTTCAAAGGCAGTACCTGCTCCAATTAAATGAAAAAAAAATTTTTTTGCATGCTTCCTATCTTCTTGCTCTTTAGCTCCTGCATAGGGGCCATAGTTGACCCCATAGTATTTTCCTGCCTGAAGTTAGGGGAATGGAAAAATGAAAAAGCAAAGGAAAGTTGGCATTGCTCTCACTTCTTGCAGGTCAGTCACCCTATAGATAGACAGCCTTTAAAGCAAAATATCACCCTTAAAATAAACTCCATTAAATGAAGAGGGGGATTCAAACAATTTACTTGGTATATTTGCTAGGAATAAGTTTAAACTTGTATCTAATTGTTGGGTGGTTAGGTAGATATTTCTGAATGTCCAATAAATCTGGGGGGATCTTGATTATGTGTTGCTCACGTATCTTAGTATCTTTATTTCTGTTGTGCCTCTTTGAGTATATTCATTTTGCATCCTGGAGGTGATCTGGGGTCTACAGACAGGTATTGTTGTTGGACTTGACCCTAACTTATTCTAGAAATGCCAGCCAGATACGGTGTTTTATGGCTTAAACCTCCTCTTTTAGACTTCTTCTTCCTTTTCCCCCACTCATTTGTCACTAATGAGTCAAAAGGAAATCCTGTTGGCACTAGATGAATCTGAATATATTATTAGTTCCAGAGTCAAGCATTGTGTCAACTGAAAAATAAAGTAAGAGCATGATTGAGATTTAGAATGCCAGCAGTTTCTACAAGATCTGATAAGGAAAAATGAGTTTGATCAAGAGCAGAGCCGGGTCAGGTTAGCTGGGAATCACTGGAAAGTCAAGTTCAGGAAGGATCAGAGCCCAGGCTCAGTCCTGGGGCATGCTTGCAGCCATCAGGCATCGTGGTCAGTGAAAAATTGTGTGTGCTAGGCTTTAACAGCATCAAATAGTGTGGCAGACTGCAGTGTCCTACGTGAGTAAGTGGTTTCTTGGATGAGGAGGCAAAGACCTTCAAGCAGGAAAGTTTTCTTAGGAAAGCTCTTTTAGCCAGGAGTTGAGGTTTTCTTTTCTGTTAGAAAACATTAAGAGAAAGGTGAAGTGATGTCAGTACTGTTGCTCAAAGGCAGTGGGGTGGTAGGTGTAAGTGGCCATGGCCTATAGATGGTGCTTCTGCTGCATACTGTGTTTGGGATGTCCAGGGTAGCTTTCTTAAAAGTGTTCTAGAGGATACATTTGTTTGTGTTCCATTCCAAGGTATAATGGCCAGATGATAACACCAGTGCAGGGATGCCAAGCTGCATCTATGCTGTATGGGTATGTGCATATATAAAGCATTACTGTGTGCTCTCAGTGAGTTAAAAGAGTAACTGTACAAATGACAAAAAAGTTGTCATGGTGGAAGAAGTTAGTGCTTGTATTGTCCATTGCCTGGGTTTGGAGGGAAGGTCCGAGAAATGTTTAACCTCTACTGCAGTCTGGCTTTGTCCTCAAAGATCTTAAAAAGCTTCTTGCTTAGGTGTTCATTGATTAAGAAGATTACCTAACCAAGCTGTAATACTGTATATACATGCTTTAATTATGTGCCACCACTTAAAGTAGGGAAATCAGCTCCAGAATGTTGTACAATGATTGGATGTTTAGGGTTGAACTTCCTAATCTGGATGCTGAAAGAAGCTTTGGCTTGCATTATATTCCTGAATTGCTGTTTCTGAGCCAAAAATGAAATTGGCAGTCTCTCACTAGTTAGTTTACTCTATTCTCACTAGAATAAACTAGTTAGTTTATTCCAGCATTTCGAATTTTCTTCGGAATTATAGATCATTGAGTAAGAAGAAGTCAGAAATAACTTAAAACAGATATGTGATATCTGCTGCTTAAGTTCTGTTAGTCTTAAACTACTGTCAGCCTTCATTATTGATATCTCCATATTTAGTTGCTAACTTCAGGCTGAAGACTGAAAAATTCAGCTTAAGCTTTTCTTTTAAAGACAGTGAAATTGCTGCAGTTCACCCAGATTACTGTACTGGGATTTCCACTGCACCCACTATGTTTATGTCATTCTAGTGATACTCTTCTAAAAATAAAGGGATAACTGAATGTTTGTTTTAAAGAAGTGACAGGTATTGTAGTTATAGGCTTAACTTGTCGTGAGTTTGAGAGGTGCCTTTCAGTACAGTTAGAAACAATCCTGTTTATAGAAAGGCTGGACAATTTACAGACTTGTAGATCTAACAGCATATACAGTGGTGCCAAATAGATGAAACTTGTGAATGGTTCTCATGGTCTGTGTTTGCAAAAAATTATGTAGGGAGGGAAACAGTTTTTTAAATCAGGAGTAAAAAGAGGTCCTATTAGGTATGAAAATCACCAAAGATTTTCTCAAAATGTATTGGTAATGGAAGCCTGTGGAGACACCTCCTTTGTTGGACATCAGGTCAATTACTTCCTCAAGGCTTTCTCCTTGTGTTCCTTTTGCTAGTGACAGCTTAGATAAATTGAAAGATTATGCATTTGCAAGAAGAAAAAGGACCTGGTCTCTTGATTTCTCAGTCTTCTGACAATCGGTAATTTAATCAGTGATGGCAAAGGCAGGACTCTACCATGGTGGTTTAATTTCCGTGTAAATCGTCTTAGCGTTTTGTGCCAAACACCTAACAGATGGTGTGATTTCAGAGATACTGTCAAATTACTGCTGATGAGAAGCGTCTTTCTTACATTCCTTTCCTCCCTGCTTACCTTTTACACACACCTGTGTTGGATCCCTGCACTTTCCCTTTTCCCCAGCCCACAGATTATTCATTAGCTGGGGAGGGTTTCATCTTTCTTCGGTGGTGGAGAGGGGAGAAAACGGGTAACACAATCTCATAAGTGCTAGAGTCCCTGCAGGAAAGGAACTGAGACCTTCCTCTTGGGGAAGCAGTAACAGTCCTGCTAGCTCAGTTGCCAGCAGGACTGTAAGAGGTGGTGTGGGTTTTTGAGCAGTATGACCCAAAGACATGTCCCAAAATCTGTGGCCTTGTTTTGGTTTGATGGGTTAGTTTCCAACAAAGATGAGCAAGCAGATCTCATAGTTTGCTGTAGACAGCCACACCAGCTAGGGTGGAACAGGGAAGCAGATCTAGCTTGTAGGAGAGGTATAGTCTCAAAATACTATTTTAGTTGCTTCCACTTACTCATGAAATGAGTCATTATAATTGCAGTTAAAGATCTAGTGGAACATTTAAACAGTTTTCAGACTAGGGAAGGGATTTTTTTTGAAAAATGATTTCTGGGATCCTGCTGTTCTTTTTAAGAAGTGTTCATTTGCTGGGAAGGGGAGGTCTTAATTTTCTTGTACAAGTCTTTCTCTGTGATTCTTTGTTTAGTGCTTAAGTGTTTCAGAATGATAAAATTCATGCTATCTCTTCTTGGATAATTATTTCTTATGAATAGTAACTGTTAGCTTTAGTATCGTAGGGTTTATTCGATATTTATGGGGTAACCAGTAATGAGGTAGAGGAAATACTATATCTGACTGTTTGCAGAATTTTATTGTAGCTGCATTAAGAGTTGATAGTTTGAAAATATCTGCTGTATTAAAGAAGTTAAGTAAGGAATCTTTATCAAACCTTGCTTAGTGAACCACATTGTGGTGTCATGATTGTACTTTCTGCATATAGATCAAGTTTTAATCAGACTGGTGTTTTGTGTGTTTTAGGTACTGAGGGTGATTTATCTCTTGCATCATGCGTGAATACAAGCTAGTGGTTCTTGGTTCTGGAGGTGTTGGAAAGTCTGCTCTGGTAAGTATGAGGCAGCTCAAATATGGGTTTTTTAGGCTTATTGTATTCTTTCTCTAATACACTCTCTACTAAAGTATATTTCTTTATGTAAGTGTGCACAAATAAATATAAATGTTAGTAATGACCAGTGAGGCATCATGGCTAGAAAAGGTAGATCCATTACTAGGTGCGTCTGCATCCATTGGTGCATTCTCACATGCTGCTGTTTTTGAATGGGTTTGGTTGATGGTACTTGGTCAGTCTCATGCAGTGAAGTGCAGAGCCACAGCTTCATGAGGGTGTCTGGCTTCGGTGGATAAACCAGCCATCAGTCTGTCGGAAATCAAGCTCCTTTGTGAATCTCTCAAAGGAAATGAACTAGCTTGCCCCTGTAAGTCCTGTCTGTAGAAAGGTCTTCAGGGTGCTGTTTGCTTAATGTTCAATAGCAGTCTCTTCAGCACTAGTATTTTTTTATGCAGATAGAAATATAGATTTGCATGTTGGTAGGAAGTTTAATGTGTTTCCTGCATCCTTTCTGTGCAAGTAGGTATATAACTGTGGCAGGTAGATGATCAAAATTCATGAGCTCTTTTATTTACTATTAAATGATTACAGAACGGTTTCGTCTGACTTAGACTAGAATTGAAAAAGTTCGCAAAATATGATGCTCTCAGCCCACCTAAGAACTTTGCATCTTTCTGTTTAATTGTGCACCTTACCATAAAGTAGGTTCCAGAGCTTACCCACTTTCCTTGGGTAAGAAGTATTCTCTTATGCAGCAGTTCATAAAGAAACTTAAATTACAACTCGTGTTAGATTGCGAAAGAACATTTTCATTCACCTCTGAATTCTTTATCTCACTGCAGCATTTCTGGATTTGAATGTACCTGCTCTGACTTGGCCACTGAGTCTTAAGTTCTATTTGACTTGTGCTAAAAACATCCTTCGTGCTAGATACACAGGAACAGCGTACTGAGTGTAGTTAAGACTAGTAAAAGCTGGCAGCTGTTTTTTGACTAAGCCCTGTGCTGGCAGATAAGTAGCAGAAGATGAAGTAGTTCTAAATGCACGTGTAAAAGCTGTGCAGCTGTATAGTATCCTGGTCAACTAGAAACTAATACTGTTTCTAAGAGTTAGGCAACCCTTAAATCAATGCATGCTTTAATTCTTACCATCAAAGTGACAGTGGATAAAGGAAAGTGTAGCATTGCATCATCTAACAGTTAAATAGTTAAATAGGCATACATATCTAACTTTCTGTTGTTTCTTAAAATTATAGTTATGACAATCATTTAATTTGCTTTAAAAATGTTACGGATAAGAGTATACATTTAGAACAGTGATTTGTGTACAATGTTTACAAACTGTCACTAAGCAAGAGAATCTTACAAGAACTTTTGTGTTGCAGACTGTACAGTTTGTTCAAGGAATATTTGTTGAGAAATACGATCCTACGATAGAAGACTCCTACAGAAAGGTATATGCAAATGACCTCTCTAGTGTTACAGAAACTTAAAGCTGTAGTACATATTGTCAAATATTTTAGTCACTGCTTGAAAATGGGTATGCCTCATAATGCAGTATTAAACCAGATAACAAGTTTGAAATATCAGTGTTCTCCTAAAGTTTGTTTAACAGGAATAATTCAAGACTAGCTTTTTAATGTTTAAGCAAATACCTTGCTGGCTAGTCAGTAAAAATGGTTATTTCATTGTCAGAGTTGGGAACATCGATTGGAAAAAAAAAACCGTAAAAACACTACTACTTTTCAATTTTATAATATTTATTATTAGTTTGGTTTTGTGTTAGTATTTGCAGGTAGATTTGGACTTGGAGGTACTAAGCTCCTTTGCTACTAGAAAAATAGCTAAAAACAACTTCACACCCTTAGAACACTGGAGGCACCTATTATACTGTACTCATAACAATTTAAATGATAGCTGGATATGCTTCCATCAGATGGGTTGTTGTTTTATTAATAAGTTAACACAAACCTATCATAAATGAACAAGCATTTACAGCAAGTGGCCTGTTAGTTTCTCTCTTCCTCTCTTCAGCATGACAGGCTGAAAGGTCTAATTTTGCTTGCATCATCTTGAATCTCCATATTGCTCACTCTTCAGTTTCACCTGAGACCACGATTAAGATTCCAGACTAAGATAATTTATATCCGAACTGCTACCATTAACCATTTGATGCAAGAGACAAGTTTTTGGCTGTGTCAGTTTCTTAATCTATCTGTCTTTTTTAGCTGAATTACTTTTCATATGCATTGATACACTCATCATGTGGCCACAAAAATGTTGGTGTCTGTACAAGGGAGGCAAGATGCACAAACCCTAGCTGGGAATGGGCAAACTGCAAGACCTCCTCTTTCAGCACTGAACTACATTTATATTGGAACAAAGGTGATGCATTAGGAGCTGTTGCAGCCTACAGTCACCAGAAACTCTTCTGAACAGAAGAGGAATTAGTGAGAGCAAAATAATAACTTCATACCTCTTTTCTTTGACCTCATATAAACTGTAAGTTGGAAAAACCTGAGTCTGTCTTAAGTTTGTGGGCTTCCAGCCAAAGTTAGAACTCTTACTAAAGAGACAATAGCAGAACCAAATTCTGTGTTGATACTTTTTCTGTATTAGAGAAGCAGGAATTTTTGACCATATACCAGTGTTTGGTGCAGGACTTTGCTGGGTCAGGCCCAGTAAATGACTCCAAAAAACATTCACAGGCTGATCTTAAGTGAAACGTTTCCTTTGTTCTATATTTACATTCTTTAGGTCATACTAGAATCATGATTTTTGCTGGGTGAATTTTTCCAAAGTGTGTTTCCATGGAGTCTAAAAAAGTGAAGCCATCTTAAGGAATTTTGCCTTTTGCTAACTACATTTGTTTGTTGTTGCTGCTAATAAAGATCTTAAAATACTCCTTTCAGACTTGTTCCTGAAATAACTAGTAATAACTCTGGGTATTCTTCTTTTCAAATCAGCCAGATAATTGAAATCTTGCAAAAGTCTGGACAACACTTCATGTAGTCATTTTCACCTTCTCATTGTTAGTTGCAATTCTAACTTGTTTCTTGACTTCAAAATGTATTGGTTTGGCAGTTGAAATTCTATGTTATTTATGTTAAATGTAATTTTATAATATTAAAGTTGAGAGGATGTGACTTGTTTGTCTAAATAATTGAGCTTGAAGTCTTGAAACTTTCTGGCCTTGGTTTACTCCCCAAATATTTCTTCATAAAGTGAATAAATGCTGCTTAATTAGCTGAATAACTTCGGCAAGAATACCTGTTAAAATTGTGATTATTTTTAAGGAATCACAATCCACAGGAGACATGGGGAAGGTGTAAGAGGAGGGAAAATACTCCTCTTCCCTGTCCCAAGCTCAAATCTAGTTACAGAAGAAAAGCTGCAAATTAAACTAGTGAGAGTGCATAAATGGAGAAGAGGTGACACAAGGTTCTTTGAGTGCTGATTTATTAACTAGGAATTTTACGTGCAAATGGAAACAAGGGAAGTTTACCAGTAGCTTGAAAGGAAAAAAAAAAATTTAAAAATGTGGGTAGTCTGCTTGAAACAGCTTGAGGTCACTTCCATGTCCTTTGCCATTTCTTTGAGGTATTTCTACTAGATAAAGGAGCTCTGGAATGGATACAGAAATTTTCTGTCTTCCTAAATCTTCCATTTTCTGCAAACTTTTCTAAGCTGGGTCAATTTTCTAAGTAATGTTCCTAAAGGCTTGTTTTGGGGACACCACTTTTAGTGGTGGTTGTTTAATTGTTTGCTGTGTACTACTTACTGTCTTGTTGATGTAAATTACTATTATATGCGCCTTAATATGCCAATCCAGTTTTCTGGCTTTTACTTGTACTTTACTTTTCTTTCAGTCTGTGGTGATCCCTGAAACAAGGGGAAATTAGTTGTGCTAGTTGCTGATAACCATCATTACAAATTTAGCAGCCTCCTTTTAAATAATCAAAAATCCCTAATCACTTTGCAAAGTGGTACTTGGCTGCTGACACTGCATTTGAAAATGTCACTGGGGCTCTTTGAAAGGCTTTTTCCTGCTGTTTTCAAAGTGTATATCCATACAAACTTCTTAAGCCATTATGTTGCTTTATGCATAATGAATTTGCTTATAAAAATCACACAATTTCTGATGTCTTTGGAGGGGAGAGTTGCAAGGGGAAAAGTTATAACCACATCTTTCTCTCTTGACAGCAAGTTGAAGTAGATGCACAACAGTGTATGCTTGAAATCTTAGATACTGCAGGAACGGTACGTAAAAAACAACTTTCCTAAATACTGATGTACAGTGTATTTTAAAAAACTTGAGTGTTGCAGCAGAAAATTAATTGCAGGTTTCCCATGAACTCATATTCTGTAACAGGGGAAAGAAATAGAACATTTGAAAAGAGATTGTGCTCTTGTTTTAAGTTTGTTGCCCAGAAAAAAATTAAGGCCCACTGGCTACTGAGATTTGATTTCTGTTGCTGTAGAGAATGTGCTTTCTTCTGATGTCCTTTTTCTTTTGTGTGTGAGATGTACTGTGACATTGGGATAAAAATAGTATTGCTTCAGTCAGCTTATAGGAGCTCAAAGCACAAGGGTTATGCTGACCCTTTGCTTACTAGTCAGGTTTTTCTCTGACTAGTTCCAAAATTACTAAAACCAGTAATTTCCTTTATTGATTCCAGTGAGTTTAAGCTCAAGACTCTTGGAGTTTAACGTGTGTTCTCTGAACTGTGGTAGTTATCCAGTCCAATAATAACTTATTTAAATTGCCTATTAGATTAATACTCTGTAAATATACAGTAAGATGGAGCAGCTGTTTTCTAGAAATAAATTGCACTTTTCATCTGACATACAGCAAGGGACAGGGAGTGATTGATCAGGCACCAGATAGCCAAGTCACCAATGCGAAAGAGGCAAATGCTGTTCTACAGTCATACTGGTAAGAGTGCACCAGCGAGTCTTTATATGCAATGTCATAGTTGTCACTGAAGTCAAGGAAATGTGACAAGTCTATTGAGTGTGTTCATCCTCTAGTCCATCTCCTTGAAAATTAATGTAGAATTTAACATAGGAAATTGCCTAGACTGCAAAATTGAGTCTGAAAAGGAATGCATTTACTTTATGATCCATTTAAAGGAACTATCAGGATATGGAGAAAATGTTGGTATGTTAGGAGAGATTCAGGAGGAGTTTAACTTCTGTAATCTACAGATTACAGTGTACCTTCTACTGTACTTCTCTCCGGTGAAATTACTCTAGTTTTTCTGACCTTTTTTCCCTGAGGTTTGTGGCTGTTGGCAATATCTAGATGTTGCTCAGCCACACCAGATAGGGTTCCAAACTTGAGATTTCTTTATTAGCAAGTCTGTTTGCTGTAGTACTTACAAACAATAAAATACTGGGCAGTTTAACAGGAAAGGGAGGCAATACAAATGCATTGTATTTATGATCCATTTGTGACCTGAAGTTTATAGCAGTTTGTGCAAGGAAAATGCAAATTGAATGCAACATCTGTATAATTTTTTATTTACAGGAACAGTTTACAGCGATGAGAGATCTATACATGAAAAATGGACAAGGTTTTGCATTAGTATATTCCATCACAGCTCAGTCCACATTTAATGATTTACAGGATCTAAGAGAACAGATTCTTCGAGTCAAAGACACTGATGATGTAAGATCTCTAAAAATTCTTCATACTTAGAGTTTGCATTAGCGTGTTGCAGTGTACACACTGTGGTCAGGTGGCCTCCAAGTTTTAAGTTGAAACATGTGAACCAGTAGATGCGTAGTAGAGAAATGCAACTCGTAAGGTAAACTGGAGAAATTGTAACTTGTCATGTGTTATATAGAGAATTGTTTCATCTCTTTCTTTAAAATACTTTAATTGAAACTGGAAATAACTTTATTCATTAGACTGCAGCAAACATTTCTAAAGCAACTATTGTTGCCTTAATCACTATCAGTGAAGTTTTAAAATCACTTAGAGTTTAATTTTCTCCTCAATATCCCTACTGTTTATAGTATTTTAAAAGCATAAGATTTTAAGTTGTAACCTTTAAACTTTGTGTTATGTAGCTTTTATATTTTGTCTGTGTGCTTGCAATTAAGTTCGGTCATCCTATTTCCACACAATTTCTATTATAGTGCATCTCTTAGCATTATTAAAGCTATAAAGTAAGGCTAAAACATTATATTTTATAAATGATGAAAAAACCCTTACAACAGTGGGAGGAAGTGAATGCTTGGTCCCCTAATAAAGGAAAGAGGTATTTCAAATGTGAAAACAGCAGTAAGTGTGTCATTTTTAACAGAAACACCTTGTAGCCTTTAGGCAGAAATACTTCCTTCTTGAAGAAAAAAATGAGCTATGAACAGTTTTTAAGCATGATCATCTCATTTAAACTGTGTTTATGCAAACTTTGATACCTTCCTTACTGCATGTATATATATGTGCTTCTGCTGTCAGCAGACACAGACTGTATTAACCATTTCAGTTTCAGGGAAGTGCGTTAAGACTTTTTTAAAACAAACCACCCTGCACTTCCTTGACCATGAGCATTTGCTGGTCTTGCCTATGTTCAGCAGATTTCTTCTTGAAACAGTTTATTACCCATTATCACAAAGGTATCTCAAAAGGTTAGTATTTAAGTTGCGTGGACCTTTCCCATCCACAACCTACCAAGTTACAGCCTTGTTTACCATGAAACTAGTTTTGTACAATAAAATCAAGATAAATGTGATGATATTTAAAATCTTACTTTATGGGGTATATTTATGCTGATTAGTATCATTTTGGTGGTATTTCCGTAGAATTTTATTTTTTTAGAAGACACCCCTCGGCCTTGAAAGGCATTCCATAGTATCAGGAAAAAGATAAGCTTCAAGTTGCAACTTTAGTTTCCATCAGAATTCACAGGAAAAGTTTCTCTTATGCCAAAGCTTAGGCATGACTTGCTTTCTTGGTGGGGGAAAATTAAATGGTCTAAATATTGTAAACCTTTTTTTCAACACTTGAATACATGAAGAATTTAGCTATGTCCTTAAAATTAGTAATAGGAAAAAAAAGGGGGAAAAAGAATAGCTGATGGCATTTTCTTGCTGCAAAGGTCAATTCAGTGTTTTCTGTAGTTGGGAATGCAAGGTAGCATGTTTCTTTTCTCTGTGTGCTGTAGCTTGCTAATAAGAAGTGTGTGCACTGAGTGCTCTTGAAAGGTGTGCTGATAATGCTAAGAGTAGAGGAATGGTGAGAGGAGCTTTAGCATCCTTCATCATGCTACCCAGTACAGGACACTGTTTCCAGGATTTCAAAATTTGTAAGAATCATTTGGTAGACTCTTCAGTAGACTTCTTGATGCCTTAAACATATAAAAATGAAATCTCATTAAGTCATCTAAAAAACCATGAAATTTACTCAATTGGCAGTGTACTGAATCCTCAAACCATTCCCCCTATTGCCCTGCCAAAGGCCAGCCAAAATGCAGTCACTGTCATTTGAAAATTGAAATATCACAGAGCTGTAAACTTAAATTAGTTATACCAGAGCTTGATTATTCTGAAAGTCAGGATCCTCTAAGGATTCAGATGGCTTTTAGGGGTGCATTTACATTGTGCCATTCTAAAATTTTTATTGTTTCTTTGCTGTCATTGAATTGTTTTTTAGGTGCCTATGATTCTGGTTGGCAATAAGTGTGACTTGGAAGATGAAAGAGTTGTGGGAAAGGAACAAGGTCAGAACCTAGCAAGGCAATGGAATAACTGTGCATTCTTAGAGTCTTCTGCAAAATCAAAGATAAATGTTAACGAGGTAAGGCATTTTACCTATGGTGGGGAGAGGTGTCAGGGGGAGAAGAATGGGACACTGTTCTGATAACCAAACATTTTACTGTTTGTCAAGGAAAAAACTAACAAAATCATGAATAATATTCACTATAATGGGCAAAACTGTACCCTGCTGTTGTGAGATGGTTATGTTAAGGGATGTATTTAGTTTCGATGTGGGATTTTTTCCAAGTTATATTGATTTTATTGTAATTAGTGTAATTTTCAACTTATCTTTGTATGAATTTGGGATAAATATTTCTCTTATGGTCCATTTCCTAGTTGATAAAATCTCTATCAATTGAGATTTTACTGCTAGACTTACTTTTTTTAAGACCTTTAAGAAAGTTAAGTCATTAAAACTATTTGATTTAAGTTATTTGGTATTAACACTATCTGAGATGGTAAGTTAAAAAACTATTATAAGTTTTGTTAAAATTAGCTGCTCTGTAAAGCAAAAGGGATGCAAAAGCCTCTATACTATATATCTACTTGTTTATTTAACAGGAGCTAGACAATTGATCAAATGCATGCATTTTGGGGACTTGCCATAATGCATGCCTTTTTATCCAGTGGGGGGTGCCAGCATAAAGAAAGGGATACAAAAATTTTAGAAAAAGAAGCTGTGTTAGTATTTACATTTCTGGAACAGCTTGAATTTTATGATAAATCTTACAGTGCATTAGGTCATCTGGAAAACATTGTTGGCAGCATCAGTCAAGTTGAAAGGGCCTCTGTTCAAGACTTGCAAGTAATGAAAACAGTATGGTGGTTTTAGCACAGCTGATTTTTAAAATAAGTAATGTGTGTTTAATTAGATGGAAATTTCAGGAAGCCATTGACTTTTTCTAAAATTCAGATTAATCACCTTAACTGTATAAAAGTCATATGTTCAATAAACTAGACCTTCCAGCAAATACTATAAGCCCTTGTTGGATCATTGGCTGCTTTGCAGCCAGTGCTTAGGAAACTGCCAGGATGGCTCTGGTATGAGGGCTTCCTCAGTTTAGGAGATGCAGAAGTAATTGGAGCAATGTCAATTATGAATGAAACAGATGCTGTTGAATTGTAGTATGTTGATTTGTTTTAAGTTAGCCTTTCAAAAAAATCATGTTCTCATTAGAATTCTAGCAGACTTAAAGTGTGAGAGACTCATAAATGAGTTACTTTTCTAGGAAATTTTATGCGTCTGTTATGCTGTAGGTCTAGAGAGGTGGAATTAGTTCTTTATACTTCAGTATTTTTAAAGTATCTAGAAAAGCATGATCTCACTCAAATACAAGAGACTATTACTGAATATGTAGCATATGTGAGTTACCATGAAAAATGTGTAGTTAAAACTTACTAGAACTTTCTTTAAAAGAATATCCTAAGAGTGATTTGAGTTAGAAGAAAGCTGTGACCTGTTTCTTGACCTCAGTGCTAAACTGCAAAGTAATACCATAGAGTAGTTGATCACTGTGGCATTTTTCATGTGAGTTCAGATGAGTTTGACCCAGAGATTAAATAGCTGTGGGTTATAGATGCCTTTCCAGTTTGCTTCATTGAAAGTGTAGAACCCTTGGCAGACAATTATCTTAAGCAAGAAAAAAAAACAGTTACTAACTAAATATACAATTTAACTTTATAGCTCTATGGTAACTAAATATTTTCAGGAGTTCTTGAGTATGTGAGTGCATTATGTGTGAAGATTCAAGGCTTAAGGTTATAAGAGAAGCCTCCTAAAATCCATAATCAACTGATTTTTATCTTTTCAGATCTTTTATGACCTTGTGCGACAAATTAACAGAAAAACTCCGGTGCCTGGAAAAGCACGCAAAAAGTCATCATGTCAGCTACTTTAATGCATAGCTGTACTGTAGCTCTGAGCCAGGTAAACATTTTAAATTTTTCTGTGCATTATGGCTATGAATAACAAACAAAACAACAACTAAAAAACCCTAAACAGCTGTGGTAGCTGTTGATGCAGAACAGCATTGAAAATTATTGATTTACATTATCATAGAAATGTTTTTGGTCTTTATTTTGCCATTTCAAAGTCAGAACTACAAATATGTGCAAGATACACTGTTCACACTAGTCTGGGGGTTTTTTTTCAAGCTTTAAGGTGTTGGTAGAGCTCAAATTAACAGTGTTTCCTCTGATACTTCAAAGCTTTTGGAAACACGGTTTTCTCTTCTAAAGCTTGATAGAATATACTGCAAGAGCTCAGTTATCTGGAATGCACACAGTACAATATTGTAGTTTGCATGCTGGTGTCTTTTTCTGCTTTGAACTCCTGCATATGCTTGTGTGATGCCATATGAATTTAGCTTCCTTTCTTAAGACTGTGTGGATATTTTGGATTGAATTGTGATTTGTGTATTTGGATGAGAAAGGTGAAGTGATCATTGTAAAACTCCAAATATTTGACCTGGAGCTATTGGTTACTAGATCAATTTCTTACTCATTTGCAGTTGGCTAAATTTCTACGTGACTTAATCTGTGCTCAAAGAATGCTGCTGAAGGATCAAGCAAGCTCCAGCCTGCTCTTAAAGCAAGCCTTTCCAGAAGTTAGTCAGGAGGCATGGGGTTTTTTTCTGCAATTTTTTTTTTTTTTTTTTAAATTTCTGAGCAGGTTCTTTCCTTCTTTCCATCTCCAAGCCTTAGTATGGGCAGAGGTCTGTCGTGATTGATCTGACATCATCAAATTTGCCTGTTACCTCCCTTTCCTTCAGTTTTATTGAACATACAGTGGTGCAGTTACTTCAGTACTATGATCCATTATTTTGTCATCCAATAGACCTGTTTGATGTACTGAAGGGTCCTAGTAGGACATCTCACTCTCAGAAATCATAAGCTTTTATTAATAATCAGGTAGCGCCATATGTCACTCTTTTTTTGGTATATTCAAACTTTGTCAATTTGAACAACTTAGATCAGTTAAAAGTAAAACTAACATTAGCTTAGGGTGGCAGAAATGGTTGCTCCATTTCCTTAACAGGACTTTTGATTCAGGAGCTTTGATCCTTCAACTGTGTTTGTTTTTAAAGCCATGGGAACTGTCATGCTGTAAGCAAAACTAGTCCCACCAATCAAATACTACTTCCACAGTGCAGCCTGGATTCCTCTATGTATCCTAATCCAGTTAGGATAATAATTGAGATAGTCTGTTATTCGTATGTACACAGTAGAAAGTGTATTATTAGAGAAGTGTTAAGGTTGTTTTCTGTTTGTCAAGAACTTTGCTAGTTCCTGCTGTAGCTGTTTTAAGTAAAGATCAAGGACAAATAGTTGTTACTAATACTAACCCCTTGTTTTGTTGTTACAGGTCTGAAGAACTGTTGCCCAATTCAACAGTGCCAGCATTCCAACTTTATTAAACCTACCAACATCTTAAATGGACTTTCCTGTGGTGGTACCCTTTAAGAAATGGATGAAAGCTACATCAGTTTGCACATTCTATCACTTTCCAGTGTCATGAGAGATTTTTACTTCTAAATATTCTGTGTATGCAACTGGTAAAACCAGAGCCTACATCCAGTATTACTGATAAGAGACATTGTTCATCCACCAATGTTGTACATGTATGAAAACTGTGTACTGTATACTTCAACAATCCCCACTTTCTATTGGAGAGTACAATAATGTAAATCCTAAAAGCACCACTATTTTAGCATAATAAAAGAAAGTCCAAAGAGCTCCTATATAGACTACTCCAGATAACTTTGCTTCATCGGTATTTGTAGCTTATTGTAACTTTTTTAAAGAAATACAGGATCATCATCATCGTATTGTACAAAAGCGCTTTGATTAACACAACGGCTATATAGTTTTTTAATTTTAGGAAAAACCTGTGGAGACAGTGAACTAGTCTTTAAGAGTCCTTTCAGTATAACGTCTGACTAAAGACATGGCCTTTAATATCTGTTGGGAAGGAAATGTCCAGACTTTTCAACCTTTTATTGTATGTTTCCTTTTCCTTGTTTACATAGGGAACAATGTTTATAGTTGTGTGTACAGTGGGGGTCTACAACAAGAAGTGTATATTTTAAAACAATTTTTTAATGATTTAACAATTTTTTGTAAATCATTTTCGGGCTTCTGCAGCTGTAGATTCTCACTGTGAATTCCCTTGCTTGCTCATGCATAAGTGTATTTGCAATACCAAATATACAGGTTTAGTACTTTTGCCTGTTAGTGATTGTTTTACATGTGTAACGTTTTGGTTGAGATGTTAAATGGTGGAAGAGTACTGTGGATGTGAATGTGGGAAGTAATTTTAATCATGTGTAATTGGTCACAGGGCCTAAGTTGCAGTAATTAACTTTTGCTGATTTATTTAACAATGCCTTGTTGCTTTGTATGCATTAACGTTTGGGTGTAAAGATTGTGTGTATATCCAACAGGGAGCCACAGTATTTAAATTGACCAACCTAATGTTACAACTGCTTTGAGGTGGCCAAATGTAAACTAAAAGCCTTAATTAAAGTGGTGCAATTTTGTATGACTTAGCATCAGTAGTTCAATAAATTTGGATTGCCATGCAAGGGCTTGCATTACAGTTATACTACTTGAATGTTTTGTGTTTTAGTAGTGCTAGTAATGTTGATTTTTAAATCTCTTGCACAGTGCAGATTCATACATCCTAGGATGAAGAGGAACACTTATGACTTTGTTTTCTGACAAATACATGCCATAGATATTTTTTCTAATAGTGTACCATGTGTTAGTGTGAATGAATTTCTGACTGAATGAAATTCCACTTATTTCTGGACTTGGAATATTCCAAGATCTAACAAAACGAAAAGTCTTAACAGAAAAATACCTGTCTTCAAAGGTTAGATTATCAGTGGCTGTTTTGGAAACTTGAAAATATGTTGCCTGCTATTTTCCTTCTTTCCAGGGAAAATTAATTGTTAAAATTTAGTCTAGCAAAAAAAATTATCCTGGGAGACAATATGATTTTTCTGCATGATTTCTGCATGACCAAGCTTTATTTGTTTGGTTTTAAGGAAATCTGCAGAATAGCATTCTTGCAGTATTGAGTATAGAATTTTGCAGACTTGAAATACCTGTTAATAGTGTTGGACTGAGAAGTGGAATGCATGGACTGTAGATGATTTCCTGATCGTGGCTGTGCTGCTGAAAATTAATGTCACACCCAAATACTTGGTACCTCCTGGTTCTCTGGCACAGAATTATCAGAGAGCTTGTTCTAATTCATTCTCGCAAATTCAGTCAGGCTAGGTTAGCTAATTCTGGTAAGCTTTGAGATAGTTTATGTTGCCCTAAGTGAACTTAAGATCCTTCCTGCTGGTAGTTTCATCAGTCAGTACCATTGTTTAATGGAGGTAATACACTTCTACTGTGCAGAGCTAGATTTAAGACTGAAATTCCTTTTCATTTATCATTAGAAACAGTAACATGTGATGATCCCCATCCTGCTTGGTCCCCAGAGTAGAGGAGACTGGAGCACTAGATGTCCTAGTTCTTTTTTCACTAGGTACCTGCCTTCTTTGGTGAGCTGATCAGAATTTTTCTTCCCTTCATTTCCAACCTCTGCTTATTCAGGTCTTGTAACACATTTATGTCCTGGTTGTCCTTTTATTGATTTTTTTAAACATGTTTCTTTTCCAGGCAGCTGTACAGATGGCATTGGGTGGGAGTGAGAGAAAATTCTTTGAAAACATCAGAGAAGGGGCCTTGGTCTGGTCTTGGTGTCCAGCCAAAGAGTGCTATTGACAGGGAAGGTCAGGCTTTGTCCTGAAAAGCTCTGTACTGAAGCATTCTTGGCTGTTGTGTTCCTCAGCATTAGAGGTACTCAGTTGGGTCAAACCCTGAGGAAGTAAAATTTTCAGAATCTCTAGGCTTTAACATCTGAAGATTGTTCTAAAGAAGGGAAGTACGTTCCCCCCTTCCCCCACATTTAGAACTAATGTCAGAATTGTAAAGCCAGCACATTGTAACCCAGGCAACACCTAAACCCCGGTATTCTTGAAAATTTAGGCAAGCTTCAAGGGAGCAGTGTCCCGGTCGTAAAGGGAAGATGCTTGACAAAATGTTGCTAATGAAATGATGAAGTGTAAAGAAAAACACATAAGAATTCTCTTCGTGTCTAAATAATTGTGGCGTAAAAAGCTGTTCCCACTGAGGAAGTGAACATCCAGTTCCCCATGGGAATTGGAACTATGTAAGCAGTTACCAATTCTAGAAAAGAATCCTGTCTGCTGAGATTTTTGAACAAACTTTTACGGATCTTCAAGACAATTTCGTTATGTACCAATGCTTAAGAAGTTCACGCTTGAACTACTTGCACAGAAACAGAACACTTCTAAAGCTTTGGATGAAAACATGCATAACTCACATTTTGAGAATTAATACAGGCATTTTTGCAAATTTGGTGTTAATACACGTGTATTACTGCTTGTAAAGTTAGCTTATGCTTGCAGTGCACACTGCTTTATTTCCTCTCTAATCTGAAACTGGTATGTGTCAGTATTTAAAGTCTGAGCCTTCTATGGAAAAAGTGGTATTTATGTCCTGAAATACACAAGTATTATTTAATGGAATTGCACTCTTCATATTAGGACTCTTTCCTTGCAGTATAAATTTCTCTAATACCTTACTGTATCCTAGTGCTCTTTTTCATTCTCAAATTATTCTGTGAAATGAATGTTACTTGCCTAATTTAGAAGACTATTTTGAGACATTGCAAGATGTTTGCAGATGTCCAAATGACCTAGGTGTACACTCAAATTACTACTGCTCTCCTGCATAAGAGACTTAAGTTCTGGAAAAGTATCATGGAGTTCGAGATTTCATTTCTTTCATAAGATGTACTGATTCTGTGATGCTACAAATGAAAGGTGGCAGGAGTTTGAAATTGGGATTAAACTGTTGTAAGTAGAATTGCAGTTTTCTTACGGGTGAACAGTAAAGATGAGAATTTTTCTTCTTTTAAAATGCTGTAAACAAACTGGATGAATCAAACTTCATGAGTTGTTTGGTTTTTTTTCCCGAGTTTTCTAATCTTTGCCAGTTTTGAAAATAGCTTAGCTGGGGAGAAATTTGGCCACAATACTGTACTAGGTCTAGATAGACTTCAGTTTAGACATATCAACAGTAGAAAGTTATACTAGATGTGAATGATCAAAAATAGTCTATGTACAGCTATGTAGCACTTTTTAAACTGTAATCTGATGATGCAGCCAAGTGTAGGCAGAAAGCTTTTTGTTCAATTTTCACCGGCTGTCCCAACAGCATTAGGCTATATTTCAATTTATTGCTTTTATTTTGCCTGTGTGTGGGGACGAGAATAAAGACAAATAAAAAGTTGATTAAATATATAACAAAATGCAGTGGTAAGTTGTTCTCTAAGGTAGCATTAGAGTACCAGACTATTAAATTAGTTATTAAATTTTATTTCTGGATCTCAAGCACGTTATGCTTTTCTTTCCAAGGCTTATGAACAACTTGAAGATTTCTAAAACCTCATCTACCTTTTCCATTTTATAAAGTAAACTTGGAGTGATACTTAGATTTGTGGAAAACTTTACATTCTGAGTCTCAAACTACAAGCAAAGTCATTTCATAGTCTTGATTTTGTTCACAGTGTTTCAATATCTGGGCTTCAAACAACACATAAATGTGGATTTTGCTGTGTTTTCTGTGTTTGGGGTTTTTGGGAGGTTGTTTGTTTGTTTGTTTTAAATAACCTCCAAAGCCATTTATTTTCAGAAGTTTGAATCATCAAGCAGAGAGTGGCTTCCTGTTTTCAAAGAGTTGTTCTTTAGGAAGAGATTTGTGAATGGATAAAAGAATGTCTTTGTAATTCCATCGTACTCACTTCAGTCTCAAGAGATCCTAGTTCTGCCAAACAACAAGCTCTACAGCTTCATTGTTTTAAGAAAGTTTACTACCACCAGGATTTTTTTTCTTTGAAGTTGTGAGTGGGGTGAACTTCATTTGAGAATCATTGTCATTTCTAATTAATTCATGTAATGTCTTTTGTTTACCATAAACTTGGAGGCATGGGGCATTTCTGCAATCCTGAATGCTGAGTGAAATCATAGTGGATGTTACAGTTCCTTTTTTTGTCAGTATACTTTACCTTATCATACTGTGTGGCATTTTAACCTTCCAAATCTAGTAGGGAGGAGGCAGTAGCTTCACTCCCATACTAAGTACAAAAAATCTCTACATGTGAAATGGGTTTACTGCTTGTAATGCACCCAATAGCAACAAAGACCCTTGGCAGTACTGTCATGATTTTCAGACACAAATAAAATGAGTTACAAATTTGTCTCTTTCTTTTTCCTGTTTAATAAAAAAACCCCTGGTTTTAGCTGAGCTGCTTCAATAGAAATAGCATGAGAATCAATTTGTTTTGGTAAGAACCTGAGTAAACATTTTGAGAGTCAACACATATTTAAATACTAAGCAATCACATGAACACTTTACTTAAATTCTTGAGATTGGTTTTTAAAAAGCTTCCATGCATTTAAATAAAAAAGTAAAAATTTACACACTTCCAGGAATGTGTTTCAGCTAAGAAAAGATGTGCTAAACCACGAACTTTTTTGCTTCTCTTACAAAAAGGCAAGGTATAGTGTAGTTTCCAGTTTTCTTTGTACTGAATGCAGCTGTGCTGCTGTCACACATTGCACATGAACTTTGTTGAGCTCTTACTTTTGGTAATTCTGAATTAAAAGTAACAATTTTGTATATGCAGATGGCATGTATGCAGCTTAGCAGGGCATTAAGGAAATTTATTTAATTAATGAGCTGTCTTAAAATGTATCTTGTAGAGGGTAATTGGAGTTTAGTTTACTTGTTTAAAGATCAGGATATACTAGATTAAAATTAACGTAGTACATCCTGTAGGTTCTGTTAGCTTTGCAGAAAGGAAGTAGGGAGCAGAGGAACCTTAGGCACTGGCAATAAATGTGCCAGGTTTCTGTTAGTTGTGCTGGCTGCAGGGTCATCTTTGGGTGTCCTGCCTCTAAGTAAGGAGCATTGCTACCTCCCCTGATATTCTGGTAACAACTGGAGTTAATATTAGTGTATCTGATGCAAATATGTGAAACTTAAGATCAATTTAGAAATTTTAATTGTAAATTTGAATTTAGAGTCCTTTATATAACTGACTGAAAAAAAAAAATGTGTTCCCTTCTGCTTCTTGGAAACATAAGATGCTTTCATGAGATTTTCTGTTATTTTTTCAGTTATTTTTTCCTCATTTTCCCCCCTATTTCCGTCTCGGTAGATAAATATGAAATGGGATGCCAGTCGAAAAGTACTGAAACACACCTCCAGGTTTTTACCCAGTTCCCCCTGCCTTGCCCCCTTACTGGAGCCTCTAAGGTGCTTCCCCAATCGGCACTTGAGAGAGGCTGTACATACTAAGACAAGTTCTCTCAAAAGCCCCAATCTTTCATGTACTTTTACAGGTTTGTTGGGTTTGGGGTTTTTTAAAAGCGTGCATCTTGCCCTCTTAATTTCTCTTCAGACTTGTTTCCTTTGCTTTGTTCTCATCTGTCATTGCTTTGAATGAATTTGAGACAGCACACAAAGGAAGCATCTTCTCTGTCATCATTACATTTCTCACTTGTTTACTCTCTGCCCTGAGGCAGGGCTAGCCTGAGGATGTGAGCTGTTAGCAAATGATTGAACCAGATACTAATTTGTGCATTACTCTGTTTGAATTTCCCACTGCACTAGAGACGGTAATGCTACGCTGTTTCAGGAGGATCTGTTGAGAGGTAGATTCTATTAAACATGTAGTACTAAACTAGGATGTAATAATTCCTTTAACACTCTTTTAGTTTTCTGTCATCAAGAAGGTTGTTGCCTTTGCTTGTGCTTTCTTGATAGTCTACAAGATAGAAGGACAACTTCTTTTTTTCGTTTAAATCCAAAATTACATTTGTTAAGTGGCTAATCTACTCTCTATAGGTCCTCTGCTTGCTTGTGTTTCTGCAAACCCAAGGCTTCTTGTGGAGCCTTCTGAAGTTAGGCTCTCTGGTAGCTTCCGTGAGACCCTATGCTTGGCAACTGTGGCATTTTACCAGTATCTTAAGCAAGCTGGAGGACTTCAGACCACGTCTTGCACTTCTGCTGCCTTTTGCAGCTGTTGTCAGGTGTATCCTTCTGAGGAACGTGAACGTCTAATTTGCTGTAGCCCTAAAAATACCCAAGTACTTGCAAGTGTTTTTCAGAACTTGCCGGTCTACATGAAAAGATTCGGTTTCCAGTTTTCCTTGTCCTAGAGCACAACTAAACGAACCATGGTCAGTTGCGCAGTCGTTTGTACT
>VZRS01013702.1:233828-259563 GCA_013398055.1 Ifrita kowaldi
GGCCGCGGGCCGGCGCTGGCGGTGGCGGGAAGGCTGAGCCGGGGCCGAGCCGCGCCGGGGCTGCCGCCATGGACAGGTGAGGGATGGCGGCGGCCGGAGCCCCGACCCGGGGCCGCGCCTGCTGTGAGACGTGCCCCGGCGGCGGGCAGCGGGTGCGCACGGTGCGGGCTGCGGAACGCAGCGGGCCTGCAGCGGCTTCTGAGCGTACCGGAGATTTTTTGTCACCCGGGAGCTTTAAGTCNCTGTAGGTTCTGTTAGCTTTGCAGAAAGGAAGTAGGGAGCAGAGGAACCTTAGGCACTGGCAATAAATGTGCCAGGTTTCTGTTAGTTGTGCTGGCTGCAGGGTCATCTTTGGGTGTCCTGCCTCTAAGTAAGGAGCATTGCTACCTCCCCTGATATTCTGGTAACAACTGGAGTTAATATTAGTGTATCTGATGCAAATATGTGAAACTTAAGATCAATTTAGAAATTTTAATTGTAAATTTGAATTTAGAGTCCTTTATATAACTGACTGAAAAAAAAAAATGTGTTCCCTTCTGCTTCTTGGAAACATAAGATGCTTTCATGAGATTTTCTGTTATTTTTTCAGTTATTTTTTCCTCATTTTCCCCCCTATTTCCGTCTCGGTAGATAAATATGAAATGGGATGCCAGTCGAAAAGTACTGAAACACACCTCCAGGTTTTTACCCAGTTCCCCCTGCCTTGCCCCCTTACTGGAGCCTCTAAGGTGCTTCCCCAATCGGCACTTGAGAGAGGCTGTACATACTAAGACAAGTTCTCTCAAAAGCCCCAATCTTTCATGTACTTTTACAGGTTTGTTGGGTTTGGGGTTTTTTAAAAGCGTGCATCTTGCCCTCTTAATTTCTCTTCAGACTTGTTTCCTTTGCTTTGTTCTCATCTGTCATTGCTTTGAATGAATTTGAGACAGCACACAAAGGAAGCATCTTCTCTGTCATCATTACATTTCTCACTTGTTTACTCTCTGCCCTGAGGCAGGGCTAGCCTGAGGATGTGAGCTGTTAGCAAATGATTGAACCAGATACTAATTTGTGCATTACTCTGTTTGAATTTCCCACTGCACTAGAGACGGTAATGCTACGCTGTTTCAGGAGGATCTGTTGAGAGGTAGATTCTATTAAACATGTAGTACTAAACTAGGATGTAATAATTCCTTTAACACTCTTTTAGTTTTCTGTCATCAAGAAGGTTGTTGCCTTTGCTTGTGCTTTCTTGATAGTCTACAAGATAGAAGGACAACTTCTTTTTTTCGTTTAAATCCAAAATTACATTTGTTAAGTGGCTAATCTACTCTCTATAGGTCCTCTGCTTGCTTGTGTTTCTGCAAACCCAAGGCTTCTTGTGGAGCCTTCTGAAGTTAGGCTCTCTGGTAGCTTCCGTGAGACCCTATGCTTGGCAACTGTGGCATTTTACCAGTATCTTAAGCAAGCTGGAGGACTTCAGACCACGTCTTGCACTTCTGCTGCCTTTTGCAGCTGTTGTCAGGTGTATCCTTCTGAGGAACGTGAACGTCTAATTTGCTGTAGCCCTAAAAATACCCAAGTACTTGCAAGTGTTTTTCAGAACTTGCCGGTCTACATGAAAAGATTCGGTTTCCAGTTTTCCTTGTCCTAGAGCACAACTAAACGAACCATGGTCAGTTGCGCAGTCGTTTGTACTTATAAAGCAGTAACAATGTTTTTCTATAGTTAAAGAGTAGGCTCAATTCATTTGGGGAAGGAAAGGCAGAGGCAATTTCCTAATTCTGTTAAGTTTGTCCAGCCTTATAAGGACTGAGTGATCCTGCATGGTGCTTACCCTTTACCTTTGGTGCCAGCAGTCTGAGTTACACTGGGAAAAACGCGAAAGAAACAGACGCGCCTTTGTAACTCGGTGAAAACAAAACTCCTCATTGCAAAGGCTGCTCCAGCTGAATGTATGAAACACTTTGCGCGTCTGATCAGCCCTTCTCTGTGAGGCGGGATAACCCCAGCGGCACCTGACACTTTTAAACTACGGGGCTTTTTTAAGCTGTGACCCTCAACGCGGGGTCCCGGGCACCGGCAGCCTTGACCAGCGCCGCCTCACCCGCTCGTTCCCAGCGCGGCCTCCCCGGGGCCCGGGGCGGNACCAGGAGCTGTGAGCTGCTCAGGGGTCGCGGGGCCGGGCCTTTGCCGGGCCTGCGGAGGCCGCGCTGCCTCCACAGCACACCGGGAGCGGGTCCTCTGCTCGGAGTAACTGGGAATGGGTACTTCCCCTTCGGCAAGATACGTGAACTTTCCCTATCTGTGGTGATTGCGTGTGTCCGAAGGAAAAAATCATGTTGTGAAGTTATGCCATTCGTTCAACTTATTTTTTCAGTTCAAAATAGAATTTCCTACTGTTGCATCTTTTACTAGCTTTTTTTTTTTTTTCTTCCTTTTAGATAATAGAAGGTTAGTTATGGTGTAGGAGGAACAAAGTCTGGGATTTCAGGCAAGCTCGTTTCCCTGAGTTTACAAGCAATGCTAGATTTCCGCAGAGGAAGCTGGGCATCAGTAGTAAGATTGGAGATGACTTAACACTTTTAAGTTTCCTGGTTGTGGAGTTACTTCGGCACGACAATAAGATCTTGGATGTCCTGCTTGAATTCACTTGCTTGTGTTCTGTCTGTGTTGCTGTTTTGTAGAAATGGTTTTGAAGACATGCCATCCCTCCATGACACAGAGATGACCAGACCTGGACGGAAGCAAGGCTCTCAGAAAAGAGTTTCTAGTATCCTTTTCTGTAAAGAATTTTTGTCTTCAACTGCTGTGTTCACCAGGTGTGTATATTTTTAATACTGCTTTGATTTTCCTGGGTTATGAACTCAGGTGGTTGTCTACCCAGAGAACTACATGAGCCATAGCTGACTCCATTTCTGAGCTTTTGGAAAAGAAAAATAAGTTTTCTTCATTATATCTTAATTTTATGGTTTTATGCTTATTTATAGGTATTGTAGTATCAGAGTATTATGGTGATCTAGTGTATCTTAACTTTCCATCCACTGTCACAGCAAGAGTAGTGCACAGATTTAAATTTCCATAGAAATTTTCCTCCCTGCTTTTTTACAATAAGGAAACCACCCCCCATGTAGTTTGGCAGCTAAGACAATGGTATTTTCATGGTTATGATAGCAAAGGAATCCAGTACATTAGCTTGTTCTTCTGGGTTTTGCATTTAAAATAAAGCTAGTGAGATATTTGCCCTGATTATATTGTGCCTAAGAATCAAGATTTTTCTGAACACTAATAACACAAGCTACTGAAGCTTTTGTGCAACTACTTCTTACTAAATCATACCTAGAGCACTGAGCCTGGTTGCTGACAGGAAGAAGGAAAGTAGAGCAACAGAGCACCTGGAACCGAGATAGAGAACGTTTTTAAAAATGCATTCAGATTCAGCTTTTCCTGTTATGGTTAATGTAGTATAAAGCAGCTCGTCATGGGGCAGAAGGATTCTCTTTGATCTGAGCCATTGTGAGGAGTCCCAGGCCTGTTGTGTTCATATTTCTGAACTTCACTTTGTAGTGTCCCTTTTAACCGTCCAGCTTTTAAGGTTCTGATGAAACATTTTATGACCTAACTCAGGCTTATGAACAGGACTTGAAAGGCAAGATGTGTAATTTTCATAACATTTCAGTTATGGCAAAATATTTTTCCTTTGCAAGTAGTCACAGTCATTTAGAATAGATCCAAAAGTATGTTTAAGAGAGTGTTTCTTAACTTGTTTATTAATCAGTTCTTACATCCCTGGATGACACTATTGGAAACACAACCCCCAAAAGCCAGTTTCTCTCCCGAACTCCTAACTCATTGCTTCACCAGCCGGGTAAGACTGCATGCTTGCTTACTGTTTAGTAAAAGGATTTATGTGCTTGGACTTAATAAGAATCCATAAGAAGGACATGGATGTGCTGTAATCCAGTGAGGGCCCACAAAGTTGATTAGTGGATTAAGTATCTGACATACAAGGAAAGACTGAGAAGAGCTGGGATTGTTTATCCTGGGAAAGAGGTTGGGGGATCTTGTAAATATGTATACATACTTGATGGGAGGGAGTAAACAGAGAGCCAAGTTTTTCTTGGTGCCCAGTGAAAAGTCAAGAGGCAATAGGTACAACATCATATACAAGGAACTCTGTTTAAACATAAAAAAACACCCCCTTTTTTACTGTAATGGTGGTAGAATGCTAGAACTGGTTGCCCAGGTGGTCTATGGAGTCTCTGCCCTTGGAGATAACTAAAGCTGGACAAGGTCCTGAGCAACATTTTCAAAAGCTGTTGACACACCTTTGGGCTGCCTTTTGCTTTGAGGGTTTGGAGACCAATTTCCAGGAAAGAGTGAGTGGAGATGTACTGCTCTTTATGCTCGTATGTGTTTACAATGACCTCTAGTAACTGAGGATGCGTTGCCCATTTGGTGTATGTATACAACCTGCTTTCAGGCTTCTCTCTGCACTTCATAAGTACTTCAGTGTCTGTTAAAAAATTCTTTTGGAGTTTCTGGATAGAGCATAGTATCTTTAAATACTTTTTCTTTTCAGAAAAGCCTCTTTCTTTTTCAGGTAGTGCATTACATCGGAGCTCCATGAAGCCATCAGATATGTCTGCCATCCTGGGAACAGGAGGGAAATCTCCTCTCATTCTACCAACCTCTGGACTTTTTGGCAATCTGTCAATGGTAAGATGGTTAGAGCATCTTTTTGTCTTTTGTCCCTGTGAAACATAAGAAACTACAAGTTTAGTGTTTCTCTGTTGTTTGCTCCAAAGACAAACCGTGGGTGCTACAAGCTTGCTGGTACTGCTGTTGCTGTTTACTGACGGTCTTGTGTTGTGGTCCTGTGTTGTTCTTTGTGATGATGCAGTGAGGAATAATAGAGGTTTTTAATAGAATGTGAAAGTTTAGAGAGATTTATTTGTTTTAAGATGAAAAGTGATGTGTATTCTAAAGTAGATGGTTTTACTTCTGTTTGTTTTAGCTTCTGTTATAGTTATTTTCAGAAAAAAATGGGAGTTTTCTTTTTATATTAACAGAGAATCCTAAAAAATTTATAGTGAAATAACTGCCTTTAGATAAAGTGCAGCTGTTCCTTTAACAAACAGCTCTGAGAAGATAAATTTTAATCTGGAAAAAGAAAATTGCCATTTTTTTCTGAAAATAACTATAACAGTAGCTAGACTTGTAATATCTGAGATTACAATTTACTTTCTTTATGTTCTTGTCGTGGTTTTAGTTGGATGAAAGTAGCTGGACAATGGCACTCTCACCTCAGCAGACAGGAATGTTTGTAAATGCAGACATGTCCAACATGACAGAAGATGTCACTATGAGTGCTGTATTGTTGCGTGAGGATGATCCTGGGGAAGCTGGTGAGACAATCTGAAGTTTTCCTAATAATTGACCCCAGTTCTGATTTGTGGGGTATAAATACATGTGTCCTTTTTTTGTGTATTTTCTGAATTATTTTGCTGGTATTTCTCAGTCAAGAACAGTCTAGTTGAAAAAGTTCAGAAAATTACACTGTTCCAGTTTATTGGAGTTTTGTGAGTTGGTGCTTTCTATGGAACCTGTTCTCATGGAACAAATGGGATGCCCTGGTGATGTGGGTCGCAAACTGGATTAGTTTTGTGGAGATACACAAAGGAGTTTGTTGTTGAAACTCTTGCAGATGGCATATTTACCCCAGAATTTGTATAACTGACATAGCTCATAGCTCTTCTGTATATCTTACTATCTTAACTGATAAATTCTTCTGACTTTGTGAGATAGTTCATATCATTGTACTCATTTAAATTTGCAAAAATGGGATGCCTTGTCATCAGAAGGATGTTTTTGTAGTCCGGTGGCAGTTTTTTACCGAGTTGTGCCTGACTAACTGGCTGTTTTTTCTTGCATCTGTCCTAGCTACTATGAGCATGTACTCAGACTTTCTGCATTCCTTCCTGAAGCATACATCAACTACCATTTTTGATCTTGTGGATGAGTATGAAAATATTTGTAACAGTCAGGTAAGTAGTTTACTTGGTTTTTTATTTACTTTATTTTACATTCTCTTCCTAAAGCAACGTTGCTGCCAAGTCACAGTGCTTAACATACATACTTTAAATCTTCCAGCTTATGAGTCATTGAACACTAGCATTGAGTAGCATCTCACTTTCCTCAAACACTACTTTGGCACAGGAATACCCATGGTGTAGTTTGCTGAATACTAAAATTGTCATCTGGCTGCCATTCCACTGAAAGTGTCAAGTGGCAATAAACATTAGCAGATGTATAAATGTTTTTGTTAATGTTAATAAGATGGATTAAAATGTACTTATTTCTCTCAGATATAAATAAATAAAATCATCGTATTATGATGCTTTAAGCTTTCTGATACATTGCTAACAAGCTGGGAGTAGAGGACTCAGCATTAGCTTTAAGATGTCTCTGCTTTTAGACACTTTTTGAGTTCTTTATTTGTCTGGTTGTTGACTGACAGTTCAGGATTAGCAAGATTGATAGTTTGAAAGTAAGAAATTATGATTCTTCTGTCAATAAGTGTTGATCACAAGAGAGATGTACAGGTAAGTTTTTTAAGTGATTTCTTACCATGTCTATGTTAAGAAAATGTTTTCTTGGTAGAAGGTTGCTAGCCCTCTTTTGTGCAAATTTATTGTGGGGACTGACTTGGAAAATGCTGAGATCTTTAACGAGGTTGTACCACATCATGTGCAAACAAGAGAAGGAAAATAAATGTGAACTTAATTTTTATGAGATGGTAGAACCCCTGTTTGAGAATATGGATACCATCTACAAGGTCAGGGCAGAACTGAGTGTTCCTGTTAAGCAACGAGGGCAGTATGTTGCCAAGGATGTACAAGAGTACAGTGGAGGATGCTGCTCTAAGGTGTGGCTTGGATGCTGCTGCTGGGGTTTGGGATTGGGGTGGAGGGGCAGCCCTGAGCTATCATGCAGTCCCTCACCTGTGCCCTGAGATTCTGCCCAGTGATTCGTAGCAGCTGTAAACTTGTCATGTTTTCTGAGGGGTAGCAGAAAGGAACAGAAGACTGTGCTCCTCTCTTGCATCATGATGGTACACCTCTTTCATTTCTCCAAATCTGTTGTTCACCTCCCATTTGAAAATGGATGAATATATTGATGCCTGACAAATTTGGTGCACCTAAAATGTAAGAGTTTGGGGCTCTTTTTGGAAGTAATAAGAGCTCTAGAACTAGCTACCAATGGAAAAGAATTTATTGTGTAAGTTTTCTTTATAATAAATGAAGGAAAAGATAGTAGAGTTTCTTTGGGATGCTACTGTAAATCATGTGGTAATCAGCAGATTGGGTTCTCTCATTTAACAGAGCTAGAAAGAAAAAAGTGTCTTTCAGGTATGACTAAATGCATAAATGCTGTCACAAATACCAGTAGGGCTAACTTTGTGTTTGATATTGATGTATATAGGAAAAAAACTTGGGGATTTTGGTGGCTTGTTGGTGGGTTTGTGTGTGGTTTTGGTGAGAGGGGGAAGGGGGCTTCCCCACAATGGTTGCCCTCTGTCCCTACCAGTCTTTCGGTGCTTTTTAATTGTTCTGTGTAAACTGTTTTTATCCTGGGTTTGTACATTGTGTTGCAAAACAAAGCCAGTTTTTTTGTTTTTCTGTTTGTTTTATCCTCTAGTCTATGTTAATGTAATTTTTATTACTAATTCAGGAGATTTATGATAAGGAGTATTGCCTACCTGTTTGAAGAGATGGTAATCAAACCCATTTGTTGGAAACATTCAGGATAATGAAAAGATTGCTGTGACAGCTTAGGAAAAAAATACACTGGGCATATTAATTCTGTATAAATTATGGGCAATATTAACTCTGTATAAACTTATTTCCCTCAGGTGAATATATTAGGGAAAATAGTTTATCGGGCAACTCCTGGACAGCAGAAGTTTTCCAAAACTGCCAGTGTCTTGTGGCTTCTCAAGCAGGAGATGGTAACTTGGAGACTGCTGTCCTCACTTTATAGGTAATTCCTTTGAAAAGCACACTACTACATTTTTGTACTGAGATGACTTTCTTGGATATATTTTTTATGAGTTTATAAATAGGAAGTTAAGAAAATAAGTACCTATTAATAAGATGTTTATAGAACTAGGTTCTGATATATATGTCTATTCATTATCTATTTACAAAAATGAAAGTTGTAAATAGGACTATTCTTATTACCTTTGCAACTTCTAGTATTTTTAAAGAACATTTTTGTAAAATTTTTTTAAGCATTTTTACTTTTAATCTTTAACGTTTTGCACTTTTATTTCTAGAGACAGAATACAGTCTGCACTGGAAGATGAAACTGCATTTGATATCACAGTAAGCATGAACTCTTTTGAGATTTTTTCTAAGTGATACAAGAAGCTAAATAAGCTAAATATAGGCTAAATGCTTGTATTTTACAGTCTCAAAGTGGCAGCCACTCAAAATTCAGAAGTAAAAAATGAGACTGATTTTTATCAAGACAGTTATTAAATTATTTCATTTATTGTGAAGAGTGAATCTAAATATTCAGTTCTAAAGAGAGAATGCTAGTGTAAAAATTGTTGTAAACTATTCTTTGTTTCATGTCCTTAAATATCCTGAGTTGGAAGGGATGCACAAAGATTGCTGAGTCCTACTCCTGGCTCTGCACAAGACAACCCTAAATTCACTAGAAATAACTATTTATTTATTTTTAAAAGCTGCATCAGTAGCTGTGATGTTTTTATAGGTCAGAGATAATTTTGCTTTGCCTTAAAGAAGATCATGTGGTCTCAAGCTGTCTAGCCTTTGCAGTCCTGATTCCAATTTATCTCAGGAGAAATTCAAATTTTTTAGCATTCCTGTTCAAGCTGTAGTCATCTTGGCTATGTCAATAGTGTGCTTCCAGCCTTTGCTGCCAGAATATGCTTAGGAAGACAAAACAATAAGTAAAGTGACTCAGCCTTTGTAAAATTTATGATTGTAGATCTTTTTTTCTCAGTCATAAAATAGCTTCCTCTCAGATTCCCACTGCTAAGTTGTCAGTGTTACACACTATTGTGCCAAAAATACCCAGTTTCCTCCTACCTGTGTTTTTTGGGAAAATGCATCTTCTGTCCTCTTTTTATTGCAAGTCTAATGAAAGATAAATTAATGCAGGAGATCAGATAGACGGATCAGGGCTCTGGGATTGATATTTTGTTTGTTTGTGTTTCACACTTTTTAATGTTAAATGCATGTATGACCTTGAGAAATGTCATCTTTTTAATTTAAAGTAACAAATGGGTTTAGGATAATTTGCGGGATAATCAATTAATCTACTGTGTAGAATCTTTCTGTGGTCATATATTTGTGAATTATATTCCAAGTCTCATTTTTACAGTTTTAGTGTAACTGGATGTAAAAGATCAAATAAAACAATGTGTAAGGCATTTATTTTTTAAAAATAGGGAGGGGAGAGATAGCATACCAAACTTGTATCAAGTTTCTGAATTAGTATGTATTTGTGGTAGTATTTCTGAATTAGTATGGGTTTGTGGTAGTTTTCTTTTCCATGATGTAATAATCAGCTTTTTCTTAAACAGGTTTTAACTGCTAGTGAAAAAACGACTGTAGACAACTTATTTCAGAAAGATTCGCTTGTTCGACAAAGTCAGGTATGATGGAAAGTTTTTAATATGAGAATGAAAATAGATAAAATGTTCACAACAGTAATGCTCTATGCACTTTTTGGGGTTGTTTCTAATACTTTTTTTTAATATCCCCTCAAGTGTGTATTAATTGTGTGCATAAAAATGGTGCTCTTTAGTTGCTAAAGATCAGAAAGGTTTTTCAGGCTATTTTGGAGAGGATGAAAGGCTGAGAGCTGTTCCCATTTGCAGCATCTGCTACTGTTGATGGTGATTGATAAACTGTTAAGTAGCACTGTAGTAAACTGCAGTATCCAGGGAGAAATAGAGATCAAGTGCCAACCACATTCATATTGGATACCTAAAATGCAAGTGGAATAGTCTTCTGGATCTGTCAGCCTTTTGGTTGCCACGTAGATAACGAGTGGATCCAGAGATGAGAGGAAGGCTGTAAAAGTATTATTTGTCACATGGTTGTTTTAAAAACACAATTTAATTTTATTCCAGCTGGTGGTAGATTGGCTAGAGAGCATTGCTAAGGATGAAATTGGGGACTTCTCCGATAATATTGAGTTTTATGCAAAAACAGTATATTGGTGAGTTCAGACTTTCTTTGGCTATATACATTTTCCCATCAAGTATAAGATTCATAGTCACAGAATCACTCTTGAAAATAAGTGGTTTTTTTAAGTTGTTCACTTAATTCACTTCTTTTCTTTAAATTCATACACGTAAAAATTGAGATTTCTTACCCATCCACTGAAGTAAATCTCAGAAATCAGTTAGTGCCTTTTGGGAGGCAAGGATGAAAGGAAAAACCATCAAACCAACTGAATTTAATCTTTGTCTGGCTTTAATTTTTGCATGTTTAAGTTCTTATCATTTTGTGTCATTGACCCTTCACCAGAAGCCATTATTGTCACCTTTATTATCACTGATGGGTTTTATGGCAGAAAGGACCAAAGACTACCTTTCATGCTAGATGCCTAGAATAAACCTGCTTTTAATGGCTTTTGGAATTATGTGTTTATCCTAAGTTAAAGTTCTGTCCTGGACTGACTTTATAGTGAATGCTAATGGGAAAATTTGCTTATGCAGAAATCAGTTCATAGTTGAATACATGAATGATTGGAATAACAGATGCTTTTGAAAAAAAACCAAATATATGTGCATTAATTCTAATATTGTATTTGTTGTGAAATGTTGTGTTTTCACAATACTAGCAGAGTCCATTGATACATCAACTGAAGCAAGTGTATGTTCTGTAAATATATTCCATGTAACAAAATACATCTTTCAGTATTTGTCTTATTAAAAGATGCTTGCTAAAAAAGCCATTTTTCTGTAAAACATTTCATGGCTTTCAGGGATAACACACTGCACACCCTGAAGCAGCGACAGTCAAGTACATACATAGGAAGTTCTCGTCCTCTGGTAACAGAGTTGGTAAGTATTATATAAAAATAAGGCTTGGCTTCAAAATGGGCTAGAGAGAGTATATATGCCATCTTCACAGATTGCCACCAAATCTTAGATAGTTATGCTATCTAAAAGTAGTTGTAGTACTTAAAAATTGGTACAGAAATTGTGAGGCAGAACACCTCAAAAATTCTTTTCAGGATCACTGTGGACTTGTGTTTTCTTTCAGTGATCACTTCCATACTCCCACCCCCCCTCACAAGTACTTGTGGTTTATTTGATGAAGTAAATGGCTTTATTATGACTTTTTATGTCTGAATCAAACTCATGTTCCTAAGCAGAAAAGCTTATAAAACTATTAGGGTGTCCTTGCAGATAAGGGAATGCTCTCTTCATGCAGTAGCTAGTACAATGAAACCAAGTCCTGATGCAATATTTCGGGAGCTCTGTAATAAAAGCTGATAGGAGAGAAGTCAAGGAAAGAAAGGACTGTCCATTAGAACAAAGTGATGAACTGCCTTGGTGACAGCAAAGCACCCGTACAAGATTAATTCAGCTGGGGAGTGATCTGAGGTATTGATTGGCTTTAGAAAATCTCTTTGGATTAAATAGAAGCAAGTGCAGCTGTTGTGAAATACCTTCTCAGATAGAAGGTGGAGGAGGAGAAAGTCTGGTAGGCAGATAGATGGAACAGCTGAGAAGAGCTGGAAGATGAGAAATTTGGGGCAAGTAACAAGGCAGTGGAGTAAATGAATTGCATTGAGTCCTTCTGATAGGGACATAAGAGGAATAAAAGAAATGAGAGAAAAAACAGAGAAGTATCATGCTTAGTGTTACATGGGTTGTACAGATTGTTGTGCCAACAGGAAAAAGTGTCTCCAAATTATAAAACAGGGAAGAACATTAATGGAAGAGACATACAGGCATTGTGCAGATGAGTGATGACTTTTTTCCTTTCAGGATCCAGATGCTCCTATTCGACAGAAACTGCCACTTGATGATTTGGACCAAGAAGACGATGCAAGGTTGTTGAAGTATCTCTTCACACTCATCAGAGCAGGAATGACAGATGAGGTAGTGTAACTTTTAATTAAGCATAAATGTCTTACTGTTAAAGCCAGTGAAAAGCTGTATACTAAAATATCTGTTTAAATTTGGCTTGTAGTGATTCAGTTTTCAATTTGTTGTCAATACTGACTGCCAAATTAGCATTTTAACGAAACTTGCTTTTAGTTAAGTAATTTTGGGTGTAGAATAGATTTTATGGAAAAAATGTAGTTTTGGGGGTTTGGGTTGTTTAACAATATTTTTTCACTGTTGTGGTTTGATACTAAGTACTGCCAGACAAACACCCAGAATGCTTTAAAGAGCTTCCTAATTGTGTCTCTAATCATCAGTGGATTATCCAACACGTATATATAATGACATTTGAGTAATGGGGAGGAAAGGGGATTTGAGATTCTCGTGCTGAAGACCGTAACTGAGGAATATGGTTACTCGCTTATATTCTGTTCCAATCTTGTGCACATCTATTCATTTTCTGATGGTATGGGAGCATGAGCATGAACATATTGCTGCAGGACAATGTGAGTACAAATTTGCAGCTTCAGTTGGGGTTGGGAAGGCTAAGTGAACTGGGAAAGTAGATGACTGCATGAATACATGGATTAAACATCTAAGCAAAAGGACTACACTTTACACTAAACTTACCAGAATTATGCATAACAGCTGTTTAGCTAACAAAGATGAGGCTGTAGGACATTTCTCATGTTGCTGTAAATACTGACTGAGAAACTAAAAATTTCAGTGAAAAAAATTTGATGACATTTACTGTGAAATCTTCCAGTTCTAAGATCCTCTGTGCTTATTTTTCACATAGTAGAATCTCTACATAAATTAACTATTTTAATAATATTCACATTATTAAAGAAGAAGCTAGAGGTTTTCCTACCTTGAAGTGTGTTACTGAGAAAATGCATTATTTTTCAGGCACAGCGCTTATGCAAACGATGTGGTCAGGCCTGGAGAGCTGCAACTTTGGAAGGCTGGAAATTGTATCATGATCCCAACATAAATGGAGGTATCTGCTCCGAAGTGCATTCGGGACACATATAAAAATACTAAGATCTCGTAGTATCTGTTTGTGACAAAGAGAAATAGCACTTTCTTTTCACCTTATGAGCCTTTTTTGGTATCTAAAATATTTTACTACGTCTGTTGAACGTGTTAAAACTAACATGGCATTATTTTAGTTGAAGGTATGAGTTCATTGAATCCATCTAAACACACTAAAGCCGCTTTTTTAGTCAGACATAATCACTAGGAAATAGACATCTCAAAGTTCTGCACAGATCTTCTTCACCTCCATATAATACTTGGGTCTTTATTTTCTTAACATCTGACTTATGCCACCTAGCACACATTTTGTTGCTCACAAAGTCAAACTGGACTATGTATCCAGCTTCAGAAAGGTGTACTAGGGCTAGAGTTCAGCAAATGTAAATGCAGGAAAAAGAGATGCTTTTAAAATATTTGAAAATTGTTAAACTATCTTTCTCCTTGGTTCCTTGCACACGGTTCCCCATTTATAACAGTACCTCACTTTTCTCTGTGTTCAGTACATGGCAGGATTTAGCAAGTAGAGTCTAAGTGTTGTTCTATAGCTGAGTGTGGAAGGCTTAATGTGTTCCTTCTTTTCAAATGCTGATAGCCTATCGATTTTATCCAATGCCACACCACTGTCGTAGCTTTTCTGTGAGTCTACATACCTAACCAGTCGTTATGTAGGTTTGACTGCTCATGCAGATGCATGCAAAATAGCAGCACTGAAGCAGTGATATTTTTAAGAAGCTTTGATTAAGATACAAGTTTTTTTTCCCCTTAACTTTGTTTTTTTTCCAAATGTAGACACTGTAGATATGTTACAGTCCTAAAGCATTATTTTTTTAAAAGCTAGATAGCAGCCAAGTTTTTTAATTACTGTAACTTACAGATGCAAATTCACCAAACTGGCAGAAAAACCACCTTGCAGTCCAGTCAAAAGCAACAAAATGCTTTAGGAAGAGTTCCAAAGGGATTGAAATTGGGTTATGGAAAGTGGAAAGAAAATAGGTTTTACCTGTTAATGGATTCTCTTTTCTTAATAATACATTTTCTCTTTTTCCTTTCCCTCTTCTTCTTTTTTTTTTTTAATTATTCTTTGTGCATAGGAAAAGAGCTGGAGCCTGTTGAAGGCAATCCATACAGGTGCATTTGGAAAATAAGTTGTTGGCGCATGGCTGAAGAGGTAAGATAATGCTGGTTTGCTTTATATTAATACATAAATTTGGACTTTTCTGAACTCTGAAATGGGATTTTAAGTTAACGTACCCACTCTGTGTTTGCTGCTTAGAGGATTTGCAACTAATGCTTCTAAGAGGGATTCTGAAATATCATATTTATGTATCATGAGAAATCTACATAATTAGCACCACTTTTTCAGGAAATATCTGCCTTTTTTTTTCTGTTTGAGAGTAAAACCACTGACACTGACTTTCATCTTGACTTAATTGAATGGGAAAGAGAAAACATTACTTTCTTGCCAGGTCAATGTAAATTTTTCAGATAAGTTACAAGGGGATGCTAGTGAAGGGAAAGTCACTTGCTATTCTTATTTTGATGCCTTGTGTATCCTGTGATTTTCCAGCTTTTCTTGGAATCTCTTAGATGGAACATTTTGCAATGAATTAATCTCTAATAAAATGTTATGTGACTAGAAAACTTAAATGCTTTGCAATTAAAAGTTTGGCTGTTTTTACTATTTATTTTAGGAGCAGTTTAATAGATATGAAAGAGCAATCTATGCGGCCCTGAGTGGAAACCTCAAACAGGTGAGTCAAATCCCCTAGTTAAGCAGTGTTCAGTAGCTGTGCATTCCTTTCTCATATGTGACAATGATACAATCAGAAATATTGCGGTTACTGGTTACTGTACTTTTAAAGATCCAGTAAACAGAACAATAGCAAACATTGCTGCTTTAGTAGACATGCTCTTTGTAGTACTGACATGTCTTAATTAAAGGTATGATAGAATTTTCAGACAAGGAAAGGCTGCTGCTTAAGGCGGTGAGTACTCTGCTTTGGTGCCTGAAAATCTGATCCTTAATTATAGTTGCTCTGTTTGAGTTCTGATGCTTCTTCATCTCTTGATAATTTTTGCTCTGTTTTTTTGATGTGTAGCTTCTTCCAGTTTGTGATACCTGGGAAGATACTGTTTGGGCGTATTTCAGGGTCATGGTGGACACTCTAGTTGAGCAGGAAATACGAACCTCGGTAGTAACTGCAGAGGAGATGGAAGAGCTCCCTAGAGATTATTTAGAAACAAAGTAAGTTTCGAGTAAAATTATGCTCCTACACTCTACAGAGCATCCTGTATGATCTGTCTAGAATATTCAATGTAACATTTTTTGTCTTTTCTTTCCTGCTTTGAAGCTGGACTTCAGAAAAAGTTTTTGAAGAACTTCAGGCAACAGACAAAAGGGTATGTAATAATTGCAGTGTTTCTGCTCACTGCTTACCATTTTTAATTATACTCTGGGTTCTACTTTCTACTGCACTATTTAATGAAATGCTCAAATATGCACAATGACTAATTTGTTTCATATTTTCTACGTCTGTGATGTGTGATTTCTCAATTCAAATAGATTTTTCTATATGCTGCTACCTCTATATGCTACGGTGAAAGTGATACAGGTTTTGTGTTGCCCTGTATCTGCCAAACTAGCTGGGTGTGCTAAAGAAACAGATGACTGACAAATTGTCTCGGTTTGAGACAAATTTAAGAGGAAGATGCTCTGGAATGAACGTCCCCTTTAGAAGATAGGTTTCGGCACTCCCTCCCCCACCAATACAAAAGGAATTTCTTGGAGGAAAGTGAACAAAACTATTTAACAAACAAAGTGCCAGCAGGGCACAGGAAAAATTAATAACTGTTGAAATAATAAGCCTCCTCGATGCAGAGAAAGCTGGTGGATTTAGAGTTCCCTCTGTAGCTGGCTCAGCCCCTCCCGAGGTCAGAGGCCGGGATGCAGCATCCCCACAGCCTCCCTGCTGGTCCACGGGGTCCGCTGATCTGGTTCTCAGATCACAGCTGGGCCCAACAGTTCCAGAAGAAGAAGAAGGGGAAGTTCTGGAGGATTTTGGTATGCTGGTATGGGAAAATTTCTTGCCTCAGCTAACGGGGGGGCTAAAACCAGGAAGGTGCTCCCTCAGCTCTGCAGCGGTGAGAACGCGGGGGAATGTGTGTGAGTCCTTGAACACAAACCGAACTGAAGAGTTCGCCTGGCTTCTCTCCCCCTCTCCTGGACCCAGCTTTTAAAGCTGCAGGACCCATTTCTGGGCATAAAGCAGATGATAGGGAAATACAGAATTATCATAAAATCACCCCAAGACAGAAATGTTGTCAGACATACAAAGCAGACAGCATAAATCAACTATTTAGCAGTTCAATAAAATGTTCAAAATCAATTACATTCAGTTTTCTTCATAGGAGGTTTGTGTGCATATTTCACAACACGCCTTTCAAAATTTAAAAGCATATTTGCTTAGACTGTAATTCTTTGTTACTTTTAGCACCCAAAATACTCAGTTCATGTAAGATGGGGATATATAGCTTACAGGTTAATTTTGCAGTGATTAAATTGAAACTACTCTTAACTTTTATTTGATGGAATGGACACATAGCATTTATCATATTGCTAAGACAAAGAAATGCCGTCAGCCACAGATACACCCAGCTGCACTTGCCATTGCAACATAGTGCAATCCACACCATAAAGCAGATTTACAGGTGTGTTTGGATTGCATTTCATGCATTAATGGTGGAATTTCTTCCTGAAGCTACTTTCACAGGCCTTTTCTTTAAGGATTTATACACATTGTTGCTTCTTCTGTGATTTTGTAAATCTTATCTGTAACATCATTGTTTATTCTCCTCTTCAGAGCAAAAAGCCCTTAGTCTTGGATGTCTTCCATGACATTATTAACTGCACAGATCTATATTCCCGTTCTTTCCTTCAGTTTGTCAGTGTTCTTGTAATTTGACACAGAGACAGCAAGTGCCTTTTCTCTTGCTCTTTATGAAGAATACCTTTTGAAATAGGATAGCTTTCTTCCCTGGAGGAACCTTTGCTTTATTTATAAGTTTGTTTTCTTCATACATTATGCTTGAAGATTTATTCAGAGTTTGAATTTTCTTTTTTTGTCTCCAGAGGGTTATAGAGGAGAATCAAGAACACTATCATGTGATTCAGAAATTCATTATACTGGGAGATGTGGATGGTAAGCATTTCTTTAAGTGATTTTTTTCATTGTCAACTGACTACATTATTTTGAGTGACCTTTCCAGAAACTTCTGTATGAATGGATTTTTAGAAGCACACAGTAGGGAAACTGAGTTAAAGCTATGCTCTAATCAAGAACTGGAGGGACAGTTTGGCCTACAAGGTAGTTTTCAAAGAAGTAAGGAAATCATGTAAATCTGTCAGGATACATGCCAGACTATAGCTATAACTTCTGAGAAATGATAGAATACATACAGTACATTTTTAAGCCGAACATCTACATCTTTCCAAAATTGTTACTGTTCTGTTTTGTTGGACTTCTGAGACTAAATTACATTTGTTGAATAAATGCATAATTTTGAAATATTTCTTAGGTTGTTTTTTTTTCCTCCATGCTATGGCTAATGCAGACATTTCCTTGGTGGTTATAGGTTTGATGGACGAAGTCAGCAGGTGGCTTTCCAAAGACAGAAGTGTGCTCCCAGGACACCTCCTTCGTTTCATGACGCATCTTATTCTGTTTTTCCGCACTTTGGGTATGCAGACTAAGGTCAGTTCACTTGTCCTTGATTTGCGGTCATAGCAGTAGCCAGTCTTTGAAGTAGAAATGCTTGCGTGCAAATACACAGACAACATAGAGTGATAGTAAATTACTACCAGGCTGATGAGGAGCTGCATGCTTAAATAGAGTATTTGTTGATCTTGGAGCCTAAAGGAGAAAAGACCGTCCTCCTCCCTCCCAGCTGAGCTTAAAAATTGGAGTTTGAGGATGGTGGATTCTACTCAGAAGCCCTTTGGTGAGAAGGTCCTGAGTCAAACTTCAGTGTTAGGTTTATTCATGGTAGCCAAGATACTTTGAATATAACCTGTTCTTACAGACAGTTGTTGGAACTGTGCCTGTTGCTGCTGTAAGCTCATGAATGCTTTTGGTTGAGGTAATCAGTATCAGCTGAAACTTTCTAATTATCTCCAAGTATATACTAGGTATAGCCTACTTCCTACCTGGCCTATTTATGCTAAATTTGCAGATGGATCACATAGCTGTAATTACTCGTTTCTGACAATATCACAAGTAATTTGGGGCTCTCCTTTTCTACTGTTTTAAAATTTAGAAGATGTTACGTATCAAATAAGTTTTTGAATTTAACCTCTTTTGGCAAAAGACAAATGTGTGTTTTCATTAGATGGTTTAAATACAGCTCTGAGTTATTGTTTATTCATACTTCCAATCACTACTTGATTCCCTTGTGGAAATTTGTTTTGAAGTTAGTTAACATTTAGCTAATTAAGAGGAACGTGTGTGTGTATATATGTATACATACTAATATTTTAGCCAGGCTCAAAATTTGTTAAGAACAGGTCTTTAAGCTAAAGTGCAGTAGAACTAGCCATTAGCATATGTTTGACAGAGGGGACAAAAAATATGCAATTTCCTACATGAATTCCCTTGTGGGAATTGTAACTGTTGATTCTGCCTTTACAGTTTTGGAGTAGGTGAATTTATTGTATGATTACTCGATCAACCCTAAGCAGACTTCAGGGGGAAGAGGCAGATGTGCAAGCTTTTATGATGTTTATTATTTGTTGATTATGTAGAGTTCATATAGGTATATGCTTAGATGAAGGTCTTCAATTTACACATATAAAACTAAAATGATGATTCCTGACAGCAACAAACACTTCAGTCTTGGCTAAAGCAGTTTCAGGTGCTTGGACTACACTGGTTGTTCAGCACAGGCTATTACAGATGAGTCAGGTGATATTTATACCCTGTTGCATTATCATTTTCTATAATAAAACAGGGCATGTAGTACACTGCAGTAGTAATCTATGTGCCTGACATTTTTTTTATTAATTTAAAAAATACAGTAAAATGGAAAGATTTAAAAATCATGTAAAAAGTAACATTCCAGTTAGACCAAAGACTATTATCCAGTTGCTGAAAAAGAAAATCCTTGGAACACTAAATCTTTGAAACAGAAGACATGCTATTTTAATCATGCTCCAAGAGAAACAGTTCTTCCAGTTGAGCCTGTCTGTGTAGATTACTGAAGCAGGAATAAGCAAATAACCTTGTGTCTGTTTTAATAGTGATAGCCTGTAAAGTATCTTTTATTTTATTTTCCACATTATCTGGTTTAAAATTGACTTTGTATTTGTTTGCAATAAGGAGGAAGTTTCTGTTGAAGTCCTAAAGACCTACATTCAGGTAAGCTTTCAGAAATACAGTTTGTTTTCTCTAATGTAATTTAGATGTAAAGGAGGAAGAAAAGGAGACCTAAGGTTTCAGGATGAAAAGAGCTATGATGCAGCTAATGCTCTCTTCTCAAGAGATACATGGAAGCTTGCATAATACTCAAAGTGTCTGTCAGCAGTTCCTAAATAAGAGACAGTTTTATTGATCCTTATTTAGAAGCTGAGCAGAATCTTCCTGTATCAGAATAAATTAATCAGAAACTTGTTACACATTTTTGGGTTTACCTAGTATATGTTTTTACTTAAGCATAAACACACTTAGGTGTTTATACTAAGGAATATAGTATGCATATCTATTATATATATATATCTATATATTAGTGGATATCTCCTATATATTTGCTTCTTATATATTTGCTTCTCATTCTGTATGTTTGCTTCCTACTGTGCAGCGGTTGGTGTCTGAGAAGCACACAGATTTAATAGCATTTTATGTCAGCCACCTGCCCCCAGAGCTTGCTGTTGCTCAGTACGCTTTATTTCTTGAAGATGTCACTGAGAGCGATCAACGCCACCACTGCCTTGAATTAGCAAAAGAAGCAGGTGAGAGACCCTGATAGTCCAATTACCATTTTATATCCTGGGTTATTTTGTCTTTCAGTAGTTTTTGCTCCAAAACCTAGCTGTGAATAAGATATTCTTTCCTTCCCACGTCTCTCTACTTTTCAGTTAAATAAAATTAATTTGCTGATCACTTCTTCAAGTAGGTATATAGGTGTGTTTTCATTAACCTGGAATTGATTAAACTAAATATCACTGCTTCTGGATTATGTCCAGACACACCAGGAAGTAAATGCCAGCTGCCTGTCTCAAATATATGTTCTGAAGCTTGACGTGACCATGTTATTTCAGATAACAACTTAGAAAAATACATACCTGTTTGTGGATTTAGGAAGTTTATGAATATCTTAAATTTCATGGTGGGTTGCTTGCATTAATTGTAGATTTCCATCAAGGCCTGTACATGAAACTAGAAAGGATTACAATGAAGCAGCACACTGTCCATTGCTTGACAATGCCCCTGTGCCACTCAGAATACACAAAGACATAGATTTCCTGCAGATTTCAGTGTCTTAACTTTTCTTCAGTCATTTTTCAGTCATTTTCTTTTACACTGGGCTAAGGTTTCAAAAATAAAACATCCTGCTTAAGCATCTGTAAAAGAACTATTCTGAGCTTTTCCTGGTACATTCCTGTCAAATCATAGTCTTGCTGTCAGAATTGTAGGATCAGTGATCTGTCTTCAGCACAGACTGAAAAACTTGTTGGTTGTCTTATTCTCATATTTGATATTCTCTGTTATATCAAATTTCATTCTAGTAAAATACCTGCAATAAATTACATAGCACAAAAGCTTGTAATTTATTCTGACAATGTGGATGTGAACAGACTGATAAAAATCACTAGTAGTAAGCAGTAAGATCAACAGCTGGAGTCTGAAATTCAGTTTGTGTCAAGTTTGAATTCATGATAGTTCTTACACAGTTCTCTTTTAATCCAGGTCTGGATGTTGCAACCATAACAAAAACTGTTGTTGAAAACATCCGCAAGAAGGATGCTGGGGAATTCAGTCACCATGACCACGTGCTGGACACAGGCACAACAGAGGTGAGTGCTTCACAGAGCAGATACTCCAGTTTGCAATTGACTACGGAGTCTTTGACCATGTATGAACCATATTTTTCTTCCAACAGTGGTGAAAATTGCTTTGAAAAAGCCTTTGAGGGCAATGTACTTTTCATGTGACCAAGTCAGGATATTGTACAAATCTGTAACTCTGTTTCTGCTTCTCCTTGCTCTTTGGGTGTGTGCTTATCAGCAGCCACGCCTGTATACAAACATTAAGTGATGATAAGGCCCATGAAATGACTGCAGCACCCTGTGTTGTAGCTGGGAATAGGATGTTGTAGCCACTACAGCTTATGAGGATTAATACTTTAGATCTCAGATGTACCTTTTAAGATGCTGAAGTGGCATTTCTAGCTGCAGCAGACATTGCTTTTGCTGACAGTTTCCTTGTCACTGCTCTTGAGCATTGGTTGGATCCAACTCAGTGCTTTAGGGACAGCAAGGTAATGTTAATAGCCTCTATTCAAAGTACTGTTTAAAAAGCAACTGATCATTTGCAAATTTGTGGCAATGTTTTTGCTGTTCAGTACAAAGTTTAAGCTCCCTAAGATAAAAAGGTAGTTTATCTAGCACAAGAGTTGAAAAGCTGTGGTTGCAGGCTGATGGCACCCCTGAAGATTATAGCAAGAGCTTCATAAAACATGTTGGTACAGTGTATTCATATTAAAATTTGAGGAAAATGCATCATAATCCATAAAAAATGTTGAGAGATGATGCTCTGAATATCTTGGGAACACTTAGAAATTAATATTTTTTTTTATTCCAGATGGCAGAGATTTTATGAGCTTTTGAATAAAGCAATCCTTGTTACTATGTTGTAATGCTTTCCAAACTTATGTATTTCCCTGACCAGATTTAATGTGTGTTACATCAGCTGTGTGCTTGAAATGGTGGTGAATCTCTGTGTTGGTTTTTACAGGCGGATCAGCTGAAAATAGATGTAATTGACTGGCTCGTATTCGATCCTGCACAGAGGGCAGAAGCACTTAAGCAAAGCAATGCAATCATGAGGAAGTTCTTGGGTACTAAGCTTCACAAATATTGTAGACTTATTTTTAAATGTTGGTTTTGTTCTCATTAGCTCTTGGCACAACATTTGATATAACTTTGAATCTAGTCTGTTAAAAAGCATGGGTTTGCCAGCTTAAGAAGATATGGTATGGAAATTGCAAAGCTCTGATACCTGGTTCACATTCTCATAGCATCCAAGAAACATGAAGCTGCAAAAGATGTGTTTGTGAAGATTCCCCAAGACTCTATAGCAGAAATATATAACCAGTGGGAAGAACAGGGAATGGATACTCCGCTTCCAGCCGAAGATGACAATGCTATCCGGGAACATTTATGTATTCGTGCATATTTGGTGAGTTTCAAATATGCAATATTCCAAGTTATTGTGTAGAAATACTGGTGGCTTTGCCTTGGTGGTGAAACTTTAGCTTTGTCCATTTGATTTAGTGTCTGATTCTTTGATGCATTGAAGCTGTGCGTGTAATGACAGTGTGGTTATTAGATGAATCAAAAATATCCAAACACTGTTTCCAATGCAATCCAGGAAGCCCACGAAACCTTTAATGAATGGTTTAAACACATGAACTCAGCTCCACAGAAGCCTTCTTTGTTACCCCAAGCAAGTTTCACTGAAAAAGTGGCCCATGAACATAAAGAAAAGAAGTACGAGGTAGGTAAAAGTCCATCTTATTTACTGTAAACTTTTATATTCTTGCTTTAGACGCAGTCTAGTTTAATGAAATAGTGTAGAGGACGGTATTTCATATTATTTAAGGACTCTTGTAAATTATTTGTAGGTTGAGAGAGTATGAGAGAGTAGAATAATAATAACTGCACAATAAATTCTGGTTTTTTAATGATTCAGCTTTACGTGAAATACTGTAATGTAGTAGTAAATATTCATTATAATGTGTTGTCAGTGTTATTAATAAATCCGAGCACTTCATTTTGCTATTAAGTCTTTACTCTTGTATTATCACCTTCTGTTTTCTAAAAGATGCTGCAGTTTTGTTTTGACTGAAGTTCTTTTTGCTTGTCTTGGCCAGTATAAATATACTGTATTCAGTTAATACAAACATTTGTTTTCTAAGCACGGCACAATAAGTTGTTTAGAATTATCTTCCTCTAGTGGCTTTGCTTCTGAACAACCTGTCTGATTCTCTGGACAGGGCATTAAGCAAAGATGGAAATGGCTTTTAGCAGCAGGCTTTTAAGTTTTAGCTACTAGCTGAAGACTCTAATTTGAATTGGAGCTGCGTTGTCTCTTGCAGTCTGTTTTAAAATAGCCTTGGAAATTATCCTGTTCTGCAGTAGTTTATTTTTTGTTTCTTTGCCAGATGGATTATGGCATTTGGAAAGGCCTCTTGGATGCTCTTACAGCTGATGTTAAGGAGAAAATGTACAATGTGTTGCTGTTTGTTGATGGAGGATGGATGGTTGACGTTAGAGAGGTAAAATGAATTTTTATATCACGACGCAGACCACAAAGCACAGATCGGATGCAGTTGTATCTTTGTGACATTCAGTTTGATGTGTTCCTGTTTAATTTGGTCTGGCCCTGCTGTGAGCATTTAGAGCTTGCTCCCCTTAGTTACCATACAGATCATATCTGACAGTCCACTCCAGGCTGCTTAGGCCAGTTTTCTGCCTCTGACGGTACTAAGCGCGTGGTTATGCTGAGTTGCCTGTTAAAGGTAGATTTTCTTAACACTGGTATGTTATTTTTCTCTGGTAAGGATGCCGAGGACGACCCAGAGCGAGCACACCAGATGATCTTGCTGAGAAAGCTGTGCCTGCCAATGATGTGCTTTCTGCTGCACACGGTGCTCCACAGCACGGGGCAGCACCAGGAGTGCCTGCGCCTCGCTGACATGGTCGCCTCGGAGCGCCACAAGCTGTACACGGTGAGTTAGGGAGGGCTGCAGCTGACATTAAAAGCTCTGTGGGTTGGCTGTGGAAAAAGCTTCTATATAGAGAGGAAGACACCATATGTTCCTTAACATCATGAGTTTCTTTATCGCTTCCCATTCACTGCAGTAGTAAAAGGTTTCCTTGTGTTATGACTTAAGGAATCAAAGAGTTAACTTTGAAACATTGAGGATGATGACCAGTGTTACGACAAGCAGTTCTTCTGATTACTGCAGTTACTAGTTTTTGGATGGGGGCTATTGAATTATAACTTCATGATCTTAAAGGTCTCTTTACCAGCCTAAATGACTCTATGATTCTAAGGTTAGCTGTAGAATTGTAATTGATTTCTTTAGTTCCATTACATTTCAAACACTGTATAAGCAGGTTTTGTTTTGTAGCGTTTGGTTTACCTGTAATCATCTTTGCCTCCAAAAGCCTGAAAAACAACCCCAAAATGAGACAGAGCTATCTTGAGCCTACCTTCGGGTTTTGGATGCTGCTACTAACTTCCTGTGCCTTACTAAATGTCCTTCTGAAATGCCTGATGATCATGCTATCTTAAATAGAAATAAATAATCAAGTAGAAAAATAGTAACTTAATTAACCACCACTTTTTTTATATCAGTGCTATTCATTGCAAATAAATATAACTTTATTATGTTTGGGTATTTATTATTTATTCTTAGGTATTTTCAAAAGAAGAACTCCGAAAGCTTCTACAGAAGCTGAGGGAATCTTCTCTGATACTTCTGGACCAGGATCTTGATCCTTTGGGATATGAAATTCAGTCATAAGTTTTCATGTAGATACTCGCAAAAACTTCTGAGCATGGACATTCTGGTTATTAACAAAACAAAAACAAAAGACCCCAACAAAATCATTACTTGGACAAAGCATTCTCTTTGTGTGGGGTAAAAACCCCCAACCTTTAGATTTCACTTTAAACTTGAAAAAGTATGACCAACTTCAGAGATGTTATTTGTTATACAACCTTTTTCATATTTTTTTTCCTAATAAAAGTGCTTGAAAAAGAGAAAATGTCGTTATATAAATTTGGTGATTGTATGAACCTCCTAAAGCTATTTGCTACATGCCAAAAAGAGCTGCCCAGAGACTGGAAACATAACTTGGCAGTAAAATGTGCATGAATACAGTGGGGAGAAAGTGAGACTGCTGGAAGGTGTATGGAGAAAGTAGGGGAGAAGAAAACAGACACACCGGAGGAAAGGAAAACCGAAAAGCAGAAGTGAGGGGTTACTTCCAGCCCTTCGGAAGAGAAGGCAGCCTTGCTTCATGGTTTTGTGCTGTTCTCCTGTACATTAAGAAGTTGCTAAAATGCTGATGAAATCCTGAACCACAGGAAAGATGATCATACTTTGAAACCCCCGTTTGAGATTTTGCAGTTTATATTGAAAGCTTGTTCTTTACACGTGTAAACACACGTTTTAGCTGCCTCTCCCTTAAAAAGACGGAGTGCAGAGGACACGTAGTGCAGTTAGGGAAGGACCTTGGCTCCTTTGCCCAAGTCGGTGTCTTTTGACAAAGAACGT
>VZRS01013702.1:268367-281815 GCA_013398055.1 Ifrita kowaldi
AATGCAAGAGCTAAATTGTTTGCATTCTTACTGTTTTGTAGTAGTTGACAAATGTAGTATAAAGTAGTTTTTAATAATATAAAAATTAAAATATAAATGCCATGCAAAAAAAAAAAAAAATAGCTGGATTCAGAGAGTATAAAATCTTTGCCAGGCTTGTTCCACAGCAGTGATTAACCTTCCTTGAGAGAAGGGAACTGTTGTTGTTCCTCCCCTGCTCCAATGATGCTGGGCCTGGTGAAGGAGGGTTTGTGTTCCAGAATGCTGGTCTGCTTTTTTTCAGCTGTATCAGTTGGTCCAATGAAAACATATCACCTCTCCCTAGGGGGCTTGTCTCACCGACGTAGCTGTTTCTGCTTTCATCCCACTGGCTTGCACCGTTCTCCTGTCTTCCTTGTGTGTGTAAAACGACCTGAAAGGTCTAATGGACCTAACGATTCTGTTCTGTGATGCTGTGACCCTGGGGAGTAGAACATACTCCATTGCCTTGTGTAGCTGCAGTGTCCAGTCAGCAGTAGGGAATCCAGCCCAGACCAAGGGGTCATGGTTAAAATCTGCAGTACAAGGACTAAAGAAAGGGGAAATGTGATCCCTTTTCATTGTTTCAGTTGCCACATAGTTTCTAATACTTTCCAATTTTAGTCTTGTCATTTCCCTTTAATAGGTGCATAAGAAAGCTCCCTTTCCTTTTCCAGTCTGTCCTTTCTGTATAATTATGACATAGTTTATGGAATTCTGGAATTGAGACAGAAATTGTATCACTGCTCACATAAATACATTGACCTCACCCACTGTTGCTGTTTTTTTTACATAGGGGCCCTTGTCTGCCTTCCAATCCAGAAAAAATTATATGCCTAAAATACAGGAGGAGTCAGGTTAACCTGAATTAGGAGGTAATTAGTCTGCTCAGGAGTTGCACGTGCCTTCCCAGCTGCACTCGGTCAGTATCTAACAGGCACAATGTGCTGCCTTTATAATGGATAGGCAGGAACAGACATGGGCAGATTAAACATAACATAATTAAAATAAGTTACATATTTAGAAGCAAGTAGTTGGAATAATCCAAAGGCTGCTTGGAGGATTGGCATTGCAAAGATATTTTCTGATTTGTTTGTGGCTTCACTGGAACATGAATACAAGCTATTCATTTGAAGGCACATGTTTATATTCAAGGAGCTCCAAGAAGTCCGGCATGGCTGTGTGGGTAACACGCACATGCAGGATGCACATGAAGGCTAAGCAGTGTGTCAGAAAAGAGCAGGATTATTTTTGGAATCATAGATGGCTGTGTCTCATCCAGGAAGTGCAGGGAGGAGATCTCTGGTTGAAGAAGAGCATAAGAATGTAATTTTTAATGACCTTGGCAGAAAAAACTGTTTTGTTTTTTTTACTTTCTTACTAAGCAGAGATAGAGAAGCAAACTCATTTAAAGGAACTGTGTTCTGAAGCACAGGGAATATTCATGGATACTGAGGCCATAGAATAGAAGTGCTTGTGACTAATGAAAAAAGAAAGTGAGACAATGGATTAAGAAACAACTGAGAAGAGTAAACAGCACATACACATCTAGGCAGGTTTTTAAATATAAGGTCTGAGTTTAGATGCCTAACTCCACAATTAGGCAGCTCAATAACAGGGACAGATTTGTCAGTGTGAATTTCTTCTCTTTCAATAGAACTTAATAGAGAATGGCATTGGTTCAGCATTTCCAGAAAGGAAGCTGCAAAATTGACAAGTTTGACATTTTTGTCTCCAACTAAATTAGGTATGCTACTGAACCAAGAAATGGGGTCCTTGTTCTGTTTCCTTACTCTGCCCATAATGTTTTTAATCCTCCTTACTCTCTGGGAAAAAGAAACCATTTGTGCACTTTATTTTCTAGCTAGAGTGACTGAATGGGTTTTGTTTTGCAATACACCAAAGTTGTGTATTAAAAACTTGGATTAATATCTTCTTAATCAGGTTTCTGTCTTTGAGCTGAATGGAGAAAGCCTCTCCATCTCCTATTATACAGCATCAACTGTTGTGAAATAGATGCTTCTCTCCAGGGAGTCCAAAGTAATGTTAAGGTCTTCTGGGATCCAAGGTGGTTACTTGTTAAGTGCATTTCTTGTGGTGGTTAGTCAGAAAATGGTTTCTTACTTGTTAATGCAGTTGAGAGAAGAAACTGACGGTGATCACACACCCTCCAGGAAATGATGATACATTTCTGAAAACACACAATCTCGCTTTTCTGAGTGTTAAGGTAGTTCTTCTGATCAGGATTAACAATGTATCAATGGTTTTCTGCTAGTATTCCCCAGAGACCCACTTCTTCAACTTTTCTTCAGGCACAGTTTGCATAAGACTTTAGTGTATAAGTTAAAAAAAAAAAAAACATATAGATGTAGTAGATTTTTTCCCAAACAAAGCCTGAGCAAAAATTTTCCACAAAACACGTTCCAGTTCATTAATAACTTTGTCTCTATTGGGATGGACATGTAAACCTTAATTCTATAGCCCTAAACCTACAGTCTCAGAGTTCCAGCTGCCAGCAGTGTGAACGGGCACGTGGGAGGTTGGCACTGAGCTGGGATTGCTGAGCACCTGAACCAAGTTGGTCTTACAGAAATAGATGCAAGGTTACAGAACCAGCTGTATTTGGGTGTCATTCAGACCCTATCTTGGATGCAAGACAGAAATTTAAATTCAGAAACTTTGGGAAATTAGCAGATGTAGTTGAAGACATGCTTCTAGCACACATTATATGAGACGGCAGCATCAGTGGAATGTCATGTTCCTGCATAAAGGCACAAGTCCCGTTTCTGCCATGGACCCAGCCTGGGCATTTGCTTCTGGCCCTTAGTCTTGTCTGAACAGGGAAGTTTATAGGGCCCTCTGCTAGGCAGAATAGCCACGACTGGCTACAGAGCAAGTGGACGCATTCCTGCGCAGGCAGGCAAGTTTCCGGGCTGGGACAAGGGGGAAGAGTGACACCCCACGGCTGGAAACAGGATCGAGGCAAGCGGGGCGGGGCGGGGCGGGAGGCGTCTCGTTCCATAGTCCGGATGTAACGTCCACATGCCCAGACTCAGAAGACTGGTTTTGAAGGAGAAAGTGTTACACATAAACGAAATGCTGAGAAAACACTATTTTCATGTACAGGTACCAGCCTCTCAGACAGAAGCCCTCAAAGAGCTTCTTAAGCACTCAGCATATTTATAAGCCTATAAGTGGTCTTGAAGTATTTGGGAGATTGGCCCTGAGCCTCAGTGGCTTGCTTCCTGCCCCTGCAGCCTCCTTTGGACTGGCAGATCTCTATTCCCCTTGTTCCCTGTATAAAGGGAAGATCTTTGGAACATAAATTGTATGTTGATCCTATTTTTCAGTGTGCTTTATTTAGCTGAACCAGTCTGTGCTACATCATCTGTTTCTGCTTCTTTGATAGCCTATAGTAATTCACTGGGTGTCACACAAATCACTGGGATATTATTTTTAAAGGCTGGTTAATTTTCTAATCAGTTACTTATCCCTAAGCAAGCCAGGATTTAAATGCCTTCAAGTTAAGTATTCTCAGTGTTTTCATTGAGTGTAAAAGTAAGATAAGCAAGTCCCCCCGTCTTCGGAGTTTCCTTTTAAAATGAATGTAAATCAGTATGCAAAGGTGTCTGAGGAAATTATTTTATGATATGATGTCCTTATTGTCTAACGAGATTTAAATTCGGGATGCTAGGAATGATCGAGATGAAGAAAAACTTATGTAAAAACTTCAGTACTAAAGTGGATTGGCAGGACTGGATTGTAGTAGAGGAAGCCAGAGACACTGGGCTCTAAAGAGGGATTGCTTGCATTGGAAACTGGAACCAGAATCTAGTAAACATGGAGAGGTGATATGCGTATAAAACGTAGATAAAACCATACAGTTTTCTTAGTTTTAGTGCAGTCATCATTTTGGTCTTGCATAAAATAATTGTATGGCTGCATGAACCAGAAGGACTCAGTCTGTGTGCAGAGGTTGCTAGTGGTGTGTTACAGTACTGCTCCTCAGCTACTTCAAGCTTCTGCTTTTCCAGAGACGATTGTCCTTTTCCTGTCTGTGTCAGCAAAGAGGAATGTGTGCCCATGCTGTGGTCTCCCTTGGATACAATCCTCTGAGTATCAGTTTAACATGCCAGACTGAGAACTGAGATGTGGGTAGTGATCCTGTCACACCGAGACTGTGGGAAAAACAGAAACTCCAACAACATCTTTTCATTGTTAAAGAATCAAGGCAGTACTTTATTCTGGCAAGGATGTTATTTCGGCCAGGATGTGCAATAGAAATTATTTCATCCACACATGCCCGGGTTGCGCAGTGAAAATCATTCCATCCAAAATGGTTCTTCACCAGACTTTTCACATATTTATACAGGCAAATCCCAAAGAAATTCACGTTCATTGGTCTTAAATTACACAATTCTTAGTATTCGATTTCCTGTTGGTTATTGATCCCTTTGCCTTTGATGCTAATTTGGTCCTCATTCTTCTCTTAGCGATCTTTTCTCTGACCAGGTTTCTCCAACGGCACCGGGGGACGAGGGGAAAGGGGAGTAATGTTCATTAATGGTCGCTTGTCTTCTGTGTATCTTCTGACTACTCCCAGTCTGTAGAGGTTAAGCTCATCAGACCTCACCTGGTGAACAGCATCTTTTGAAGAGAAACTTCAATTCCCCTCCCCCTGAGCAAAGGTGAACAAACCCCTGACTAAAGTTACATTAAAAATGTTAGAAGTTGTATAATTTCCAACAATCCCTCCAATTTAAGTTGTGTTGCAAAGGCAGTAACTTTTGCTCACAAAGTCCCAACAACAGCAGAAGGGAGTGATGTCTTGAGCTGGAGCAACTTGCTAGAGCTGCTTGATATCTGCACAAATGAAATGCAAAATACGGAGCTGAGACATGCTTTCTCCTGATTTCAAGATGTATGTTTTCAAATCAGCTTTCACAGAAAAGAACAAGTTCAGTTTGAAGTACAGAGCAAATGAGTTATAAAACACAACGGCCTGCAAATTACCATCGGAAATGTCTTCTTTGGTAGTATCAACACAACTCATCTTGCAACCTTTGGGCTCCTTTGCAACACAGACAAAGCTGGCTTGGAGTAGGTAAAGTAATTATCAGTGCTAACATGCACTCTTTGCTTCTCCCTAAGTAACACCTGAGGGAAACTTCTGGGAATATGGTCCCAGTTCTAACTGGTTTATCAACCCAGGTGATTGACACAGGAGATAACATTCAAGGTGTGGTTAGATGATAAGGAAAAGACCTCTGAATGGTTCCCTGCCTTCAGAAGGAGTTACTTTCCCATTTCCATCTCCAATTCTCTGCTTCCAGCTGTGTGTTCCTGCTGCTTTCTTTATGGTGTCTTATGTAGTCTTGAAAAAGCAAGCTGACATACTAGCAGCAAATGCAAGTAAATATTCTGCTGTTGAATCTGCTAAATCTGTGGTCAAAGGAGCCAAAGCCAGTTCAAAGAAATACTTGGCTGGGAATGCACAGCTCCTGGCAAGGCCATTGTTTCACCAGGCCATTAGATGAGCTCAAGACATTCTTTCAGTAAGGTATTTGATGGGCTCAGCTGCATCACCAAACACTACAAGGAGGCTGAGGCAATCCAACACCACACTTCTTCCAAAAAAGTTCTCACCATCAGCTTGCAACCATAAGTGAGGAGACAAGGAGGAGAATGGAACATCTCTCTCACTGTGGTGTGCTTTGAAATCAGCCAAGCTTAATGTAATCTTCCTCCCGGGTAATGCTGCTGTCTAAGATAGCTGAAGCAGATCCCACCTTTTCCCTGCCTACCTGTCTGCTGCCATTCCAGTGATGTCCTGGGCCAGCTGCTCTGTAGCTGTTCGGGATTACCTCAGGGAACTGATCTACTGAAAAAAAATGCATTATTTCTCAGGTATCCCAGGTCACTGTATCGCCTTTATACCATAGGTGCATAAATAACAGAGGGGGCAGCAAGAGGATGGAAGAAATGGATGGGAACTGATCTCTCTGAAGTAACATGCCACCAAACCCTTTACAAAGGGGTGCACGCTGAGTCTTCATTATCTTGCCATTAAACACAACCATTTTAGTATGGCTGTGCAGCTGAGTAAGCCCCACAACTGCTACATTCGTTGAGCAGAGAAGGTAATGTGGCTGATTAAGGATCAGAGAGAGGGTAAGACAGACCCAAGTCAATGATTATCTGCAGCTCTACCTGTACCCCATCCAATAAGAGAGAGGAAATTAGATCTTGTGTTGTCCCCTGCATTGAATGAGTTAAAGAGCAAGGTTGGCAATTATCTGCCAAAAAGGATGGTCTGTATTCTAACAGACTCTTCAGTAGAGATGGGGGAAAACAAGTGTTTTTGAGAATCTTTTTGAAACTGTATTTTGAAATGGCAGGAAAAACAGATCTGTGCTCTCCAATGTCTCACTGCACTGCATTTCAGGGTATGTTTGTGTGAGGTTTGTTTTGCTTATGTGAGGAAACTGCAGCCTGTCCTCTGACAGCAAAGGCACTATGCAGCAATATCTTACAATACCACAACAGTGGGTTTGGGATTTTTCTCTTGTGAGTAGCACTACACGGTATATTTCTCTCAAGGTGTCCTACCCTCTGGCCTTGGCTCATACCTGAACAACATGTTGTTAAGATAAATAAGGTAGATCAGAAGTCAAAGCCCAGCGCCTGCATATCTCTCCAAGTACACAAACAAACACAGAAGGAATTACCAAATTATTTTTAAATTACAAAGGTGATTTAAACTAAGATCCTAGGATGGATATTGCAAAACCAGCTGACTGAAGGAATACCAAAAGTCCGTGCACTCGCTTTTTGTGGGGGCAAGAGATAACTGAAATATTAATGCTTCAATGGAACCAAACAAAGCACAGAACAGTATTTTGCATGGCTTCGTCATCTGCAGTCAGAGCTTAGTTTGTGTCCTGCTTTTCCAGTGGCATTAATGGGTTTGTGCGACTTTATGCATTAATTCCAAGAACCTTTTTCTGCGTGCTGTAGGTGGAAAAAAACCTTTTCTGCACCAGATGGCGCAACCACCAGCGAACCTCCCCTGACAAACCTCCTGCCGGAGCCAGCAGGGCGGGGGCTGAGAGTCCCAAGGCTCCGAAACTGCACTGGTGACTGTCAGGCCGGCTAATGGAATCAGGGCAGGTGGCAGAAAAACAAGTTTAGTGGCACACAGAGCCTTCAAAATTCATGTATCATTTGGCTTATTACTTCCTCTCCCTCTCGTCAAATACTGCCTTCCTGATAAAGGCTCTGGATGTTATCCTGATATGTACTGCCTACTGGTACTTAGAAAGAAGTTTCAATTTGTAAGGCAGCTGGGGTGCGGGATTTCCCTTAATTTTTCTGTTCCATATTTAGTGAAAAAAAAAATTATTCTGGTAACAAAACCAAGTCACGGACTTGGACAAGAACTGCCTGTTACTTTTTCAAAGGTCTCTAGTGCAGCTGGCCCCATCACAGTCCTTCTTAGGCTAATGCATGCCACATATTGGAAACCAGCACCAGCTGGCTTTCAGGTGGAAGTTATGAAGAATTAAAACTCTACAATAAAAGAAGAAAAGCAGAGTGTGAAATATATGGATATTAAAATACTTTTAAAAAGGAGCAAACCCTCTTGCTATATGCTTCTTTATTGATCCAATTCTACAAACATTTTCACATATAACTACCAAAAATCAGGACACATAAGAGTAATTGCAGAATAGTTTGTGAGCTCTTTGTATGAAACTACTTTTTGTATCTCTAGAGAGTGTATATGTGTATATAAAATACACTGTGGAAATAATAACAAAATCTGAAAAGCAGAAACAACATGGAGGAGAGAAGGAGACAAGGAACATGCCAGTACTGGGAAGAAAACACTGTTGGAGGTGTTCAGGAAATTCAGAGGTGAATGTGAAAAAGAAGCTCAAGACAGTGCTGGTCATCCCAACCCGTGTCTGGCACCTGAACAGCAGGATGCCCAAGTTCCACTTTGTTAGTGTTTCTTACTGCAGATGTGAGAATGTAAAACACGTGTGAGAGCTTTTTCTTTGATCCAAGGGGAAAACATGACATTTTCCCTTGATTTCTGTGACTGTCACGTTCCAGGGCCTTGGAACCCAGCTTGGAACAAGCAGGTAAACCATCATTGCTGTTGCAGTGGAACTGTGCTGCATCTCTGTGGGTCACAAAACTCCTCCCAGGAACATCCAGTTCTACACCAGTTCTCTCCTGAGTGCAGTGCTGAGGTTGCTATTCCCTTGCTCCACAGAGACAATGCTTTCTGTTTCAGTGTCATGAATGTGTTCCTTGCTTGCATGCCATGGTTTCATGTTTGTGTTTAGACAAGTACTAACTCACAGGCAGGCAACTGGGCACCATAAAAAACTTCCCCTGCTTGGCACCAAGTTATTGCATACCAGCTACTGGGTGCTGAGGTGACATGATCAGGATCCACCTGAATCAAGAGAGGGCATATGGACAAAAGAAAAAAGACAGACGGGGTAAGCAATGTGTTTTTTCAGGAGGATGACTTAGCAAGATAAATCAGTTTAATTCAGGAGGTATATGGATCTATGCCTCATTTGACGGGACATTTAATCTCAAGGAAACTCTGCTCAGCAGATCTACTTCCCCAGGGGGCTTCAGAATATACACCCAAGGTTGATAACTTAGCCCTGTTTGTGATGGCAACGAACTCTTGGAAACTACCCAAATTAACCTCGAGGGTTTCATGTTGAGGCTACCCTAGACACTATTGCCTCTAGTAAATGCTCCAAACTACTTGTCCAGCTACTTGCACTGTTGTTTTAACTGCATGGGCTACAGGCTGTATGCTGAAAGTTGTACTGAGGAAGCTGTGCTCTCAAACATAGACACCCAGCGGAAAGGAGACTTTGTAATTCATCAGTAAATCAATTCTATTAGTAAAAGAAGAGGGCTGAGGCTGTTTTCAGGAATGGATGGTTCATTCTGTGTCAAGTAAAATCATACACCAGTCAGTAAGACTGCATTGACCAAACCTTAAATTGTGGACCACAAGAAGGTCTGCAAGGAGGGATGTTACAGACCCTGTGATCCAAAGCAAAGCATATATTCTTTGTGTAACAGGGAGCTAGGAGGCAAGTATGGAAGCCTGCAGAGGAGATGTGGGCAACTGGGTCAGCAAGACTGGGCGAATTCTGGGAGATAAATGATCAGATACATAGAATGGGTCTGAGCTAAGAAGCTGGTTGTGTAATAAAATCCTTTCTGGGTTTTGTTGTTAGAAACATACAGTTCAAGTAACAGCTGGACACTTAAAATAATTTATTGTCTTTTCCTCCTCTAACCTAGACTGCAGCCTGACTTGAATAGTACTTCAGGCCTGACCTCATCCTCAGCTGTAGTTCCATCCATGTATAGCATTCCAAACAGACTGGATTTGGATTGCATGCTGTATTTGCTCTCAGCTTCTCCTAGATCTAGGTTGTCCCTGAATACATTTCAGTTTCAGACTGAAAGATGCCTCAGTCTTTCACATGAGTCCTTTTAGCCTGTGCACACCCCACACACCCTTCAGGGCCACTCCCTTGAAAAGAAATGTGTTTTGTGCTGGACTGAACAGCACATTTGAATGACAAATGAGCACTGAATTAAAAGAACAATTCTAAACTGAACTGGCATCATCCTAGTTTGATTAAATAAGCCAGATGAGCAAGATTATCCTGGGGCTTTTCTGATCTAATTACATACAAACAAGTATTTCTAGGAAAGGAGAGATCACTGGATTGTTTAATTTTCACAGTTTAGTAAAGCAGGATATGGTGACAACCTAGCCACCTACTTCATCCCTGCTTAAGAAGAAAAGCGTTTCTTCACTCAGTGATGTGCCCATAACAAAACTATTTGAGAGTAAAAAGAATCTTTTACTGAGATTTCTCCCTTTCAGTTCTTTAGAATTGTTCCACGAGATTCTTTCAAAAGTGAAAGAAAACTAGAGGGAGAAAAAAACCACCCAACCCTTTCATTCTGTGTTAGCTATTTAGCAGAAGTTCAAAATAATTGGTTTATATTTTTGCCAGTTGGCTTCCCTTCAGAAGACATACACTATTGTTTTGTTTAATTGTGCTTGTGGCTGACTGTGCTGCTACTAAATAGGAATCAGATTTGGGCAGACAGATTACCAATGTCTCCCAGATGGATGAAGGAATAAATACACCAACTAAACAAAAGCAAAAGAGCTGCTGTTTTCTGATGTGGGGTTATTCCACCTCCAGGTGGTTTTGAAGCAGCTGTAGTTAACATGCTCGAGAGCAGACACAACCTGAACTGAGTGCCTGTGGGAGGGAAGTAAGAAGTCATGAACAGCTGCTAGAAAAACTTTTTTTTTGAGACCCTCTTTTCCAGTACACCTGAAGTAATTTTAAATTTTTCAAAATGAACATCTGAAGTTACAGAAATGTACGAAAGTGCTGATCTCATATCCAAAGCACCCACGAGGCACATGGTGTGATTCTTGGAGATGTCCTGTGCAGGGCCAGGAGCTGAACTTTGATGATTCTTTTGGGTCCCTTCCAAATCAGAATATTCTGTGATTCTGTGGTAACACCACAGCCCAGGGCGTGCACCCAGGTGAAGCTGCAGAATGCCTGCTGTTCCACCCAGCCTGCAGAATAGCTGGGGTTGTTGGGAAGGGCAGCGCAGCCCTGGGCAGCTCAAAGACATGGCTCCTGCACACGAGGAAAACACAAGCTGAGTTCAGTGTTCCTTGTTAAACAGCTGCAATAACATTGCATCTGGTGTTTGGGCTCCCACTGCTGCTATGAGCCGTGCTCTTGATTCCTGCCCGTCTGTTCAAACTTGCTCCCAGGAAGGCTGCATCTGCTTTTCACTTAGTAGAATCTGAGTGTCATTTCTAGTAAGAAGTTTCTGGTGGAGGTGCTGACAGACCTCTCCATTGGGATAGGTGTTAAATTATGAAATGCAAGTTCCCTGAATCGAATATTCTATTACTGGCATGAGGATTTCTTATCACCGTGCTTTTTCTTACTCAACAGGAGTGTCAAGAAAACAACAAAATTCTTTCCCCTGTGTTTGTACAGAATTGAATTGACCCACTGTCTGGCACATGGGGTCACAGCTGCAGCAGGCAGGCCTGACAGAAAGCCCCATTAAGCAACACATGCCCCAGCTGCTTTTCAGCATCCTTCTCCTTTTGTCCTTTTACCTTGAGGTGCCTGACATTCTTTAGCACACAACGGATCCCAGCTTTATGTCACAGTAACTGGGATGCAGTCTAAGGCTTCAGAAAGGCTACATCAGCACAGTGCAAAGCCCTGGAGGCTTGCTTGGAATTTATTACAGTGAGGAACAAAAATCAGAAATTGAAGTGTTTAATGCTCCATCCATTCACTTCAGTTGGGCACTCCTGCAGCACAGGGGCCCACCTTTACTCTGACACACATGCCTACAGGTAGACCAGATCCATCTCAGGAAATAATTTAGCTTGGAAGCATTAAACAGTGAGATGTCTAGTTAGAATCTGAATTTATATTAAAAAGGGTCTCATATCATGTTAAGTTAACCACAATGTAAAGTGAGTATCTCCCGTTAAGGCAGCTGGGCCTTAACTGCTCCAGATATTTTCTGTAGCATTATAAGTAAAACACACAGCTGTAGTCATGTCTCCTTTTCTATTTACAACCCTCAAATAGTGGAGAAGTCAGCTCTCATAACTATACAAGCTTATTACTCACCCTTCAAGTAAAACCTTTTAATTATACTTGTCCTGAATTATTAAGCACAAGAAAATAATTATGTATGTTGATGACATAGCAATACTGTTATTAGTGACAAACAAACATTGCAGCCCTGCATATCAGAAAATATCCCCCTCTCTCCCTAAGCTAGCACAGACAGCATATTTTACCTAACTGCAACCTCCCTTAACTCAAGATTAGTCTGTTGGAGAAAAGAGATAAGATTGTCCTTGAAGACTGATAAAAATTCTAGACAGAAACTGTTGGGGTTTTTTTATCCTTAGCAGTTAATGAATCAGTAAGGGAAATTATTATTTAAATAATCTCAGTCTTTGAGTCATTGGTCACAAGATGCTTATTGGTAGAGAAGTGGAAAAAGAAAGTTATAGGTACAAGTTTGGTAAGGCTTGGATTGCAGAAAATTTATTGCTAATTTAAAAGAGCTCTTTAATTTCCACACATCCATAGCAAAATGATACTGTGCTTAAGATGAGGATCAATAATGTGATACCTTGGGGAGAACTACATAAATAGTTTCGTTTGGTTTCAGTTCAGTAAAATACATTTTGCACTGGAATTAAATAGTTTTCATGTTGTCCACATGAGGACAAGATTGAGCATCAGTAGTACAGCTGTTCAGTAGCCATTTGCTTCCATCCTCTTGCATTTTTGTGTAGATGGAGTTTTCTCCTAACAATGATATTAGCTAGCTAAGGATCTCAGGAACTGGGGTGCTGGGTGGAAAAGAGCAGATATCTGACTTTGCCTGCTGCAGGGCATTCTTTACTCCACTTGAAAACAGATTTCTGTTTGCCTTGAAATCCCAGCACTAAAAGAAGGTGAGCAGGCTTTGCAAAATTCTGGCAGCTTCTCGCTTGTCCCTCACTGGACCTTGAGCTTTATGCTTCTAGAGAGATAACAAGGTCATCTTGGAAATCCATCATCACACAAACATCTAGATTTAAACCGTTGCTGGAATTTTTACAAGGAGCCATGGTTGCTGAGGAGCTGTATTGGGCCAACAGACAAGTCCAGGCAGTTATCCACTGCTTGTTTGGACAAGTTAGTTGTCATGGAAAATTAGCATTATGCTCCCTCTGCTCTAGCCTGTCCTTAACAGTCTGCAGCACTCATGTTCTCTGACAAAGTTTTTCATTATTCAAAAATAATTTTAAAACGTCACCATGGGCAAAGAAAAAACCTGAGAATTAGAAAAGGCAGGCAGACTAAAACCTAACCTGTTCCGAGTTGAAGTGTAGCAACTAGTAAGTACCTATGAAAGTAACATACTTCCAAATGCCCTCCGTTTAAAAGACACAGAAAATTATAGAATGGGAGATGACAAGAACATAGAACGACAACATCCAATTCTCTTTGGATGTAAAGTTTTCTCCTAGTTCCATCTCTTAAACATCCGTGAAAAAAACAACTCAGAAGGCACGAACGACGGCTGGAAGTGCAACTGGTATCCAACGGCGTCGTGACGGGTTAGGCGGGCAGGCAAGCAGCGCCTGCATTCCCGTGCCGCGCTCCGTGCGGGCTGCCGGGGGAGCCCGTGCCTCTGCCGCCCTCCCCGCGGAGCCTCTGCTGCCCGGGGAGCCCGTGCCTCTGCCGCCCTCCCCGCGGAGCCTCTGCTGCCGGGGGAGCCCGTGCCTCTGCCGCCCTCCCCACACAGCCTCT
>VZRS01013702.1:282294-330662 GCA_013398055.1 Ifrita kowaldi
CCAGGCCGGGCCGGGCCGGCGGGGGCGCGGAGGACGCCGCTGTTCCTCCACGTCGCCGTCCTTCCACAGCGCCGGACCCCCCCGCATTCGGCGGCCGCGGTGAGTCAGCGCCGGGCCCGTCGCGCCCGCCCGCCTCCCGCGGTGACTCGGCGGCGGCGCTGCGGATCATGCTCAGGCATGTCGGGCCGGGCCGGCGCGGGGGCTCAGCCCNCCGGCGCGGGAGCTAAGCCCTGACTTGCCTCCTCCTGGCAGCGCTATATAAGGCCCGGCCCGGCCCGACTCGGCCCAGACACCGCCGCCGGAGTCCGGCGCGTGGGCTGGACGAGGCACCGAGGTGAGTGGGCCCCGCCGGGGTGGCGGCTACCGCCCGCCCGGGTTTGTGTCGCTGAGTGCCGCGTTCTTAGGTTGTTTTCCCCTTAACTGCAGGCAAATGTGCAATACCAAGATGTCCTCCCTCTCGGATGCCTCCTCTGTCACCTCTTCGGAGCAAGAGGCGCTGGTCAGTAACTCTGTTGGACGCGATTTTGTTTTGGTTTGTTTTTTTTCTTTTTGCATGCTTTTTGCAGAGTTTTTAGCGGCTAATTCAGAAGAATCACTGTGCTTAGAGAGCGATGGTTGGAGAAAAGCCAGGAAGTCCAGCCAGTGAAGGCGGTCTCTCTTTGGTTCTGTAGTAAAAAAATACTATTCATAGTTGAGAGTAGAGGGTGATGGTTTAGGTCCAGACTGTTTCCTGGAGACCTTTGATGTTTTTGCTTGCTTTTAATAAAAAGGATCCTGTGTGCCGATTTGATCGTGGTAAGTATTTCGTAGTGGAAATTGTTAATGTACCATAACTGAAGAGCTGTGGAAAATCTCCATTGTACAATCCATACTGTTGGTGAAATAATCTGAAGGTTTTCGACTTTCTCCTCTGTTGGGGTTTGTAAGCAGGTTGTAAGAAGAGTCTACATTTGTGTTTATGGCTTTGCGTTTCCAGGCTTTCCACAATACAGTGACAGTTCTGTTTTGTGCTTATGTTTCCCTGAGGATAGAAGCCTTTTACACCTGAAATGCAAGTTAAAAATGGCATATGTACGATGATGGTTGAACTGGATTACCTTGTGTAGAAGGATAAAGCTTAAAAGTGTAGACTTGACAGTAGAACTTCAAAAAAGTGAAATAGCAGAACAGCAGACTGTTAGAATTTTTTTTTTCATTTGTGTCTTTTACGTCATCATATTGTGATATTACTGTCTGCTGTCAGATCTGCAAGCCTGAAGAACTTCATACTTGGAGGAGTCAGGAAGAGAGGGCTGGGACATAAAAGCGGGCTTAGTTGTGGATTCAGAGTTCTGAAACTGTGCCTTCCTGCTCTTAGCTGTCAGTAGTACTTGAATAAGTTACTGTTTGCTTCCGTTATGAAACTCTAATATATGCTGCATGGTTTAAATAGTTCAGTTCTTAGGAAGAGGTGAATAGACAGCTAATGTTGTCCACAAGCTTTTTTTTTTTTTTTTTTATTATGTGTAATTCTTGCAACTAATCTCTTGTTAACTCACTAAAAGTTAACGTTGGTTTTAGCAGATCTTTGGAATGGAATGTAGGGAAGTTCCCCTCCTCCACCCTTCTTTTAAACATTTATTCCTTGTCTCGTGATATTTTATTCACACTTCTCTGTTTGGTTTTTTTTGCTCTGTGTATTTATGTTTTACATTTTATTTTATGTAATATATCAGGATAGCTAAATATTAGCTTGGGTTTAGAGTGGTTACGCTAGTGTTAAAGAGGTGACAGTAGAATATACTGCGCTGGCAACATCCGTGCCTCCACAGGCTTTGCTGTCGTGGCAGCCCCTGCAGTTTGTTCTCATCTCATCTGCTTCACTGGTGCTGCATGGGGGAAGTGATTTTTCTTGTTTAACTTTTCCTTCCTCTACCTCGGAAATTGTCATAGACTGGCTGTAGGTTAAACTGCTGGCACGGTGAGTGGGTGGGAGGCCATTGCAGAGGTAGGAGTGAGTGAAGTACGACGGAAAAGACAGGGTGTGCTTGTCCCAGCTAAGAATAGTCTTCAGAGGTAAAGCAGCCCAGCTGGCAAATGCAAAACCAAAACCCCAGAAACTGTCACAGAAAGAGAATAAGAAAGAGGTGGACCAGTGTTTTGCTTTATGACTTGCACTCTGGACCTGACAGTCACAGAGGTCTGTTTCCATCCTCCCTCCCCTTTGGAAGTCATGGTAATGGTTAAAGGAGTGAAGTGAAATTCCCCGGGATGCAGCCCTGGGCTCAGAACCGATAAACAAATCCTGTAGCTCCAGTTAAGGAATCTGTATTTCCCGGTGTGTTGAGGTTTAACCCCAGCTGGCACCTAAGTAGTACGGAGCTGCTTGTTCCCCAGCCCCCACCCCCCACTGCGGTGGAATGGGGGAATCAGGAAAAAAGGTAAAACCTGTGGGTTTAATAACTGAAATAAAATAAAATAATAATAGTGAAGAAAAGGGAGAGCAGTTAAATCTAAGGAAGACAAATGTTGCACAATACAATTGCTTACCACCTGCTGGTGGATGCCCAGCCCATTCCCAAGCATTAATCAGCACCTCCTGGCTCTTAATCAGCTCTCCTGTTCTTAACTAGCCCTGACATTCTATGGTATGGAATATCCCTTTGGCCAGTCTGGGGCAGCTGTGCTGGCCATGCTCCGTCATGGCTTGTTGTGCACCTCCTCACTGGCAGAGCATGGGACACTGAAAAGTCCTTGATTTAGTGTAGCTGCTTAGCAACAACAAAAACATCAGTGTGTTGTCAACATTATTCTGCTGCTAAATCCGAAGACACAGCACTGTACCAGCTACTGAGAAGAAAATTAACTGTCCCAGTTGAAACCAGGGGACAATGAAAGACTGGGGTTTCAGCTAAGATGTACAGTGTATGAGAAGTTTAGTATGATTTGGTTTGTGTTTGCTTTTAAGTTTTAACTTTGCAAAGTGAAAAACTTGAATGTAGATAATTTTAATGCAGTTGTATGTTTGCATATCAGATTAATACAGAAGGAGGAAGGCAACCTGCGTAAATAATGTTTTTTTGGTGGATAATTAGTGCATACTGTTTTTCTCCTTCCACACACAGGTTAAACCAAAGCCACTGTTGTTGAAGTTGTTAAAGTTAGCTGGTGCTGAAAAGGACACTTTTACTATGAAGGAGGTGAGAACTTTTAATCATTAAAGGTAGACTACAGTGAGTACAGACAGATTGTTCTGTTTTGGGTGAGTGGGGGGGCAGTGTTATTGATAGCTTCTCTAGAAATTATTAAAATACTGTGTTTATTCTGCTGCTGACTTGTAACTGGGTATTTGGCAAGTTTCTCATAAATCAGCCAAAGTTTCTGGTGGTCAGTAGAATAGCAGCATTCTTCTGGAAGAATACATGAAAATCTGTCATCTGTCTCAAGATAGTTTTGGGTGTTCAGAATTTGAAGAGCAAATTTCAGTGTATTTAGTGTACTTTGTCTTTTACACTTAAAATTGAAGCAAGAACCTAGGTATTTAATATCTGTATTTTATTTATTTCACAGGTAATATTCTATATTGGACAATATATTATGTCTAAACAATTATATGATGAAAAACAGCAGCATATTGTACACTGTGCAAATGATCTCCTGGGGGATTTATTTGGAGTAACAAGCTTTTCAGTAAAAGAACACAGGTAAAAAATGGGATTCTTTTCTGAGAGTCTGGTTGGGAAATAACGAAGAACATAATGCATACGTGCCTTTTTTAACTCTTTGCGTCTTCAAAGATGGTAAGCTCTCTTTTATGATTACATGGAGCTAACTTGTATCATCTCTTTCTTTATCCCTATTTAAGGAGACTATATTCAATGATTTCCAGAAATCTGATAGCAATCAATCAACAAGGTAAGCTAGTTTAGGAGGATGATTTATTTTGAGAAACAGCAGTAGGGAAAATATAATTTACATAATGCATCTTGCAGGTAGTGATCAGATAATAGTGAGCTCTCCATTATTAGCTGTTTGGCTTTACTCACTACGGTCCAGAACAATCACAAATAGTGAATCAGAGCAAACACTGTTTTTTCAGGAGGAGAAAAAAATTCTGAGCTGAGTATTTGGGTAATTTTACTGCACTAGAACCAGAAAAAACAGCTGAACAAAATGAGTACTAAATTAAAAACTTAAGTCATTTGNACCACCTGCTGGTGGATGCCCAGCCCATTCCCAAGCATTAATCAGCACCTCCTGGCTCTTAATCAGCTCTCCTGTTCTTAACTAGCCCTGACATTCTATGGTATGGAATATCCCTTTGGCCAGTCTGGGGCAGCTGTGCTGGCCACGCTCCGTCATGGCTTGTTGTGCACCTCCTCACTGGCAGAGNTCCCAAGCATTAATCAGCACCTCCTGGCTCTTAATCAGCTCTCCTGTTCTTAACTAGCCCTGACATTCTGTGGTATGGAATATCCCTTTGGCCAGTCTGGGGCAGCTGTGCTGGCCATGCTCCGTCATGGCTTGTTGTGCACCTCCTCACTGGCAGAGCATGGGACACTGAAAAGTCCTTGATTTAGTGTAGCTGCTTAGCAACAACAAAAACATCAGTATGTTGTCAACATTATTCTGCTGCTAAATCCGAAGACACAGCACTGTACCAGCTACTGAGAAGAAAATTAACTGTCCCAGTTGAAACCAGGGGACAATGAAAGACTGGGGTTTCAGCTAAGATGTACAGTGTATGAGAAGTTTAGTATGATTTGGTTTGTGTTTGCTTTTAAGTTTTAACTTTGCAAAGTGAAAAACTTGAATGTAGATAATTTTAATGCAGTTGTATGTTTGCATATCAGATTAATACAGAAGGAGGAAGGCAACCTGTGTAAATAATGTTTTTTTGGTGGATAATTAGTGCATACTGTTTTTCTCCTTCCACACACAGGTTAAACCAAAGCCACTGTTGTTGAAGTTGTTAAAGTTAGCTGGTGCTGAAAAGGACACTTTTACTATGAAGGAGGTGAGAACTTTTAATCATTAAAGGTAGACTACAGTGAGTACAGACAGATTGTTCTGTTTTGGGTGAATGGGGGGGCAGTGTTATTGATAGCTTCTCTAGAAATTATTAAAATACTGTGTTTATTCTGCTGCTGACTTGTAACTGGGTATTTGGCAAGTTTCTCATAAATCAGCCAAAGTTTCTGGTGGTCAGTAGAATAGCAGCATTCTTCTGGAAGAATACATGAAAATCTGTCATCTGTCTCAAGATAGTTTTGGGTGTTCAGAATTTGAAGAGCAAATTTCAGTGTATTTAGTGTACTTTGTCTTTTACACTTAAAATTGAAGCAAGAACCTAGGTATTTAATATCTGTATTTTATTTATTTCACAGGTAATATTCTATATTGGACAATATATTATGTCTAAACAATTATATGATGAAAAACAGCAGCATATTGTACACTGTGCAAATGATCTCCTGGGGGATTTATTTGGAGTAACAAGCTTTTCAGTAAAAGAACACAGGTAAAAAATGGGATTCTTTTCTGAGAGTCTGGTTGGGAAATAACGAAGAACATAATGCATACGTGCCTTTTTTAACTCTTTGCGTCTTCAAAGATGGTAAGCTCTCTTTTATGATTACATGGAGCTAACTTGTATCATCTCTTTCTTTATCCCTATTTAAGGAGACTATATTCAATGATTTCCAGAAATCTGATAGCAATCAATCAACAAGGTAAGCTAGTTTAGGAGGATGATTTATTTTGAGAAACAGCAGTAGGGAAAATATAATTTACATAATGCATCTTGCAGGTAGTGATCAGATAATAGTGAGCTCTCCATTATTAGCTATTTGGCTTTACTCACTACGGTCCAGAACAATCACAAATAGTGAATCAGAGCAAACACTGTTTCTTCAGGAGGAGAAAAAAATTCTGAGCAGAGCATTTGGGTAATTTTACTGCACTAGAACCAGAAAAAACAGCTGAACAAAATGAGTACTAAATTAAAAACTTAAGTCATTTGCTTGTATTTGTTACGGGTAAAGCCCTCAACAACATAAAAATTTTTAATATGAAAAATTAGCTTCTTGAGCTTAGGCCAGCAATGAAATCAGGACAAATGGTCTTTTTTTTTCCTGTTAAAGTTCTATTTTAATTTTTGCAACTGAATGTGAAGTACCTTTAGAATTGATCATTCTTAACTACACTCAGCCCTATTTTAAAAGGTCTGTATACTTTAAAAAAGTAGCTTTGTGGTGAGTGTGGGTAGGCACTCCTTGAATGGAGAATTGTTATACGCAGTCCTGCAGTATAAAAATGCTCAATGTAGCTGTAATTTTTGCCTAATACAGGGTATGAAACAGAAGTTAAACAATGAAAGCCATTTTGTAAATTGGCCTCTAAATCTGTATAAAGACACCCTTTGTTTCTAATTTTCCCTAAAGGCGAGTGTTCAGCTGCTGAAGACGGCAAACTTGTTCTTTGTCATCCTCATTGTTAAGCTTGCAAACTTAAATTTATCTTTCAGTTCTTTTTTTGTGAAAGAGTCTTTATTAATTCAAGATCTCTCTGTTAGTAAGCATATATCATTAACAACAGCTTATTTTTCTTGTATTTTATGTCTTTTTAACTCAGTGTTCCCATAAGATGATAAGTAGTAAAAAGCAGTTTGGAGAGGAGGAAGTAATTACATTTTGTGCATATATTCTTTCATACCTGCAGAATCACGGCTTATGCACCACCTTCATTTGAAGCCATTTATAATAAGATTCTGAGCTGGGTTCAGTTGACATTTATTCTTTCTCCCCACATTCCCACTTCAGTAATGTTACAGGAAATGTGCTGCACACAGCTGAAAAGTGAAGGAGCAGTGTGGTTTTTTCCACTGTTGCAAAATGTCTGGATTTTAAGTTTTATTTAGAATTTACTTTTTGAGCCTGAAATGGACTTCTGCTATGTTGTATTATGGGGTTTATTTTGGTTTGGTTTCAGACTCTACCCTTCGTGACGCACCTGAGGATGATGCCACATCTCGGCTTGAGGAAGAAAATGTTATTAAGGTGCTGTTTCTATTTTATTTGAATAAATTTTCTGAGTTGTAAATTCTATTTAGTTTTGCATGATAGTGTCAATGGCTTAATGCAGTAAGTTGATTGTAGTACTTTACCTCATATTCATGCTCAGGCTTACTCAGTATTTCTGTTACCAGGAGTCTATGCAAGAGTTAGAAGAGAAGCAGACTTCATCAAACGTGACTTCCCAACCAACTACGTCTTCTAGGAGGAGGACACACAGTGAATCTGGTATCTGCAGATTTATGATGCAGAGCTTTCAGTAGCATGGCCACTTAGGGGGAAAAGCCACATTCTCTTGCCTTGCTGACTTGAAGGATGCTGACAAATACTATTCATGTGTCTCTGCTTATCTAAAACAAAATGTTCAGTCTGAAAGAAAAACACAATTCCTTGCATTGCTCCAGTGTCACGTTATAGTTTAGATCTCTAGAATTGTTAGTAAGATGATGGATAACTTGCTCCACAGCTCTGTTAAACTTCTCCACATCAGCAGGACTTTATCAGTTATGTTATCTTCATGATGAGAGCACTTTCGTTTGTAATCAACTGACACCATCAAACTCATTTTAATTCCCTCTGTAGACAGCCACAAAATTTGCCATTTTGTTTGTCCACTAAAGCCGGTTTTCTTTGGATTTCAATTGGTGGGAGGCATCAAAGGTGTGGTAGTAACACAGGATGATTTTGGATATATTCAGGTACCTCACCATTCATTAAGCACTTGTTAAAACATCTGGTGACCTAAGCATCCTATTTGCATCTCATTTGTCTTTACTGTGGTTATTCAATAATCACTGGCAAATGCATTTTCAAAATACAAATTGTTTCTTCTGATAAGCAACAATAACAAGCTGGTCAGCATAAACCTGAATAAGTTTCTTAATGGAAGTGTTCTCTGCAGTTCTATTTAAATACTTCTCTGTGGAATTTCTTACGTTAGTTTGTTCCATCACTTACTTGTCTTACCTCATGACTAGGTGGTTGTAATTACCTGGGCAGTGATAACCTTCTGTCACTGCGTAGAACTTCCTTTTCTTCACTTGCTCAGGAACATTTTTCAGTTCCTCAGCTTTCAAGTAGTATTTTTTGTGTCCCTCATAGTCCCCGTTACGTTAAGTCAGTCCAAAACCAGTGCTGCGTTGCTGAGCGGTTTGCACTACATTAAAAGAACGTTTTAATGTTGTAACTAAAACTGATGAAAGGATGGAAAGTCTTGGTTAAACATCACAACCTGTAATACGTAGGCATGACCCAGAGCACATAAGGTCCTGTGTCGTGCTTACTTATTGTAGGTTTGATTATTAACTCTTGTCTTTGCATCCATTTATTAGTTTGTTACAACCTTAAAAATTCTTTTAATATAGTGTTTTTATATACACTTTTTTTCTAATTTATAGGAAATCTTCCTTTTAAACCACTATTCTTGTTAAATTGGGATGGTAGCGGCTCCTTTGGAGCCACTTAAATAGTGTATAGAGACCTTGTGGTGATACAGTATCAGTACGGCATGGAGCCATGACAACTAAATGAGGACAACGATGGACAGGAGCAACCCTTGGGCCTGGGGGCACCAAGTTTGGTGGGGCTCTCAGGGCGGAAAAAAGAAAAGAGAGGGGCTGAGCCAAGAAGCACCAAGGGAAAATGAGAGAAGTCTCAAAGTATGTACAAGTGTTTTGTTCTCTCTTTTTTTTTTTTTTACAATGAAAGATTCAAGACTTGAAGACTTGTGGATTGTCACAGTGTGTTTTGCAAGGCAAGGGAGACGTTGGGCAACTGAGAGTGGGTGCAGAAGGCACCTGTGGGGGGGCAGCAGACTCGTACCGAGATCTGTTGAACCAAAAGTTGTTGTCATCTTGGGAGGTTTTCACTCCGCTGCACTGACATTCTGAATTTACAACACGTTTTTTAATAGAATTGTTTTTTACCAAATGCTCTAAAAGTCAACGGAGCTGAACTTTGACTTACCTACCCCTAAGATGCTGTACCCTTACTCCTTTCACTGCTGTAGGTGGTTGTTCCAAAACACAATGTATTTACAAAGCATTGTCTTTTTGCCTTCAAACCAAGCATGCTTAGTAAGCAGAGCTTAAAGCAATGCTTTCAGAGTTCAGCTTTTGCATAGTATGTCTTGAAGATTTTCTTGGTAGGCTGTGATGAAAGTTCTGATGGTTTGTTACAAAAATCTTGTTGAGTAAATACAATTACATATAGTGCAACTATTCAGTGATAAATTTGTTGAGGTGTCTGAAACTTGAGCCTGAACTTACCTTGTTTAGCACAAGGTGTTCTGTATGCATGTGACCTGGGAGCTAATTGCTCTGTCTCCCTGCAAATTCCGGGATGGACTCAGAAGCCCTCTGAAAGTGCCTTTCTCTCTATTGCCTGTAGAGGGAGTGAGGACAAGTAAGATTCTAATGGTATTTCTTAAAATTAGGAAGGGTTTAACATGTCATGTGTGGAGCAAAAATGGTTTCAAATTTGCAGTTGTTTTGCATGTGGAGACTGCCATTCATAAGCTGTACTGATGGGACAGGTGGGGAAAGCCAACCCCTGAAATCCTGGTTTCAGAAATTTTTCACACTGTATGGGTATAAGTGTTACTATGTATTTTAAAATAAGTCTCAGTGCCTTTTTGCCACATAAAAAAATACTGAAATATTTTATTTTATTAGATTTCTTTATAGTAAATTATATATTAAGCTTCCGTTTAGAATTTTCATAACTGCACATAGCATAGATGGTTTTTGAGTAATAAAAAATTCTTGACTGTGCCCAGAAGAAAATTCATCAGATGAACTGCATAGTGACAGAAGAAAGCGACACAAGTCAGACAGCATTTCGTTGACGTTTGATGAAAGTCTCTCATGGTGTGTAGTCAGTGGTCTGTGCCGTGAAAGAAGCAACAGCAGTGATTCAACAGATTCTCTTTCCATTCCTGTAAGTCAAAATAGAAATGTAAAATATTTTTGTGGTACGACTTTTGCAGATGCCACAAGTGCAAGCATGCATCTGAAAACATAATGTTCTTAATTAAAAGCAGCAGTGCCTTCAGTGGTGTCTGAGGAAGGAAAAGATGTTGAAAGAAAAGTTGGTGTGTGGGTGGAGTGAGGTCTTTCATAGATCTGCTGGCAAAGATGAAGTGAAATTTTTTGTAAATATTAACGTCGAATATTCTTTAAAAACCAAGATCCTCACTGCTTGGCACAGCATGGAAGAAATGTCAGATGTATTTCGTGTTTTAAAAGAAGTATTTCTTAGAATGGTAAGAGACGAAAAGAGTCGTAGACATTCCATAATTCAGAATTAGTTTGTAGTTCTGGTACAGCTTTGGTAACTGCACCCAGTAGAATGTATGCTGAGGCACATTGTATTCATTTGCCATGCCACTGCTTGGAAGTTTTGTATTGTTTTTAGCAAACACCAAGGCAAATTCTTTGTGGTTAGATTAAGTCATGAAGAGCTAAACTAACAGAATTCCTCATTACATACGGTGTTCTAAATTGACAGAACTAATACTGTATCCTCCCTCCTGTTATTTTGTAATTGTTTAGCCACGGTCTCAGATTAAACAAAGTTGATGAGAGTAGAGAATTTAATGACACACAGCCAAAAGATACCATCTTCTTGCATCTGTTCTTCCACTTTTTAGGAGGGACTTTCTGAAACAATAACTGCAGCCTTTCAGCTGGCTGTAGGCTGAGTGCAGTTTCTTATTACAGGGCCAACAAAAGGCTTTCAGACCTAGCTTTGTTTTTACCAACCTGTAATTTGTTTATCTCATAAAAAGTACTCTACCAGCAGCTGGTCCTTTTTCTTCCATAGCTAATTATACTGAGTAGTGCAGTTTTATTCTAAGAGTTGTTTTAAAAGTAATGTTATGTATATGGACTGGTTGAATGTGTGCTTTATTTTTTTGGTTCTTTTTCAGGATCTTGACGCTAGTTCATTAAGCGAAAACTCTGATTGGTTTGACCACAGTTCTGTATCAGACCAGTTCAGCGTCGAGTTTGAAGTTGAGTCTATTTATTCAGAAGATTATAGCCATAATGAAGAAGGGCAGGAGCTCACAGATGAAGATGATGAGGTACTGTCTGCTTTCCTTGTTTGACCCTGGGGGGAGGGGATGAGGAGGAAAAGGCATCTTAACATGAAATATTCCTGTAAGTTTCCAAGGAGAACTCTTCAGGTGTGTTCTCTAACTGCATGGGCTGTATCAAAATCTGCACCCAGTTGTTCATTAAATCAAATCACATGTCAGTGCAGTTGGGTCACCCTTATATACCCACCAGGCAGTGACTGAAACAGTGCTGAGGCTTTCTTCAGGCTCTGAAACAGGCTGGATAGGAAAGTCTGGGTCCTTAATTTCATTCACCAGCTGTTGGAGTCTGTGGCAGCATGTGTACTTTAGTCTTTCTGCATTTTTAGTTCTAGAAGCATGTGTTGAGCTTTGACAACACTTGATACCAAAGGAAACCTTTCTGAATCACTTTTTACAAAGGGGTATTTCCAGGTTTTTTGCCTCTGTAAATGTAAATGTTTCATAGAGATGCTGAACCAAAGTTTTAGAAATTTTTATTAGTAGGCAAGAAGACAGAAAAATTGTGATTACCATAATTTTCAAGAGATTTCTGGAATGTCAGGAATGAAGCGAAAATGTATATGGGGTTTTCTTTCTGGGTTAGTTTTCTGTTACTTCAAAGTTAATCAGCTCCTGGCAAGATTGGGTAAGTACCAGAGGCAGAATTCACCAGGGACATACATGATTGTGGTACTTGAGAGGCTGAATGGGACTGACTGTACTGATGGACACCAGGTTGTGGTGTACTGCAGAGCTGCACCTTGAGATAGGATGGTAATTTGGAGGAAGAAAGGACTGAGGTGTGCCCCTGCTCCAGACAGTAGTTTTGAGAATTGCAGAATGACTGGTGTTGGAAGGGGCCTCTGGAGGTCATCTTATCCACCCGCCCTGGCTCAGGCAGAGCTGATTGCCCAGGTCCAGATGTCTTTTGAATATCTGCAAGGATGGAGCCTTCATACGTGCTCAGGGCAACCTGTGCCAGTGCTCCTTCACCCTCACAGTACAAAGTGTCTCCTGACATTCAGAGGGAACCTCCTGTGTTTAATTTGTGCTAGTTGCCTCTTGTCCTGCCACTGGACACCACTGAAAAGAGCATGGCTCTGTGTTCTTGATGCCATGCTTCCAGGTGTTTATCCACATTGATCAGGCACCCCCTGCCCTGAGCCTTCTCCAGGCTGAACGGTCCCAGCTCTTTCAGCCTTTCCTCAAGTGAGAGCTCCTCTAATCCATTAATAATCTTAATAGCCCATCCCTGGAGACTCTCCAGTACCTCCCTATCTGAAAATCCTATCAGGTTTAAAATGTCTTGGGTTTTTAATTAAATGCCAAAACCCAGTTATATATATATTTTTTTAATTTAAACCAGGTTTATCAGCTGACTATTTACCAGGATGAAGATAGTGATGCTGATTCATTTGATGAAGATCCGGAGATTTCTCTAGCTGTGAGTAAAACCTTGTCTAGTGAAGCATCATAAGTTGGGTAAACTGACAGAGAGTAGATCAAGAAGTATAGATGAATTCTATTGCTACCAGTGATTTTTAAAGAATTAAATTGACTTTTTCTTCTACATGTGAAGGTTCCAATACAATATTTTAATCACTGAACATGTGATTATTAAGGAATCTTGATTTATTTTTTTAAATAATTAATAAGCTTCCTGATCCGTTTTAAAAACCCCAATCCCACGCTAACTTACCATTTCATTGACTTAATGGAAGGAAATTATTTGGAGCCTAAATCTGACTTTCTGCACAAAATGGAAAAGAAATTAAAATCTTAGTAATGTACATTTTAAAAACTCTCACTATAAGTCAGAATACCTAGTTTTATTTTCCAACTTGAATGAAGGCATCTGTAAGATACAGATGTAAAGGCAAGCCTTTTTTCAGAACAGTACTGTAAAATTAAAAGAGGTTTTTACTACATTCTGTGAGACCATTCTTGAAGAGTGGGAAGAAATTTATAGTCTTGAGGCAAAGTGTGGAGATTTATGTGAAAAAAACACCGTATTTTAATTATAGTGTGTGCTCTCTCCTTATTTATATTTGCCTCTCACAAATGAAGCTTGAATTAAAGCTGTTTTGTGGAACTGTCTGAAGTGTTCCAGTCCCTTGATAGTTTGTAGGACTGAGGGACTTTGTGTGTGAAAGACAGGGCTGGCCACCTTCTGAAAACATAGCAGTGCTTATGTTTGGAAAAAGAGGCCTGCCTGTGCATTATTTTTAGGATTTAAAATTGGTCTTTTAAGCTTTTGATGTTACTGATAATATTCAGGACTCGTGTAAATAAGTTTTGGGTTGGTTTTTTTTTGTTTTGATTCCCCCCACAGCTTGCATTATTTCTAAGAAGGGTCTCTCTCCTTAAAAAGGAAATGTATTTTTGACAAAATAGTGGTTGATTTTCATTGTAGTGTATGGAGTAACCTCTGAGAGGCTGATAAACCACGGGTTTTTTCCCCTTTTCCCCTTTTTTTTCCTTTCCTCCCCTTCTTCATTGCTGTTTTTCCATTGGCCGAGGTTTTCTCTCATGCGGCTGTGTCGGAGCGCCCTCCCCCGGCCGTTTTGCGCACCAACAGCTCAGCAAACCGCAGGGGAAAGGTCCCTCAGTCTTGAATAGTTCTCATTGCGGAAGTCCGTAGTCGAAAAGAAGGGAAACGATGACCTTTTTAACAAGTTTTCCGTGAGGTCTCCTGAAGAATTTTGTGGTCTGGGTTCTGCAGTTTTGCATAAGAAATAATAAATTGTTCTATTCACAAACCTACTGCAAAAAGAAGGAAAGCCAGAGTTGTTTTAAAATAAGAACCATTTTAATCTAGAACTGTGAAATGGGGCCATAACCATGGAATGGAAATTTAAAATTATAAACAAGTTGATAGCTCAACATAATAATTATTTTGGCAGTAATAAATTGTTTATAATCTCTGAATACTTCAGTTGTAAGTGTTCCAAGTAGCTTAAGCTGTTCCAACCTTTGATTCACTAAAGGATTATTGGAAGTGTCCCGAATGTAATGAAATGAATCCTCCGCTTCCACGACATTGCCACAGATGCTGGGCCCTTCGTGAGGATTGGCTTCCAGATGAAAAGAGTGTGAAACTGGAAAAAACCAAATTAGAAGGCTCCTTCCCTGCAGAGTCTGGAGAAGGTTTTGATGTTCCTGACTGCAAGAAAACAAAAATAACTGAAGATAAAGAACCAGCTGTGGATGAGAATGAGGATAAAGCAGTACAGATTTCTGAGTCCCAGGAAAGTGAAGGTTATTCCCAGCCATCAACGTCAAGCAGCATGTTTTGTAGCAGTCAGGAGGACTTCAAGGAATCTGAGAAGAGAGAAACGCAAGATAAAGAGGAAAGCATGGAATCCAGTCTGCCTGTTACCAGCATAGAGCCATGTGTCATCTGTCAGAGCAGACCTAAAAATGGCTGCATAGTACACGGCAAAACAGGACACCTCATGTCATGTTTTACGTGTGCAAAAAAGCTGAAGAAGAGGAACAAACCCTGCCCAGTGTGCAGGCAGCCCATACAAATGATTGTATTAACTTATTTTAGTTAGACACATGTTGACTGGAAAGCTGCAAAAGAAACTTCATAAACTGGTTAAGAGAGTAAGAAATTATTTTTGTATGCTTATTGGAAAATTAATATTTTGTGTCTCTTGGTGTTCTGTGTGAACAATAATTGCTGACATAAATGCACTGGAGTTATTAAGAGGTTTTCCTAATACTCACTCATAAGTCAACTTGGAGATTTTAAATCCCTCTCAGTAGGAATAACCAGGTCCTCTAAACCACCTGCCTCTCCAAGTGTTTAATGTTCCGTGGAAGTTAGTGACATTTGTTTTATTGAATTAAATACATGTGTTAAAAGCCCAAATTCAGTGACTGTTGGAGAAGAGACATGTTGAAGTGTTTATTTCTGCAAGTTCCTCTTTTTAAGAAAATAGATGATTATTCAGGTTCCAGTTTGTGTTGCCTGGTGAAGACATAAGGCTCAATCAGACCCCTCTGAATAAGTCAATAAAATGAATAAATAGAATATTGTATTAAATTCCTCCAAGTAACCAAAATCTGTGGGAGATCTTACCAGGAAGTGGGGAAAGATGTGATAGAAAATAATTAATACTTTGGAAACAGAAAAGGGTATTGTGTGTCTTACATTTTTATAGTGTACATTGTAAACTTAAGGGCTGCATGTCCCCTGAGAAGTCATATATCAATCCAAGCTCAGTCATATAGTTCTCTCTCAAACGTCCTGAGAAACTGACATTTGTGGGTTTGGAGGTCTGTACTGATTATGGTGATGATTATTACTAATTTAGCAGCATGAAAAAAGTTTCAGGCAGACAAGATAAATGAAGGATATGCTATGAACTGTCATGTCAGGCAGTATTAGGGGACAGTTGGGTTTTTTTTCTGCACTTGTTTCTGACTTCAGCAGAATAAATGCAGCTGCATTGCTACATTCACTGGAATAAAAATAGAAAAAAGTCCACCTTCATCTGCAGAAACAAGTAAGCTGTGCAGTTCTAGTTCACATTCTTTAAGTGTGGTAGTCTTTCCAACTCACTGTTCTTATCTGTATCACAAGAATTCTGAAAATCTGTTGCAAGGTGTTTGGCTAACTCAAAATTGGTCTTGTTGGACCTCTCCTTTACTGCTTTCAGCTCTTGTTTCCTTGCCGTACTTTGTCAAAAACTTTGTGAAACTTACCAGTTCTGTGCCCAGGGCATCTGCTGCCTGCCTCAGTTCTGGGGGCCTTCAGAGGCAAGGTAGTGGAAGTAGGGAAACCAGGATGCAGTAAAGATCACTCAGCTGCTTTTCACATGGTGAGTTTCTGTACCAGTGAGTGATATTTATTCCTTTGGGAAACTGTGTTACAAGAGGAGTTGTATATTTCTAGCACCTTTTATTTTTACAGGTAGTTGCTGACCGTCTGCCCAATAGGGAATGGCAAATAGACAGGGGAGTGCCAAGAGTGGAGATGTAGTCTTAAGTGCAGGAATTGTGCTTTGTTACCATCTTACAGGCCAAGGTTCAACAGCTTCCCTAACACTAGCAGTATAAAATTGCTGATGCCTGTGTGCTGGCACAGAGACTTTTACTGCTCTCCTTAACTCTAGGGCTGCAAATGCCTGGAAGTACCTAGGAAAAGGACATAAAGATTTACAGGAGAGATTCAGTGAATCCTTGGTTGTGACTTGCTTGAAAAGTAGTAACTTCGTAGGTAAAGACTGAATTATTTGAATCATTCACATTTTGTTCATACATTTGAGCTATTTCTTTAAAAATACTACTAAAAGATACTGGTGTACCTGAAGTTCTAACATAGTTCATTTTAAGTAAACAAAATATAAACCCCAGTTGTATTCATTCAAGTTCTTACTTGCAAGTTTCTTGCCTCCTGCAGTTTGTAAAGTGACAGCAGGTAGCTGGAACTTCTTGGAAGTTTTTTGATCAGCAGAAACCTTTCATGGGTTTTATAGAATTTGATGATCCTTCAGTTTGAGATCAAGAAGGCCTTTGGGCAGGTAATTAATTTTTATACTAATAGAGGGCTACCTGCCTTAGTTTGCACTTCCTATTAATTTTTTTAAATTTTTGATTTGATAAACTTAGGTGCACCGAGGCTTGCAGAGGTTCTTCATTGCACCTGCAGGTGAGAGAGAACTGTAGATGTGTATATGCAGAAGCATCAATAACATGGGGACTGTACTTGAACAGCTTCATCTCTTAGAACGTTTGTCCATTGCATTGTCTCCCATGTCTTCCCCTCTTTTAGCATAACACCTTCTCTGCAGTCACTGCCCTGGCTGTGCAGCTGCAGTGCTGGGGGAGCAGCTGTCCTTATCTAGTTCCTGTTGGGACACATTGTACCATCCCACTCTTGGCATTCTTTTCCAGTCACACGTCTTCTGTTGCAGAGAATAGCCCTGGAAATACCCTCCACTCGCTGCATCTCTACATCTACAAATCACGCTGTCAAATATCTTGGTTTGAGTTACATTTTATGGCTTAATATTGTTCTTAATGACTTCTTTAGTTTGTTTGGTGTGGATGCATGCCTTCTGAATGGGAGTGAGGGGTATTGATGCCTGTGCCTGTTCCTGTTGGGGACGCTGGCAGGCGAGTGCAAGTGCAGGTGCAGGCCTGGTGCCCGGGGGCTGTGTCACAGTGACTCCCGTGCTGACTCACGGCTGTGGCCCGGAGCCCTTGGCGGTGCCTCCACCTGTCTCCCAGCCTGGCTGTGCTCCGTGTGTGGGCAAGAGCAGTGAGCACCCTCCTTGTTCTGGCCCTTAAACACGTTTCTGGCCTTGGGTAATGGCACAAAAGTCAGTAAAGTTTTGGTACAAAAGTTGTTCCTCCTTGGTGAGGTGTTTGAGATCCTTATTTAATGTCACACACGTTTTAATCTTTAATTTATTGCTGTTTGTAAATATCCTTGTGCTCACAGTTTAATGTTTTGAGCTCTAATTTATTGAATTAGTCTACTGGTACATGTGTAGTTATACAAATATGCTTATTTAGTAAACCACAGGCACAAGAAAAATATTTTAAGAAATGTAGCATTAAAACACAGAGAAATGCTTATATTATATTCAGATTAAGAAGGGCAGAGAAAGATTTACGGCTATGTTTCCTTTTTTCCTTCCCTTAAAACAACTTCTGCATTGAACCTGAACAGGATTTATTAACTAGAGATGGTGCTGGTGCAGCATTAGCATAATGAAAATATTTCGGTGGTGGTTTGCTTTGCTTTGGAATGCTTTTGCATCCCTGAATGCAGGCAAGGAGCTGACTGACTGCTTCCAGGTGCTGGTTAGCATTGGGGGCGATGATGTAGGAGATGCAGGACAGTGATGAGAGGCTTTAAGGTTAATTTGCAAAGGTGGTAATGGCTTTTGCCTTTGGACACATGACCAAGAAGGTTGCAGGGGAGGCCAGATGCCAACAGGATGCGATTGTACGTGATTTTCAATAATTTTCTTAGTCTCTTCCTTCTTGCATATCAGGCAGACAATAGTTATGTACAAATGGTGCAAGAACTCGCATTTATTCTTTTTTATAAAGTACAAGAAACCTACTTGCTATTTAAATGCAACTCTTTAACTATTTACCTATTTGTTAATATTGAATTTATATTAGTATTGAAATTCACACCACACCAGCAGGATCGTGGGCTGTGCTGTCCTGTGCTGTTCCTGTTAGCAGATGATTTAGAAAGGGTAAAAGTGCTTCAAAATGCTCACTGGTGAAAAGCTTCCATCTCTTCTAAGAGTGTGGTACGATTTTTATCACTGAGTTCTGTTTGCTGTAAATTTGTTCAAATGTTGTTGTCTCTGAAGTGTCTGTGGGTATGAAGATGCTTGCAGGACTTCAGGCAGACTTTTTTCTTTTATGACTAATATGAGGAAAAAAAAATCCTCATTCTTACAGGAAGTGTCAACAAGAATAATTGTTTCAGAAAATTGTGTCTTACAAAAGAGAAATTAGAAAATTATTAGGAGCCCAATGAAACTGAATACACCAAATAAATAGGACTAAAACAGGGGTGAAGATTGTTTTCTTCCCCATCTTAATCTAAAGCTGTTGTTGTGTTGGGGCATAACTTTAGGTAGAGTTTATAATTTTAAAGCAGGTAATTTTTTCAGCATATTAACTTGCCACACACACGGTGGAGCAGCAGTTACCCCTTATCCCAGGAAGTTAGGGCATTTTGTTGTGCAACATTTGGCCTGAAAAGGGGCATTTGCTGTTGTGGAGCTTCCCTGTGGGAAGCAGCATTGGACACGTTCACGGCACTCGTGGACCGGCAACGTGGTCGTGGAGGGGCTGGAGGGTGGCTTTGGTTCCACAGCAGAGCAGAGCCTTGCTGGAGCATCAGCCCTCTGGCTCTTTGGGGGATTACCTGTCCTGCCTTTCCAGCTCCTCCACACTGGAGTCCAAGGTGTGTTGTGCTGTTGAAAGGTTGCACGAGCAAAGCACAAAGCCCCATCTTAAGGTTTTAACAATGGATTGCACTTACTGAACATGAGAAATTGTTGCTTTCAGCTGAAGTGTAGGGGTTTTGTTAGGGGTTTTCTTAGCGCAGATGCACTGAAAGCTTCAAGTGAATGCTTCTCTAGTGTATCTATAGCTATATTATACATGGGAAATTAAGTGATACTTACAAAGGTGGTGGCTTCCCTTTTGAGTAGATGTTGTTTTAGCTTAACAGCCCACTTTTAAAGGACAGTTCTTGGTCTTGAGCCACAGTAGTGGCTGTCAGGATGATGATTATGTAACACCTAAAGTAGCAATAGCTTTTCTAAAACCAGAATCTTTGTTGTCTGACTACACGTAGCTGGGATGACTATTAAACAGAGCAGTTCATAGTGAATTTAAATAACTATGCAACACGCTTTCAAGAGCTTGACCTAGTGCATTACTTTCCAGCTACCCAGTGCATGTATGACCAGAGTCAGTAACCATTACAATGCAAGTATCCACTCCAATTGCACACAGTATAGAGCCACTTATGAGAAGTTTCATGTGTGTTGCAGTTATCTTTCAGTTTTCAGTTTTTCCTTTCTGAGGGAAATTGAGTACTGTGTTCCATTTAAAAGCTTTAAATAAAGATTTGTTTATATACTCCATGGTGCTCTTTTTTTCATGTCAATTACTTGATTGTTACAAGCTCTGGTACTTTGTTTTCACACAGATTCTTACTTTTGTGAGCTAGCACACAGGCTCTTTCTGCCCCCACTCAGCTGCTGGAGTGCTGACTTCTATCAGATTTCTTCGGTCTGGGAGATTTTAACTCAAGGAATTTCTCGTTGTTCTTGCTACAAGTGGCGGGATCAGTAATGGGATTTCGTGGATAATTAATTCTCTGTGTGCTAAACAACCCACAGTAGATCAGAGGGTGAGAAAAGGTAGAAAATGCAAATGGATATGAGGAAGACATTCAAAAACCAGTATCTTGCACACACAGCCCTCAATGCTGTCGGCATTGCTGCTTCAAGTTCTGAAGTGTATTTGTACACTGATTGTGGCCATTTGGCAGAGAAGTGGCTGATGCCCAAGCTCCACAGCACAGCTAGAAGGGCTTGGTGCGACAGGCAGCAGTGCCTCAGGAAAGATTTTAAAAGGCATTAAAGGATTAACTGCATTCCTGCATTTTTTATTTACTGTATGCAGGAAAAGATTGATGTTTCCAAAGATAATCTTTGCTAGTTTACTTTTGAAATTGCTTAAGAAAATTACTGGCAGATAAAGCTTTAAAATAAACACAGGAGATGGTACTAACTGGCTTTTCCTGATAAATCTTGTGTTTATTGGGCAGCTTCAAAGGGCCCTGAAAATGACTCGCAACTGGCCAGGCAAAAGGAATTTGCTAATCCTGCCTGCAGTACAGCCCAGCCAGGGGAACACTGAAACCAACCTCTGTAACTGGAGCTGGCTTGTGCCTTGCTGAGTGTGCCTGCCAGCTCCTGCCAGGGGTGTTAAACAGTCCCAACAGTGCAGTAGCAGGGCTGTGAAGCTGTTTAAACAGTATAAAGCCATTGCCAAAACTATTCAAAGAATTCTGAATTGTATGTGGTTCTGTCCCACAACAAATTCAGTTAAAAATGGACAAGATATAGAGCTGTCAGTGACTCTTTCCACATTGTTTTCAGCAGCTCTGCCATAAGAGAACACAGTTTTCAGAGCTACAAATTCCTCCCTTTTCCTTCTTGGTGCAGGTTATCATCCAGCTTCCACAGTCCCTTCAGCAGATACTCACATTTCATTTTCATCTTCTTACCTTAAAACATGTCTGTGTTACTGGTCTTTACCTCATTTGAGCCCTGAGCAGTCTCATCCATTCAGGTAAGAAAGAGCATATATAAAAATGCCATTCCTCATTTATAGCAGTGGCTTTATTATGAGAAATGAGTATTGAGTTGATCACTTACAGTTGTGTGGCACCTGAGCTGTTGGCCTCAGTGAGGAACCTGAGCTTGCAGGAAACATTGCAGTACAATCCTCAACGTTTTTGAACTTGGGAAAAGTCTTCAAAATGCATTGGTACTTTCTGCAGCAAAATTCTACAATTATCTCCATAGGCTGTACAAAATTTCTTCAGAGTAAAATACTTAAGTAGAAAAATACGATAGTCTGTTACAATTAAAAATATGTCTACTATAACTAAAGTGAAACATTCAATTGTCAAGCCAGTATTTTACAAAATCCAGTAAACATGATCATGAATCTGAGAATTTGGTTTATAAAAACATACATTCTTTTGCATATACAATTCCTTCTCTGAAAAGCCACAGTTGTGCAGGAAGATTTTTGCCTTTGTCATTCCTGACTTTATTTGAAAATTACAAGCATAACGGTCATTAAAACCAAGATGTGTACGGTTGGTTTTACTGCAGCTGAAGCCCGTGTGAGCTCTTGATAGAGGGGAATTTTGGGACATGAAGCAACTCTTGATCTGATCTGATCTGAGACCTCTGGGAAAGAGAAGTCCTGTTTCAAAGCACTGAAGTTACCAGTGTTGTCAGGTATTTCCACTGTCTTCAGCATCGATTTAAATCCTGGTACAGTAGCCTAGGAGCAAACACAAAAGTGTTCTTCCTTGGTTTGAAACATTGAGTTCAAATCATTGTTTACACTTTAAATGTACAAGAAAAACTGTTCTAAAGATACATTTGAGAACACAGAATGAGAAAAGAGTACAGTTTTCATGTTATAGCAATAAGACTTGCTGTACAAGAGAGGGAATCCTGCAGTGATGCTTAAGCATAAGCCCTTGGCAGCAGGCAGAGCCTACAGGGCATGGATGTTCTCTAGCACTTCCACAGAGGAACCATTTTGACACAAGGAAATGACAATCACCGGTGGTGGTGTCAGCCCGGTGCTGCCCAGATCCCAGGCTCCACCCCCTCACCCTGCAAGAGCTCCTTGGTTTGTTTCAAACACCTCAAGCTCCTGCTGCCGTGCTCCAGCTGCTCATCCCATCTGGCTCTACCATCAAGGTCAGAGGAGTGTTATCTCTGGACATTGAGGACTGTATCAAAAAATTTCCTTTCTGCTAATATTTAAATATATAGCTTTTTTAATGTCTGCTAAAGAGTCTTTACACCTCATATCTATGACTTGAGCAGTTCAGCTCACCCACCTCTAAGGATGCTGTCTCACTGTGCTCAGGAACTCAAAGCAATTAGAAGCAATACTCCAGCAAGGCTGCATACTCACATTGATCACATACGTCCCAGGCAAAAGGAGAAGGAAGTACTCCCCTTGTTCATTGGTTCTGTAGGGGCAGACATGTGGCCTTCCTTTGGCTTCCACGATGGCGTTGGGAATAGGATTCCCATTCTTATCAGTAACTTGGCCTTTGACACCTATGAAAAAGGGAGAGGAGAGAAAGATCATGAGCTGTAACTGGTGAGCCTCCTTCTCTGAGAAAGTCAGACTGTTCTGTTGCTGGATGCCCTCAAAGGCTGTTTGACCATGTTTCAGCACATCTAATAATACCACTAGTCACTTTGGTCTCACTGAAGGGAATTAAACCAGAAAATTCTTGGCTGTTGTTAATAGTTTACCCTCATGTTAAGTTAGAAAGCAGTATTGTAATCTCCTAAATCTCATTTGCTAAAGGCATCATACACACTGTATGTCTTTTACTGAAGGGCTTCCATCTTCAATACAGGTTTGGCAGTTTTTGCACACACACGCCCACACACCCACCCTTCATTTTGTAATTTAAAATAAGTCAGCCTCTTGTCTAGTACTTCCCAAAGGCAGAATACCAGCAATGTCTGCTTATGAAGTAGTTTCCCTTAATTCCCACACAACATCTTCAAGGCAGCACAGGCATTAAGCAGAGATAAAATAGCAGTCAGATATTTAGGGCAACAAAATGCAAGATAAGCAACAGATTTGTGCAAACCCTTCAACTCATTGTAAAGCACCACAGCTTCACTGAGCAGCAGTTCTCTCCCAAATGTGAAGTCAGATCACACCTAGAGAAGCCTTTCAAATTTACAAAATCCAAGCAGCAAAGACCCTATGCTGAGGCACACATACACTTGGAGACCTCTGAAATAAATGGTTGTCCCAAGGCTGCTCAGGAAAGTGAGGGGAGGGGTGGAGTGCATGGTCAGACATCCCTCAGGGCCTGTCCCTTGCTCCTGCCCCAGCACATTTTAAGCCCCTTGCACACCTGTAGTAGCATCCATCGCCCCTCACCTGACACACTTGTAAGTTCTCCTGCTTTGCCCATCCCCTGGCCTTGTAGCACGTCCTGTTCAGAAGCTCCCAAGTTAACACCAGATCTCTTCCCTGTGAGCTGTGGCACTGACAGGCTGCTGAGGAGTTCCCCCCAAGCTGGCCTCAGTTTTCACTCTGCCCCCATTCACATACCCACCTAGGTGTACTTGTTTGATATATTCGATCAGAGCAACTTTGTTGTCTCTCCAGAACTTTTCCAGCTCGTCTGCTGGAGGATATTTACAGCATGACAGCTCCAATGTAATTTCAAAACACTGTCCCCAGACATAGTTGTAATCTTGCATTCCACCTTAAAAGTGAAATAAAAGGGTGTTCAGCTGCAAAGAAACACTAAAGTCAAACTAAAAGAAAAATAGGAAAGTTAAGATGTTGGTACTTGCATCATACCTGTAAGAAAAGTAAATCAGATAAATTATTCCTCAATGCCACGCTTGTATTTACTGCCTCCTGTGGAAAACCAACTTAATTATTTACTCTAGTTACTCGTAGAGTGTTGTTTTCTAAAGCATACTTCATTTTGGAAATGATGATGATTGTGGCTGAGAAAGGGTGAGTCTTTGACTTAAATTCATTTAAGCTTTCCCAACTAAAAAGGGACAGATAGGCTGGCATAGGATTTGCCACTGCCAAAGCCATTCCAAGAGCCTTTTAATTCTTTGAATTCAGACAATGAAAACAACATACACAATGCACAAGCCCCATATTCTATTTGGCTACACATAAACAGTAATGAAAAGTGAGAACATCTTACCAGAAGCAGCTGAATGAAGTATCAGCGATGTTCTTACCTTCCAGCTGGTACCAAGAGTACCCGTTGGTGATGCCTTCTGGGAACGTTTGCCTGCTGTCACACCCCGTCCCTTTGTACATGCTGGCATGGTTGGAAGAATAGGTTTTTGCCAGGTGAATGAAGACATCATCATCTGGAGATCTGCTGTAGCCTTCCAAAGAGCCAGTAACTGCAGAATGGAGATAGCCATTGTGCAACTCTCATTACTGGTAAAACACACAGTGCTGGCTTATGTGCAGGATAAACATCTCCCAAATGGCCATATTAGGCAGGGAATTTTGATAGGGTTTATCAAATTCTGCCCGTCCCAGCCCAAAAGCTAGAAGAACCTTGCAGGAATCCTTGTAAATTTTGCTTTGGTACAGACAACGTTCCTAAACCCAGTCAGTTATGGAGAAGAGAGTTTGTTACCAGCTTACCTGGATTACCATTATCAAAGGTGTAACTGGCAACCAGGGCACCCCCATGCAAGTTTGCTGAAAGAACAAATGTTTCATTTTTTATCCAGTCCATTACTGCTCGAGTCTCTGGCTGAATGCTAGCACTGTTAACTTCAAAGGCATCAGGAAAATTTCTGTTCAGATCTTCTCCATTCCTGTTGTATCTTAGAAAGAGAGAAGACATTGCCATTACTGTTTTGCCTGTGGATACTTCCACATCACCAGCCTCCCAGTACTCCAGATCTGTGGTGTGCTAGTGTCTTCAGGGAACAGGCAAGATGACCATTTTTTATTTCTCAAGCATTAAGGTGATGGACATCAGTTTGCGTTCTGGCAGCACTGGAGTTTTCATAGGACACAATAAAACAATTCCAAGTGGAAACACAGAATATTTAACATGCACATAGCACGCACACCTACACATAAGTGAATTAGAAAAGCCAGAGGCAGATCAGAAGGACTTTGTCCTCCTCCTGTATGTGTTTTTCCTTATTGTATAGAAGACCAAGGTAACTACTGAATGGCTGTATCCCTTGGACTGTTGTCACTCTCAACAGACAGAAAAAATTTGAGTCAAACACAGGATACATCTTCTCCCTAAACCTCAAGGTCCAGCCTGTGCAAATGCTCTCTTGCTTTTTCACTCAGACAGGTCAGTACAGGAATAAAGTGGGTATTCACTGTTGACTGCGTTAATTTTTGAACTCAGTCAGTTAAACTCTGTCTATTTGACAGTGAGGGGATAAAAAATACCCCCCTCCATACAAGTCCCATCTATTTGCTGAGGAATGCATTTTTTCTTAATAAAAAGGATGGCCTACACTAAAGAACTAAACTACCTGAACTCTCTTTTCACTTGTTTCTGATGTTGCCAAGGCCAGCGATCCAAGAGAACTTCTAGCTCATGGGTTTGCTTTTTCTGCACGTTCCAACTTTGTCCTTTGGGCATTTCTTCCCATTCTCTCACTCTCTCTTTCCTTCTTCTAGCTTGTTAAGCTTTTCATCCCCTTTTTGTTCTCTGCAATAGTCACACTGAAGAATGCTAAAGTAGCAGAGGATGCAATGCCAAGTTATATTTTCTTCTGTGTAGGTTTTTTTTCCTACCACTACTATTGGCACAGAACCTATTACAGCCAGCTCTGCTTGTGTAACTCCTCCTTCTTACTAAATCCACATTCAACATGATTTTAAACACATTGCTAGAAGTCTATTCAACAAGCTTAGACACACTTTTTCTCGTTAAGAAGGGTTACAGAATTCTCCAGTTGAAATAGATCCCTGTGGGTGGAATTTTCCTTCTTTTCTTGTAGCACTCTAAAGGTGCTACAAAACAGGGAATTGTGCTTGTATTAGCAATCTGGGTCTCTTGCCTAAAAGATGAAGTCATTACACCATTCTGACCAATTTTTTCTGGCCACACCACATATAAACACCAGTCTGACTCAGTCTTCCAGAAACTCTGTGCCATAACAACGCGTCTTCAGAACAGCACAGGCAAAAATTAGCCCTAGCACATCCTGTAGACTCTGCTCTCCACCAAGTATGATTCAGTCTTCTGGCTATCTGCAATTATTACTCCCCACCCATCCCTTTTACCTCTCCCACCCTCCCAAGCCACCCTTACCTTCCTCGTGTGTAATAACAATCAGGCATTTTTGTAGCTTCAAATCCATCGGGATTCATCGTTGGCATGATATGAACCCGGGTATTATTGAGTAACCGGGTAATAACTGGGTCACGTCCATAGCTGTTCACCAGGAATTCTATCAAATGGAGCAGGATTTCTCTCCCAACAGTCTGTGCAAAGAAGCATAGATTTTACTTTAAGTCTGATATGGAAGAAAAAGAAAATAAATAAATAAAGACCCACCACCTTGCACTTCCAGGTTTTTCTTATGGACTACACATACATACGAGGCTTATGAGAGCACTCTGATCAACACTGCTTTGTTTTATGCTCTCCCCTAAATATATTTAAAGCAATTGAATAGATTAAAGGAATCACTGGAGGGTTTTCACAAGGGTTTTAAACCCAGATCAGCCAGACCTTTTTGTATAATGGGAAACTGACTGTGTCAGATGCACTGCTTAAATCTTGCATGGATAAGGAGCAGCTACAACAAAAACTAAAGCTGCCTGATAAACATCATGTGGGCTTGGGAACACCCCACTGCATTTTCTCAGTCCCATAGCAGGGTCCCAGCTCTGTGCTGGTGCCCGAGTGACCCTGCACACAAGCGCCGGTGCTGTGCAGCACCACTTGGCAGTGGTGGTTCAGAAGGAAGGGAGGACAAGTCTGCCATGTTTTCCAGGATGTTACAGAGCAGGATTTTTTCTTGTTGATCCTCTTTTATGGAAAGTCAATATTAATACAAGATCAAAGAGGCCACATAGATATTTCTGTTACATAACTTTATTTTAATGTCATGAACATGTGCATTGGGGAAACCAAATAAATCCTTGGAAAAAGATATGGAAAGACATTTGCATACAGACTTTAGATCAAGGAGAGGCAGTGGCAGGGAAAAAGCTAAACACGTATTTTTGTTCATATAAGTTTGTATGAGTCATGAAAGCTGACATTTCCCTTTAGTCTATCACATTTTAGGCAAAATAGTGTCGAGTACCAGATTCAGAGTTAAGGACAACCCTATTCTACCCCAGAAACCATTGCTAGTGCTCACTGGACCATACTTTCCAGGGGCACTGTGACCCATGCCTCAAGGGTGCTTTAGGGTTCCTAAGGCCTGTCTGGAAAGGGAACAAACCAAGACTTGCAAGTAGATGAGTTCTAGAGATAACTTATCTCTACTTTATCTCCAAGAACAAAGCCTGGTATATCACAATAGGATCTAAACCAGCACCTGAATATGTGAAAACAGATTGCTCTGCAGGTTTGATAAATACACTCTGTGAAACGTAAGAAGGGATGCAACAGAATGTCTTGTACAGGCAGCTCTTGAAAAGGGTGATAGACATCTTGGGAAACATATAAGGGTGGGGGAAGAAAGGAGAGGAGAGAAATCAGCCAAATCACGGCCCTGGGCATGAGAGATGAAGGTACCAGACTTGGAATCAGCAAGAATGGCTCTACCACAGAGACAGCTAAACTACAGACAAGACTGGACTGCTGTCTGGAGAAACTGGGGAAGTGCTCTTCTCCTGCTGTACTGCTCTTCAGTGAGAGCAGTACAGTGAGACCAAAAGAAATCCCAAAAAGAAAGGGTAGAGAAGCAGGAACAGAAAGTGGGAAAAAAGAAAAGTAACATATGAATGTGGTAGGAAAGGACAATGTTTACAAAGAAAGAAAGAAAGATGACCAGATTTTCACAGATGACATTCTTTGCACTTAAAAGTTAATCCCAGGCTTACTTACATGTACAATATTTTACAAACTATTTTATAGGATTCTTGGTATAGCTATTGTTGTACTCAGGCCATTAAGTGATTCAGGTTATCATAAGAGTGTTGGCACCTGGACGGTTGCACAGTGAGGGAAGAATATACTTAGTACCACTGTTTTGGTGTGGTAACAGAGGGGTGGTTTTGTTTTGGTCCAGAGCACCCTGCATTGCTTGAGAAAGCGCATCTGGAAGTATCTGAGGGAAAAGTTTTGCTTCTGGGAAAGTTCAAGATCAAATTTTGATCTTTGCCCTTGGAAGGGCAGCATCTGCTGCTCAGTCAAGCTTTACCCTGTTACTACAGAGGTAAGGGATACCTGTGGATAAGAGTTATGAGTCACTTAGTTTTACTTTAGAGCTTCAAATAAAGGATCTAGGCACACCGAAAGTAGGTTGCTGACAGTAAAGTCGAGCACAGACACCTTAACTTGCCTCAGGTTTAACATGAAGATAGAGAGAAGAGCATGTATATGTTCTGGGGCTTTAAGAGGACATGAACACCTAGTTTTGATTGCAGTATCCCAAGCAAGATGCCAAGGCGTATTGTTTTACTGTATTTCACATGAAGGGTGACAGGAAAGCAAAGGAAATCCCTTTCTCCCACCTCTAGGGATACAATTAGACATTAAGTTTCTCTGTGCACTTTCAGGTGTCAGCTTCCTCCTGTGCCCCAAAGGGAGAAAGTCAGCAGGAAAGGCTTTCAGTGATCCTCAGGGGAAGCCTTGAATGCAGAAGCGTGCATGTGTCAGGATGTGGATCAACGCCGTAGAAAAGGGTGCGACTGCTGCTTCTGCACACAAACCCTTGAAACTTCTGACTCTGCCTGCTGGCAGGGCTGTGTCAGCACCCTGCTCAGCTACCACAGGGATTACTCAAGAAGCCCGAGCAGCAGCCAGTTAGGAGATTAAGGTTAGTTCCAATTGCACCTGCACTGTAACACTTTACTGCCTCAGCCCTGCGTTTAGAACACCGTTGTTACCACATGATAGAGACCTAAGACCAGAGGACTATGGGTGGATGGACTCTGCCCATTTTTATTATTAAAATTCTTTCCTTAAACATGGCCTGGTTTTTAAGTTGAATGATGTTGAAAGAAAGATCCAAACCATCAGGTAGGACCTGTTTCAGGGCAACATAGCCTTGCCAGTCTCCCTGCTCCAGCCCCGGCTGCTCCACAGGCCAGGTTCAGCACACCAGGCACAACCCCACCTAAGGAAGCGGAGTTAGAGCAGAGAAACCAGTAGGCCATCCTGGTTTCCCACTGAAATGCCATCACACTTGCAAGACATTATTTTTAACCCTTGTACAGCACTAATTATTATGCACCGCTAGGACACACCCCACTGGGGCTGTCCTGCTTTGCTAAAACACACCAGTGGTAAAGTGACTGCTTGCACAAATAGTTTGGCACACATCCCTTTACTTCTCCAGCAGCAGTCACTATGGACATGTGAGAACCAGCACAGGTATGACAGGGAAATGCAGGTCTCTGGTTTATCACAGAAGGAAATGGCAACACAAAGCCTGCTTTTGAACTAGTAACTGGCATCAGTGGTTACCACCCGGACAAATTCCACAAGCTTCAGACTTTACCTGAATGAGACATGGATAGCTTTTTCTTTTCCCACTCAGAAGAGTGTGAGAAAAGACAAGGAAAAAAGTAACTGCAGCAAGGCAGTGTTAAAATGTGTTGAAATAGACATCAGGAACATCCAGCTTTTTTCAGTGTGTTGTTAGCACTGAGCTTTGATTGCTTTCAATTTTGAAATCTCTGGTGCTTCTGACCTTCTTCACATTACATCAGCTAATACTGAAGCTAGGTGGAAAATAGTTCACTATGCAATAAATATTTTTTATAAATATTTCTTTTTCCTAGAGCAAATACTGTTTCGCTGCACATCACTTCAACAGTATGTCACACAGGACTGAGGACATAGGAATATGGGCTTACAGTTCCTTACAGCAAGTTGTGCAGTATTCTTTTTGTGCAATTGGATGATAAAAAAAACAGCCTTTTTTTCCACAGTGGTATTTCGATAGCGTTAATTCAGCTTCCATTAATTTTTTTGAAATCAGAGTGAGAAATTCTACACAAAACTCATCAGTTTATTGTTTGGTGTTTTTTAAAGACTCCATTATATTGATCACAAAAAAATCTACTCCAGTCCTTACTCACCTAAGCCCTAATATTTCAGGAGACCTACTGTGGATATGACTATGTCTATGATGAAATGGAAAATAGGGCATAGTTGCTTTAACTTATTTCACAAGATAAGCCAGCAGATAAATACATCCTTTCACGTAGGCTAGTTCAGACCTATCAGTACAGGCTCAGTTACACAAAATGAAAGAGGAAAAACACTACTATTTTTAATAATATTTTATACTACTGTATTATTATACTATTTATATTAGTGCTTTCGTTATATTGTTATAAATAAATCCTTGTTTATGATAAATAAAATATTGTATTGTTTAAGATCATTTGCATTGCTGTTATTTTATACTACACGCTGAGAAAATAAAGCGATCAGAAGTGGACACTGCAGGAGAAAAGGACTGATATCAGCATTGCCACCCTGAGAGTTCATCTTGTGATGGTCCAGTTACCCTACAGCTGCAGAAGGTTAAAGCCATATACTCAATACATTAAAGGGAAAAAGCAGAAACACACAGGTAGTTTACAGTTTGTTCAGATGTGCTTTTCCTTAAAGGGTTTCCCTGCAGGGATAGACATGGTTTAGGAACAGCCTTCCAGTTAGATCCTGTCTGTTCAGTTGTGCAGAATGGACTCAAGTCACTGGCACAGAGGTTCCAAAGGTGATAGTTCTGCTCCATTTACGACCTAGGAGTATTTAGGTGTTTGGTTGTGGTCGATGTTAAGCAGGAGGAGTACTTCCCCAGGGAGAAACATGTGACTTAGAAAGAGCAGATCTTTCAAGTAAGAGTACAAGGCTGGGACAAGAGAAGCTGTGCCTAATTCAGAATGGGAGTTGCCCCAGAAGATCAGGCAACCTCTCCCTCACCTTCCCCCCACAGACTTTATTAACATTTCACAGGCTTAGCATATTGTGCAGTCAATTACTGCCATTTTGATTAAAGTCAGTTTAGATCAGTTTTAATTTGGCTCGGGTTAAACAAAAAGTACTGCTAAAAATGGTGTCCAGCTACACACAGGCAACACAAAGAATGGGAGAAGTCTTTTGTTGCCTCTCAGTGGATCTGGGGCAAAAGTTCACTCTATTTGGCAACAATGAACACAAATGAAAATCTTTTAAATCTTCGCTGGTTACTTCTTAGAGTATTAAGAAAAGTGAACTTACTTAAAAAAATAAATCTTCCCAGTTCTGAAAGTCCTTTCCCACTATTGTGTACTCACTTCACTTTATTAGAACTTCCCCGTTGGGCAGCTTTCCAAATAACCTAGATTTTCTTCCAGCAGCATGTGCAAACAGCCCACACACATGTAATTCAGGTTCCACCCCGACTTTTATGTTTTTTGGAGCAGCTGGCCAGCTGACTCAAAGTTAAGCCTTATTTGTGTGATCACAACAGGTTAGAAGGGCAGCATCACCAAACAATACTTGAGAACTTCTCATTTTCTATCATTTGTGGAAAGCGTCACTGAAGCACAAAAGACCTGACTGGATCAATGAAGCCATAATCTCTTTTATGAAAGACTCTGGCACACAAGCTGAAGCTTGTGGTATAATTAGTGCAAAACTTATCTGCTTAATATATTGTAGGGATAGTTGAATCTATCCCTAGGGACTAGCAGAATCTTATATTATGGGGAAAAAAAATTCAAGGTCTTCAATGCTTCTCTATATGAGGAATTAATTTCCTGCCATCTGAAATACATTTATGATCAGATTAAAAAAACCCAAACACCAACTGCGTGTTACCTGTATGTACCAAAACAACCCATATGGCAAAAATCATCAGGAGTGCCTGAAAAGGAGGAATAGCTCTATTTCCAGAATGTTCCCTAGGTGTGAGCTTAGTCTGACAAACAACTGGAATGTAGTATGCCTTAGCTAGGCAGCTCAAGGATCAACCCTGCTCAGACTGTCTAGCACTGTGTCTGACTTTAAAAGAAAATCATGCCTCATTTCCTCATGAAGTCAATAAAAAACTTAGATCCTAGGCAGTGATCCAAGTTGCCAATCCCCAGCAACTCCCAGCCCTGTGGATGTGCAAACTGTGTGTGTTTCTATGGTCAAAGCTCCTCATGAGTATCCAGCTGGGCAGTGATAATGACAGGGGTGCTTCCTTGTGGAGACTTCAGTATGTGTGGCCTTCTGCAGTCCAGCAATATCGGATTTGCAAGCCAGGCCATTCTGGATGAGATCATATCCTGTCCTCCACCTCCTTCCCATCAAAGCTGGGTGATTTATAGTCCCAGGTTTGCAATCCCCTTTCAGCAGTCTGCAGGGACTGCAGTATGGAGCCTCAGTTCCTAGCTGCCTTGGTGACACACACCAGGTTTCAGGAGCTGCAAACCCCGTCTTGGGCAGCCAGTAACAAACGTACCCATTTGAAACCATGGATCAGCTTCCTCCCACACAGAGTTAAATTCCCAAGCAGTCAAGCTCCCAGCAGCACTTTGGGCAAGGCCAGTGTCAAACAAGGTGAAACTAGTCTAACTTGGGGAAATTCTTGGCACAAAATGTCCCAAGTGCCTGTAGGCGTGCAAGTGCTCACACACAATATTGTTAACAGCAATCACTCGTGACACGTTACCCTTTGCACAGGATACATTTCCACCACATCTGTTTTTCTCGGTTTTGGGAATTCACAGTCTAGCACATATATACACATATATATCTTGCTACTCCTGTTAAATTATGTAACCTTCACATGAAAGACTGCATAAAAACATATTATGTAGTTTAAACTTACCCTGAACATGACTAATATAATCGGGTAAAGCCAAAGAATAAAAGAAATAGAAAGCAAAGAAGTACTATAGAGGACAGTGAAGCTGTGATTCTTTCTGATTTAGATTCAAGTACCGCACCAGGTAGGCTCATAATCATCATTTCTTCTTTACCATTAATAAGTGGGCATTCTTCCCAGAGCAAGTTCATTGTTCTGGAATTGCTTTTTGTTTTGTTCTTGGCGTTATCTCAGGTGAATCTAGGTGCTCCTAGCTTAAGGTTCTCAAGATAAGTTTACTTCCCAAAATAAATAATTTGATTCTTCACAGCAATTATTATTTAATCTTAGGATGTATTTGAAGAGTTCTATCAGTCATATTTCATGCCTAGGCAATAATAATGTACAAGCAAACTACTGCATCTGACTCATTGCCAGGAAGCTTAAAGCCTCTGAGTTTACTCACTTGGAGAAGACAAAGCTCTCCTTAAGAGAGGTCCTTAAGAGAGGACCTCTCACTTAAGAGAGGTCTTGGGTGTAGGATTGTAGGACTCTTCACCATGATGTAAGGCCTCCTAAGGCCCTTCCACCAAAACAAGGCAACTTTATTCTGAAAATTCCTCAATAAATACACATAAATATTTTGTCTTCCTTGAGTTAAGACATACCTCAATAATAAGAAGCACGTGCCTGAGAGAAGTTCACTCTAAACCTGTGGTAAGTGTATTTGGTATAAATGACATTGCAAAAATTGAAACGTACCTCATCCCCATGCATATTAGCAACATACTTGAACTCTGGAATGCCAATCTTATGATGGGTTGGAAACTTTCCCAGAACAAGAACCCACAGGTCTCTACCTTTAAGAGTAGGAAGGGGAAAAGACATTTTTTAAAACAAGTGTAAAATCATACAAGCCTTAGAAGAATAAAAAGAGTTGGTCATTGAGACCATTGTACAAATTCTCGTATTTCATTGGTGCCCACTCAGTCCTACATATAACACATCAAAGTAGACTGGGAGGTTCTTTTATTCTATGAATATTTGCAATATTAGTTACAGGAATAAATATGCTTTGCCTTCTGACCAAGTATGTCGTAAACCCTGCAATTTCTAAAGCATTTAACCAGGACTAGAAAAGAAGGCTTCTTTTTTTTTTTTTGTAATAAACATTTTTCAAGTTAAATTTATCAAATAAGATCACTCTTCCCCCCTCCCCCCCCATTTTAAATCATAAGGCTTTTCTGAAATTTATACAGAAGTTTTCATTATCACAAAGAAAGAACATCCGGTTTTGTACTAAAGACAACACAAAAAAGCTAAACACATTCATGCATTACTTCTCAGAAAACAGGAGGTACCAGAAAGAGCTGCATCAGAGACATATTCCAAATATATCAGCAGGGAAAGAATTAATAGCTACAGAAAGAGTATTAGTTAAGACCACTAAAGCTGCACAAGAAGCTGAACTTTAAGCAACAAAATAAACCAACATACGTACATACATTTTAGAAGTCCTCACTTAAGCAGGAGGCAGAGGGAGAGGGGAGGGCATTTTTTGTTACTATTTTTAGTGATACTGTGGCATTTCAGACCTCATCTGCAAATCTGTGCTTCCCACTAGTCTGCTCATTGAGGTGGAAAACTCAAGTTTCAGCAGATGGCAGCAATGAAACTGGACCAGTTCCTTGATAAGAGCAGTGACAGCCTATAGATTGCTAATGCCCAGATCCCACGAGCATATTACCTGTCCCCAGCTCCACACAGGGCTTGCTGGGGCCCACAGCCTGTCTTAGAGGAGCCCAGCCATCACTGCTACTTGCAGGAAATAACAAAGTAGGAACTGCTATATGCAGTACTATAAAAAGCCTTATTTCCTATATCTTTGTGGATCATCAAATCTGCAGTAAACAAACTCTGGAGCATATCAGTTTCCCATTCCTGAAGCCATGACCCCTCTAGTCATGCACATGCCACAGCATTTTTGTTTTCTTTTCTAGCTATGTGACTGACTCACAGCAGCTATACCACAAGGGTCATGACTTCAGGAATGGGAGAAAAACTTGAAGAGGACTGAAGCAACACTGCAAGATGCACTGAAACAGTTGCAAGAGAGGTAAAACTGAAGACAATGGTTGCCAAACTAAATTCTCAGTTAACAGAATCAGAGTGTTAGGTCTAGGATCAAGAAGCAACAAAGTGCTGAGAGCTGACAGACTCAACAAGGAGTGATCTCAGTATCCTCTGGTTTTACAGTTACTCTTGAAGGCATTGGTGTTCAACCCTTGTAGCCATGCTATGCACAAAGCTGTGAGATGCTGCTACTGACTCTTTCAGTAAAGGACAATGTGAGCAAGCAATCTGTGCTTTTAAAGATAATTTTGTGGCAACTGATTTGGTAAGAAAGCTAGTTATTTGGCCTCGTTGTATGTAGAGCCACTGTTTCATAAAAAAAGAAAAAGCTTGATTTCTGTAAGCCTAGACAAATTGTAGAGTGGAGAACCCAAATATACTAGCATTTAAGCACATTCTTCTTCAAAAGGAAAGAAAGAGAAACCCAAATCATCTCACCCTAGCCCTTCTCCCCTCCAAAACCTCCAGAGGTCCCCTCTAACCTCAACCATCCTGCAGCTCTGTGAAAATAGATGACAAGTCTTGCTGCAATAGCCTATGCTTGGAACTAAAACCAATTCTAGTAGTGAGAAAAGTATGCTACTGTTATTCATAATCAAGTGTGGACAACAACCTCAACTTATTTTCCATCTCTGCAATGTGTCATTCTCTCTACAGTTGTATCCTGGGGCAAGTTGCAATGAGTTACCAAGGAAGTCCTTCCAGAATGCTCCTATGATTCTTTGTCCTCATGCCCTCTAAGCCCTGCTTCCCAGCTCTCATTCCCTCTACTGGAAGGCAAGTTCAGACATCCCTCCTTGGTGTTCATTGCCGTGTGGACTTCTGCACCAAGAGGAACACCCCTGCTTACAGCCGCGATTGCAGCCTTTCCGCCATGGCCCAAACTTAAAGGTGGCTACTGCAAACCTACAACATGCAGCTCATGGTATATACTCAAGCAAAGAGTCCAAGTAGAGCTAAAGTGCTCCAGATGTTTCCATCATTTAAGATTTTCTACAAATAATATTGTATTCTGATTTCAAATTCTAAAAAAATACTTCCAGCGTCTTGCCATCAGCAGTACTCATTCCTGCTGCTCTCACTGTGAACTGCACTCATGGGAAACACAAGGAAGAGCTAAGTATAGACTAACATTAAGTACTGATGTAAATTGGTCTTTCCAGCATTAGTGTTTAGACTGTTCAGAGCTTGTGTGAGGGCCATCCACATGATAAACACTCCCATGAACTGAGATACCAATTATTTCCTGGCATTTCCAGCTTGTAAGAAGTACTAAACCTTCCATTAACAATTAAAATACATTCCTGGGTCTGCTCAGCCTGCAGTACTGGATAGTGTACCTATGAAGGATGACGTAAGATTTCTTTCCATACAGCAGTAATTAAATGCATATAAAAAGATTCAGCATATGGATGGTTTCCTTTAATCAGAAAAGCCTAGATAACTCTGGTTTGGTACCTGAAGGGAACAGCTAAGCTTCCTCCCATGCTTTGAAAAGCCATTTCTCACTGCCAAATTGCCAAACCAAAACTGACGTCAACTAATTAGTGAACTACATTTCAAGTGATGAAGACAAACGTGTGTTTCTAACTGTGTGTCTCAGGACAAGTAACAAGACTTGTATTGGAGAAGAGCCAGACCACACAGCTTCTAGTAGAATGAGAAGTCTTCTTAACTTTTTAAAAAGTTTTCTAGCATTTCCACTAGTTCATGACATAGTGTCAGTATTCTAAACAGATCTACAGAAACTGGTACTTAAAATGAAGAATTGAAACTGATCTCCAGATCCAGTGGGAAAGAAATCAAATCAATTTGTAGATGTTGGAGTCTGGATCATGCTCCCTGTTTTTGCTCTGAATTTTATTTCTGTTTTTCTTCACTTTGTTCTTTACAGCTTCATTTATGACAAACTTGTCATTTCAAAGAAAGTTATGGCTAGGAAATGAAGTGAAGTGACTGGGGAACGGCTCAGACCCACTGGCAGTACCAGTCAGGGTAAGGTACTGATTCAAGAGCTTGCAGGGACGAGCACTCTGACCAAGAAAAAGCAATAGACTGACTGCAGTCCTCCTGGGTTGGGCATGTGCTGCACACTGGCTTCATGGGTAGGAACTGCAGTAATGCTGATCCGTGTTGAGGCAGTCCCTACCTAGAAAGATGGAGGACAGAGACGAGGAGAAGAGAGATTAACTCTCATTAGAATGCAAGGTTCCAGAGAAATTCAATCATAGAACCAATCTCAGAATCATTGAACAGCCCAGGTTAGAAGGAACCCCAAGAGATCATCTGGTCCAATCCTATATGAGAAAGGAAACCTAGATAAGATTATTTAGCACTTTGTTCAATTGCATCTTCAAAACCTCCAGTTATGAGGACTCTACCTCATTTCTGGGGAAGTTGTTCCAGTGAATGATTCTCACTGTAAAAAATTTTCTTATATTGAGATGAAACCTCTCAAAGTGCAAGTTGTACCCATTGCCCCTTGCTTTTTCCCATGTGGCTCCTTGTGAAGAGAGAGGCATCCTCTTTGTAGCCACCCTTTAAGTACTAGAATTCTGTGCTAAGATTCCCCCCTAAGCATTCTGTTCTCCAGGGAGATAAGCCTCCTTGGGGCAACATTGTCTTCCAGCAAAACACTACCACAATAATGAAGGACTTCAAGAGTAATTCCTTTAGCTAAACTAGCACCAGCAGCACCCTTGCCCTGAAGTACTCTGATTTGTCATCACCAATTCAAGCTGGAAAATCAAAAGCCATTTTGGAACTTTTCTTCTGCGAGGGGACTGTGCAACAGCACACATGGCTTGATTCAGATTCTAACAGAACTTGAAGTACCAGTACATTATTTGTATCACCAGAAATGGTTAATCGGGATGACAGATGTGGCAGTACTGCAGAAGTAGAACAAACCTGAACAAATATGTGATTTTAACCTAGCCAGACTGAGTAAAGTACCCCCAAAAGAAGCTACATACCTGAAGTTGAGATCAAACAAACATCTGTATGAACAACAGTACATCAAATTCTTTTGTGAGCATTTATCCTCACTTTCAAGTATACCATGGTCCACTGAGACAGAATGGATTATCTAAAGACTTGGCCTGTAGTAGCATTGGCATTAGTAATGAACAAAGTTGATATGCCAAGGAGGGCTAGGACGCTTTAAATATAAGAAAGTCTTCAAGGTGTTTTAAAGAATAAAGAGATACAGATCGATCCCATACATCAACCAGGCGTATCTGGCAATATTCAGCATGGTGCTTAGGTAAGCAGAAAAAAAAGCCAAAGGAACCCAAGGTAACATTCAGCTGCAGGTCTATCACAGCCACTGACAGCACTGAGTCACTGCGTGGGGGCCACTGCTAAACTTAATACTTCTGGCCTCTTCCCACGGATCCCTTACTACAGACATAAGGCGCTCTCTCTCGGCAAAAAGTAAATAGAAGCACCCATTTCCCACTATTTAATCAGTTCCTATCTACTCCAAGAGATTATACCAGTCACTCCAATTTAGAGTCAGCATCATATAAGCAGAACTGTCGGAACAAACAAGGACTCTAAAAAACACTAGATACCATTTATTTGTATCCAAAGCACTCGAGAAAGGGAGCCAAAACAACTCATGGTTCACATGCTTGCTTATCTTCCTAAAGGTTTACAAACCTTTGGCTGATTGGGACATTCATAGCTGCTTTGGACACTTTCACAAGACTTGTATCTTATGAGAACAGCAACCCTTTCTTCCCTATGTACATTTGAGTCATCACTGTACCATTTCCAGTTCTCATAATCAAGCTGAACACACTCTTTATACACAAAGCCATGAAAAATTGCCAGTGCAGAGCACAGTCTCTATGATAATAACTTATAGATTACTTGAACAAAAATCAAGAAATAAAAATAAAATTGTAAAAGCTAAACAACAACAACACAGAGGGAATACTGGTTTTAAATTAAGATATACTAACCTTATTCAATATTGCTCACAAAGAAGATGAGAACACCGCAGACCCCTAGAATTAGTCTGGGCAGGCTTTTTCTATTATTTACACTGACTGGTTTCATATTTACACCCAGAAATCAAATAGACGATTTTTCCTTTTCACCAACTCTTGTTTTTATTACCACAGGGTTTTTAAACCTAGTTCTAAAAAGGTGTACTTTACTTTCTGAGAAAGCTATGAAACTGGTATGCATCTAGTAATTTTCAGAAAAGCTACTGTATACATAAAAGTAATAAATACTATCCATTCACAGCAGTACCATTGGATCATCATGAATAAAGTGATTGCTTGTAACACAAGCAGGCCATAAGGGAGAGGGGTGGTTTGTTTTTAAAGTGCAATTTATCCAGATTCAACAGTTTTGTTTAGCCTACGCTTCTACCACCAGAGGCAGGGGACGTCAGAACTATTTCTGCCATTTGATGGTAACAGAGGGAGTAGCCTACAGGTTGTGGTCCACACGTGGCTGAGAAGTTACTGGTGCACTTTGAGGATTTCAGGTCACTGAAGTACGTCATCAAGAGACTTGCCACACCCGTCCTGTAAAAATCCTTGTCAGATCTCAGACATTATGTTTGCCTCAAGAATAGGAAGGTCAAAACCACACACACACCTCAACACTGACAAGGAGACTCCTACAAACCCAGACAGTGACTAGTTACCCCTGCCCCTATTTTTTCTTTCCTTTTTTTTTTTTTTCTTAACTCAATAAAGGGGGAAAGATAGAGGCTAGATTAACTTTTTAAAAATAATCCAGTCTCTGCCATGATCATCTGTTTCTGGTTTAGTTAACAAAATACATTAGCTTAGCCAGTTGTTTACAGATTCTCTCCTAAAACAGGTAACAAAATGTCTCTGTAGAAACATTAGCGACTGGCTTTCAGGAAAGGTAACAAAGACACAAGGCAACAACTGAGAACCAGGCACTGTTACCACCTACTAATAGAGTAATTTGGTCCTTAGTCTCTTGAACAAACGTGTTCTGGTGGCCTTGTTTTGTTCTTGGGATTTCGAGATCAGCCTAACGCAATTGCATATCAAAGCAAGTTTTGTACTTTAGGAACACCAGGATCAGGAAATATGCTTTGTCAGAATCATCCTGGTTGCACATTGCTTGAAGTGCATACCAGGGAAGGCATCTGTCCCTACCTTATTCCTATAATTTGCTCTAGCTGTTCTTTGGAAAACAGAATAATGGACCAGACCAAACTTTTGAACTGGCACAGCAGGACTATATTTCTTACTGAGAACAGAGTTTGCTTTTATTTTAGCTTTAGGGTAAGTGTTACTTTTTTAGATCTGCTCCAGCTCTGTTTAAATGCCCCAGGTAACTGCAAGACCATGGATGTAGAACACACTGGCTAGGGACAAACAGGAAATGTAACTCAACTGTCCTAAATCCACTGTGAGCTCAGCACGTTATGTAGCAGCTACAGTAATTTAATTAACTCCGAGTGCCATGGTCTGACTTTTCCCATAACAACAAATAAGTCCTAGATATCAAACTGCAGAATCTGCTTAGAAACATCCTCTAACCTCTTTCTCACATTTGAGCCACTTCATAACTGAGCGAACAGGTTACAGGGAGGGTATTCTCTCAGCTGTGAGGGGAAGGGAACTACAGCCAGTCCTATGCATTATTTTTTTCTATGCCACTTCATAAAATAAATCTCCTAATTAATAAAAGGCTCCAAAAGCAGAACTTCCAGAAAGTTCAGAAATAACACGCACATTCAGATTTCATTCAAAGAAAAATCCCAGCCTTAAAAACAATCTAGATCTCTCTTCTACACTAAAACATGTACAGAACAACTATCTAATGAACAAATGCTTCAGTGCAAGAAGCCTTACAAACAATTCATTAACGTATTATAAGTAGGCCTCCATGTACTTATGTGAACACAATATGCCATAGCTACACACAGCAAACCTTTAATTAGGTGGCCCTGAAAATAAGCAACACTGGTACCTTCAGGGATCTAGAGCCAGAGGTCCCAGGCAGAAAGGCTGTGCAGAAGAGATGCAGGGCACACTGCTCTTCTTTTGTGGGCAGTGAATGGAAGCTACTAGAAAAATACTTTTCCACTAAAATGTCTCACTGTCTGAAGTGGGGTAGGAGGGATGTATTACTAAATTCTCCTCAAGTTAAAAGGAGAATGCAGATACATTGACCACCTGGGTAAAACTGAGGCATAAGAGTTTCATTTCTTTAAGTAAGTTTGTGGTTAGGATCACATTTCATTTACAGGGCTAAAAATGTATGTACAACGCTCCAAAATGCAGAATCCTACAAGGAGTGAGGGGGAAAAACAATAATTTATGTCCATTGTGCACCATTGTTAACATCCTGAGCTCTGTGTTTTAGTTGGTTTTAAAACAAACAAAACACCCAAACATAAATCTCTTACATATTTATTTCGTCAACACCAAGAAAGGATATGGAGACTGCATCCACCAGCTGCAATTGCTGATTCTATGTCACACAAGCTCTAGAGTATTGCTAACTTCACTGGTGTGAATTACAATATCCAGTAGTCAATTCTACCTACTTCTAAACAAACACAGAAAGCTGCAAAGTCCTACTGAGGGAAAGCAGGATGGCTGCAGGCTTAAGACCTTTATTGCTCTGAAAAAAAAGTTGACAAATATATGCTGCAACTAGACAACTACAAAGCAAAGGGTAGAGAGGAAGCAAGAGAACAGAGATTTTTCCCACAAGGCTGGTTCTAAATAAATGCTACTCACATGAACAGTGTATTATTTCTAAACAGATCAAGTCTTTCCATTTTGAAACTACAACATTCAAATTTCAATGCTAGATAAAAGTTTATATATGAGAAATGTTTGATCTATGTTGCTAGGGTAGGTTCCCCTCACACAGTTTTTTGAATTTATTTATTTAGGCTCAGACAGAAATCTCTGCTACAGCATGTTCCACAGGAAAAAACAAACAAACTTTCCCACAAAATTTCTGCAAGAAGTGTATTTAAGTAGGAGAGATCATAGAAGGCAAGACAAAAATGATTGACCAATTCACAGCAAGCATAAAGAAGAGAAGACTTAAGTAAATAATTTTACTTTCACTGAAAGAGAATAGGAATGTGCTTCAAGTCAGTGACTGCATCTCCAAGAGTAATGTCTAAGCTTATCAAGCTTTTAAACATCCGACACTGACCAAACTACATGTTTTTTATAAATGATTTGCATAAAAAGCAGTTATACTGACAGGAAAGCAAGGTTAAGTCTTGTTATCATCAGATAAAATCTTAGCACTTGGCTATTGGAGGACTGATTGCACACAAACTACTTGTGTTGCATTACAGGAGTCAAACTTCTAGAGGATGCAGTCAGATAATATATGAATCTATATTTCAATGTTTAAAGAATTTTTAGTTTTAGTGAGGACAAACAGAATTTATAGCTAATATAGTAATGGTGACTTCTATTTAAACACATGATTTAGAGCAAAGCTCAGTTGGGAGCTCAAGACTTAGGAATACAAGCTAATACTTCTTGTTTTTAAAGTCATGATTTAGCTTTCACTAGATGAACTCCAAAGGAGCCAGTCCTCCTTCTCTGTTTTATTTCCCCTTTCCCATCACGGTGACTCACATAATGTGCTGCAAATAGAGTTTACAAGGCTATTAATATCAAACCCATCTCTGAACCCAAACACCTTTTCAATAATAAAATGAACATGTAAACCTACTTAGAATCCTGTTAACATACATTTATATGCCACATATACTGTCAAAGACTAGAACAAGAACGGTTATGAGGAAAGACACAAAAAAGAGCAAGTGACACATAACAGGAAAAAAAATTCAGAAGTGGGCAAGCATGGATAAGAATTTAACTATCACAATAAGTTTTAGAATGCCCATTTTTACGTGAAACTCTGGACAGGAGCCAAGCAACTTCAGTATGATTTGCATTATGAGGCCCTCGGAGTGGAAAATGTCTCATTCATTCTTGTTTCTAAAAATGAACTTTGAAAAACCTCAATGCTTATATTATCTATACACGCCATGCTTGCATGATGAGCCTGTAAGGAAATTTGTGGCGTGGGGATAAGGAAGAGGGAAGGGAAGAAGAGACATTATCAAGGATTGGAGACAGGAGGAAAGTCATCTGCAGCAGTCAAATGGAACAAACATAAGGTAACAATCTTCTACACAAATATACCTCACATAACGTAACCACAGAAAAAATAACTGCAATACAGTCTTTAAAGACAACACATTTGCTGTGGATTTGCCTCTAGATAATTTGTTCATTTTTAAGATGAAAAGAATTTTCTCTATTACCTTTCATTTTTCTTCCTTCTTTTTAAAAACACTGGTACCAGCATTTAATAACGGGTAACACTGAGAAACTTACCTCAAAATACAGTGGGCTGTATATAACCTTCTCATTCTTTTTTCCCACAGTGCCAGAACCCCTGAAGCCAACCCGATAATAATTCCAGGAGAATACAAATATTTTATGGGTAATTCAGCTTTGTTTTCTCCAGCAGTAAAACTTGTTTTCTAGCACTTTAAACAAAGTAAAAACATCCAGAATATAAATATCTGTAATGTAAATTCAATAAAATTTACAATGCAGTTTACTGTTGATGCTAATAACTCGGGCTTCTTCCATACTGTGTAACAATAAATAACTTAAAATGAGTTCCTATTTTTCCCCAGCTATATACATAGACTATTAATGTACAGATGAGACAAGTACAATACCTGGCCTTTTATTATTAAATATTTCACTGAAGCACAGTGAACCTTAAATCAGTATTCCCCTATAAATGATAAATGCCACCCATAAATGCCTAAAGGTATCAATTGCACTGTATCAGAAGTCAGTGCAATATATCAGAAGAGTCAGTTGACCTCTGGCACATCTTGGGCATGCATTCCACTGACGTTGGTGAGGAATGATAGACAGCCTAATTGCCTAGGTTCTCTATTAACTGTATTACCAGGCACATGTTTCATACAGCACTGGCTGAGCCCCATTCCCCAGCACGCCCTTTTGCTGAAGTCACAGCTGCTTATCAGATGGAAACCTGGGCATGCTCATTCCCCCCTGTTTTCCAAGGAGGAAAACCCACGAATGCAGGCGGGAAGGAGACATAACCGTGCTCCAGCAGGCACCTTGTCACCGAGAAAGCTGGCCTGCTGGGAGCCCTGCTGAGCACACCTTCCCTGTAGTCCACAGCACAATCCACGCACGCAGCCACGGGCGAGTCCTGCACGAACTTTAAAACCCACAGCAACCATACACACACCCCCTGCACATTTCGGCCTCTCTTGATTACAGAGCAGGAATAGAAAAATGCTAATAAGCAAGACTCACTACTTAAAAACAAAACCAGAAAAACCCCCCAAAGTTAGCAAGGTGCTTAAGATTAATGGACGGAATGTGTCTGTCCAAGGGCAACAGAGAGAGCAACTGAATACTGGTGTTCACCAAGCATCAGAATAGGATGACTAAGACACATAGTTCTCACCCAAAGAAGCTTTCAGGACAGCTCTTTTGCAAGGTATTTCTGAGAATTTCTAGTGGAACCAGAATAAAATCTGGTCAGTTTGTTTTCGTTTTTGTCTCTCTAGTGATAAAATCTGCCAAAGGGATATTAATATGCATTAAGTCAACTTTGAAACTTCACTAGGTAAAGACAGGGTTACTTTAACCATACACAACCTTTCTCTAAGTGAGCAGAATCTGGCCTGAGGATGTTTACAACTGTCCCAAGCTGACTAGAATTCTAAAAATGCAGACTGGCCTCCCAAAAATCTAGATCTAAACCAAGCTGTAATTAGCATGCTATCACTTTATCTCAACCCAGAGTGCATCTGAAAAGACTTTATAGAGTGTGGATCTACTACAAAAGTTACTCCACTCTTTCAATACCTGGCTGTCTTTGCCCTCCTAAGGAGGTCATCAGGTCTGCTAGAATTCCTAAGTCTGCTTCCCACCACCCTCATTTTCTTTTCAAGGAATAACAACAGCACTGTATCTTGAACAATGAAAAGCCACCGATCATAGACATACATTGAATATTTCCCTTTTGGTAACGTACTCTTAAGATTTGCCTGCTGAAGAGTCAGTCTGTCTTTCACTGGGGGGGCATTAGGCAGGATGGGTTAATATGATTACACCAGGTCCAATTCTCCAGACTGATGCAGCTCTGCAGCTTCCTCTATTATTACAGAGGGCACACACTGTTCTGAGGTTGGATATTGAATGTATTAGAAAACTGAACTCCTGACAAAGAGCTTTTATAACTTTATTCAACAACACACCTGAAACTATATAAAAGAATTAAGGTATTTTCTGGGCCATCACACATCTCTGCCTACCTGCTGCTAAGACCATATCAGGCTTCTCACAGAAAAATCACCTACAAATCTTGAGGGATTTGAGGATACCTACTAAGTTAGACCAAAAGGTAACACTCCGTTTTGTCAGCCAATGAGCTACATCTTTTAAGCTCCCTTCTCCCCTCATTTAAGGATAATAGCTTAGCAGATGAGATACATAAATATCACAGCTTCCAAATCAGATCTGGAGACTGAATAGGCCATTGCTAGAACACATTGTTCCCAGTAATTTGGCAGAGGTGCTCCCAGTAATCTGGCAGGTATTTCTGTATGGTGATGTAAGCCACCACAAAACAAATTTGGCATTTTTTCATTTGTTTTCCATTGAGGATCTTGGTACAGATTCTGCTGCGTACATTGCTATTACAGTCCACAAGCATCAAAGACACACATTATGTAAATCTCACCTCAAATTTATCCATGACAAATCACAATTGACTGTTTAGGTTTTGTGCAGAAATGAGTGACTTAGTGAGAGGGAGCAAAGCACCCTATTTAGTCTTGACCTTAGCAAGGCTTTCAACAGAATCACAGAATCAAGAATTGCATGGCACCTCTGGAGGTCACCTGGTCCAACTCCCCTCCTTAAGCAGGGCCACCTACAGCCAGCTGCCCATGACTGTGTTCAGACAGCTTTTGAATATCTCCAAGGATGCTCCCTGAGCAGCCTGTTCCAGTGTCTTAGTCACCCTCACGGTGTCTTTGTAAACAAGCTGGGAACATAGGGATTAGAGGAATAGACTACAGTAAGGTCAGAAGCTGACTGGACTGAACAACTGGTGGTTCAAGAGACAGCAAATTATTTAGCAGCATTCCTCAAGGGTCAGTACCGGGGCTGATGCTACTTAATACCTTCATGAGAGCCAGGGCTGCCATTCAGAGGGCCCCTGTTAAGCTGAAGGAATTTCTTGACAGCAAACTCATGGCGTTTGACCAGGAAAATGCAAAATCTTGCACCTGGAACAAAAGAGTCCCATATTTGGATTATCAACTCAAGAAAATAACCCCATACAAGTACAGACTGCAGACTGGCTGGGTTGCTGCAGTGCAGCCTAAGGGCTGCAAGGTGGCTCAGGTACCCAGAGACTCTGTAGAACCTCCACCCCTGCAGATATTCAGAAGTAGAGTGGAGAGAGCCCTGAGCATCATAATTAACTTTCAAGTGAGCCTGGCTTTGAACAGGAATTCAAACTAGATAGCCTCCAGACCTAAATTACTTTATGATCTGCCTGAAGCAGGTGAGGCTTCTGATATGAAGAGTGTTTAGCTAGTTCTCTTGAAGAACTACATGCAATCACTTTCTGAAGTGGTAATACACAGGTCCCTATCACCCTCCACAACTAGGCTTCTAAGAGTGGATTTTTATATCCTTGCACAGCTCTGGGTCTACACACACCAACCAAAAGTCAAGCCTTCACTTCACATTCTTCATAATCCAAGTCTAGGTGGCAGTATAAAATAGATTATTAGATAAAGATTATTATCTAAGATTATTAGATAAAATTGGAGTAAAACCTAGCTTAACAAAGAAATGGGAACAATAGCCATTCATGATAATAGTAACATTTTGTCTGTTAGCTTTGTAGGCGTTACTTTGATCCACGCGATACTGTGTTCATCATCAAGAATTTCCACATCAGGAATATCAACTTACTACATCACATTGATCTCAGTTTTATAGTATTTAAATTAGTTTCTGTTTCTCATCATCAAGAAGTACATTTTGCTATCATGGTTTAGCTAATTGGCAGGAGGACAACACTAGTAAACCTGCACAAGCGAGCGCATGCACAGACAGCCTTCGTGTCGGCTTAACTGAGAAAAGAGGAATAGAACTTCAGCCCACTGACCAAAACTGAAACTTCATTTTCACCAAAATTATATAACCACTGCTGTCATAAAACTTTCTTTTAATTTAGCATGAGCAAAAAAACCCCCAAAATTAGACCCTAATTCAGTACAATCCCTTACCATATTCCAGGTGAAGGAAGGCACATTTCTTAACATAGGTAGAAATCTCTTAACATTTAGGAAAAACTTGGAGAATACAGGAGCATTAAACATTTTTCAGGCCATTCTGCTTTACATGGCACTGAGAATAATAACAAGGGGAGCCCATACAGTTCTCTTCTCACAGAGTTTGGCAAAGCAGAAGGCAATATATCAAAATCTGAATGATGTTTCAGTGCATTGCTCAATCACAATCAAGAGATGATGCTTTTCCAGTTTTCGTGCTGACGGAACTCAGACAAGTTGAACACCTCATGTTATCAGCTTTCAGGTATCTAGATACGTAAAAGCCAAATTTTCAATCTCTCACATGGGATGAAAGGTTTTTGCCAACCTGCACAAAGATAAGCCAGCAGAGTTCCTCGCAGAAAGGTCAGAATCTAGTCCTATCATCAGAATGTTAGCTAAGGTCGCTAAAGGTATGAAAATGAGGATGTGGATAATTGCTAGTTTGTACTGGAGGGAACTGTACTTACAGGAACTAACCTCTTGCATGGATGAATAACATAATCCAATCTAATTCTGCCTTTGATGAAACCAAAACCAACACAGTTTAAGTAACTTTAAGATTCCTTGTCTGCTTTGAGATACACAGTAAAACAATGGAGGAGGCATGACAATGTCTTCATGATCATCTATCAAGAAGAATATGATTTTTATTTTTTTTAAACACAAGTGTGGATTTGATAATAGATGCTACAAATGTCTCCTTCCAGTGGTATGAAATAGGATTAGAGGAACACATGATGTATCTAAAAAATGGATTTTCTGTCAAGTTTTACAGCTCTTCTCAAAGCGATTTAGTTTCCTGAACTGAAATCTAATAAAGCAGTTTGATTGTTGGGTTTTTTTTGCTTAAAACTAAACAGATGTACGTTAAAGTGCATATGCTAATAAACACTAATCTTTTTAATCTCTTGAAAAAATTAGCAACTCCCCCC
>VZRS01013702.1:330801-372306 GCA_013398055.1 Ifrita kowaldi
CCCCCCCCCCCCAAATTAACAGTAAGAAAGTACCAATCATGGAGAGATAAATTCAAATATCAATATAAGGTCAGAAAGGTGATTATTGATTCCATTTTCCTGTAAGGTTTGAGATTGAAATCCTATTCTTCATCTACAGCACAGGATCTTGTATCAGAAGGTATTTCTAAGACAGCCACAAGTTAGAAAACACACGTCTTTTACTACAGTCCCACCTAGAACGGGCACTTGGCAAAGGGGATCTCAGATATGTAAAGACGGCCCTCTTTCTGAAATTGCCACGCAGGACGTTTCCGATTCTCAAAAACCCAGGTGTTGGGAGAACTTTTACCCCGATGACACGTATGATGCTTCAGCCAGTGTGTTATTCACGCTTAAGCAAGAGGAAGAGGAGCGTCACAGAGGTTTGTTAGAGCAGCCCCGCCGCCAGCAAGCGCCCACGAAACGCCACCTTTACCCACACCTGCCCCGATTTAGTTAGAACAAAAAGCCTTCTCCTCCCGCATCCCACCGCCCTTACCTTCCACCGATCGCCCGATGCTGTGCAAGTGGGTGAGGGAGGGGTACGCGGCATGAACCCCCTTCAGGTACTGCTCCAGCTCCTCGGCGTGGTGGTACTTGAAGTCCAGCGCGGCCGCCACGGAAACAAGGCAGAGGATGAGGATGCCCACCACGTCCTAGAAAGAAACAGATGAAGCTCCCTCCGCGGGCTTGTCGCCGTGCGGCGGCGGCAGCGGCCAGCCCGCGGAGAGCGCCCTGCCTCCCTCCGTCCCTCCCTGTCTCCCTTCCTCCCGGGAGCAGGTGCCGCCCGCCCTACCCCGGCCGCCGCCCGCATGCTGCCGCCGCTGCCCCGCCACTGCCGCCCGCGCCGGGCGGGGGCCGCCGTCCCCCGCCGGCCTCGCCCTGCCCCTGACTGACGCGGCCTCCATCCACTCAGCTCCCCCGGCCCGCCCAGGGGTCGGGGCCCGGGGGCACACATCCCTCCCCTTGTCCCTTGTCCCCTCCCTCCTTCCCGCCGCGCTAAGGCTCGCACCTGCCAGCGGCACAGCTCCTGTGCGGCGCAGCCCTCGCCGCTGCCCTCTTTTCAGCACTCCCTGCTGGCTTTTCCTCGTTTTTCTTGCCGGAGGCGGTGAGCCGTGTCTGTAGGGATTTAAAAAAACCCAAACAGCAAACCGGGGAGGAGGGCAAACGTTCACGTTTTGACTTCTGGCGTTGTTTTGATTCACAAGAAGGGTTGTTAGACAAAAAGCAAGCTCATCCTTGGCACCTGTGTGGTCCTGGAGTGTGATCAGGACGGCAGCACCTGGGGCCCACAGACAAAGCCTGCTGCATGGCCCATGAGAGAATTTATCTGCAAATCCAACAAAATCTCTACCTAGCGCTATTTTTGTTTTGGCTTGTTTTGTTTAAAGATGAGTTTTTAATAGGCCTGTATTTGCTTACTAAAAGGACTGGTTTCTATCTACAGAATTAAGTGCTTTTCTTGGTTCTGCACTAACCACATTGCCTTGGGGATATCTTGGTCTTGGGATTCACCACAAAGACTTTTTCATCACCTTTTGTTGTTTTGAAGATTGAAAAGAACTAAGACAAAGTTAAGCTAGCCTCCAGCAACAAAAATTAGGAGAGTGTCTACATTTATTTAAAAATATGAATGTGGATATAGCTGAGTGTTAGAATACAACTAATTGTAAATTCTGTATTATTTTACTGAGAAAAAAGTTACCACCGCCAGTGGGATTTCATCTGCCTTCTGAAATTTACTGTGCTGGTTAATGTCAGAAATGGATGTTAAAGGAACTGAACCAACCCCAAACAGCAAGTCCTGTATTCCAAATACACTGTATTAAACAAAAGTTCTTGTTAAACAAAAAGTTGCTGTTAAATTTAAAAGTATTTTTTTTTACCATGAAATTTTAAGAAAAAAATGTTGAAACTATGTATTAATGTAACTATCTGTAGTATCCCAATGTACCAGAGGCATATATATCTAAAAATATAAGATATCCACATCCAGACCTCTCTTATTTCATGGGAGGGACTTCTGTGTCATAGATGACATACTTACAATGCAAATTATAAGGCTACTAGATTAAAAGAGATATGTAATATTATATTTCTGTTAAACTAGTATGGTATTCTGGGGGAGGGGACAGACCCAGAGCCTTTCTCCCATATATTGACTCCACCTTATTTTATCTCTTACAACTTGATAAGTCCCTCTCTCTCTTACCACAAATTAAAATTCTGGCAAGACTTAAATATGGATGTATTTTACATTCTGTATTAAAAAATAAAGAAGTTGATAGTTGATTTTCATTATAGTTCCCTGCTATGTGAAATAGGAGAGAAACTGTGGGATTACACTGCAAACATGTCTCCAGACAAGCAGGAGAAAGGAGACAACTATGTGAGCTTCATATTTGAATTTATTTGGCTTCAATATACATATTTATATCACCTTGAAAGATGATCTGGAGACGCCACTCGAGTAAGCAGGGAAGAAAATATACTCAGATGATAATCTCACATAAACATACCTGGAAACCTTCCCAAGATAATCGCATGAAATCAGAGAACTCTGACTTCAAGAGTAGGGTGTTGGCAACAGAGTAAAAATCACGAGGGGTGTAAGAACTTAATCTCAGTGAAATAACTAAAGTCACCTTTGATACTAGGTAATCACACAGCGTTATCTCATTTGGAAATTACACCATCCTCTAATGTAGCCAGCATAGTCATGGTTAAATGAGGGTATTACTGCATAGGAGTGTTCAAAATGATAGATTGTTTCTGTGCCAGGTGCTCGCAAGTTAAGACAAGCCAGCCTGTTTGGCAATATTTCAGTTACATGTGACAGAATCAAAACCCATTTTTTCCCCCCCAGCCTGCACAAAACTCAAAGATAAACTTGAATCACTTTCCACGAGGTCAGTGTAAGCCAGCCTGGGCTAGTAATATTCTGGTGTAAACACAGTTGTGGGTAAAAGTCAGTAGCAAAGATCAAATCCTGCATTAAACTGAGTCAGCAGTAAATCTCCCATTAGCATCAGTAGTTCAAAATCAGGGGCTACGTGTCTGAAACGGATTGCAGTTGTTCTCAGCACTGCAGTGGGCAGTGACCCTTACGAGGAAGTGACATGAACAGAGAAGCCAACTCCTCTTGCTGTAAGAAGCATCCTTCGCCTCTCAGCGTCATTCCGGATCGTCCATTCAAAAGTATTCAACAAGTAATTATTTGAGTTAGTACCTGAGCATGGGATTTGTGGAGAAAAGGCCGCAAGTTTGTTATGTGAACTTCGCACCCGTGATCTCAGCAGGGAACTGGCTGGCTGGAGCTCATCGGAGCGGTGTGATGCTGAGAGAAGCTGCGTTGCCCTCTAGTGACAGGCACAGAAATTCCTGCCACAAGCAACAGGTACGAATAGCCCCTCATAGTTAGGTACCACCCTAAGACTGACTCTTCACAGACGCAGTTGAGATAAGTAACGGCAGCAAAAGGATCTTCTAGAAAATTTTGTGACTTTGGAGAGCCAGTCAGAGAGGAGGCCTTGGAATTTGAAATCTTACTCAGCGTTTCATCATCTTTCATGTAGGATTCCTGCACTTTCCAAAGATCAGTAAGAAAAAATAGGTGCACCGAATTATAACTGAAGTGTCAAAATATTTTAGGTGAGAAATTCAAAAAAGAGGTCACTAACAAAGATTAAGTTTTTAAAGAATCACCACTGCTATTGAAACCCTCTCATCTGAAATCATATGCTAGGCATACAGACTACAGCTACATGTTCTTTACATTGATGTAACATTAAGGACCTGACAATCAGATTTCTCTGGGGCAAAACCACAAGATAAAGGCTTTCTCAAGTGAGATGGACCAGACAAGTGAGTTCAGCACAAGTGATGACACAAACACAAGAACTTTATAGGACAGCACAGTCCTGGATTAGCATAAACCCAGATACAAATCACCTGAATAAACATCAGTGAAGCCACTCTGGTTTAAATATCTGCACTGACAAGTTAACAGGCTGATATTATTATGGCAGAAGATAGATTCCCTGCAAGGAAGAGTATAAAAGCATCAGAAATCTCTCGAACATTCTCCAACCGATTAGTTGTCTCTACCACACCGACAGTTCTCAGCTGAAGCCTGCAAGTTTGGTTCATAAATCTTCTCCCCTCCATCCCAGCATAAGGAATTACCCCTGCAGAAGAAAGGGATGCCCCGCTGGGTCTGGTAATCTGCAATTAGAAAATGATCCCAAGGGGGACTATTAGCAGCTGGTATTGTTTAGAGCTGTCCAGACAACCGCTGATTCAGCTGGAGAATCTGGAACCACAACCAGCTGCCTGACAATCCTCTCACTCATCCCATCTTGCAAACAGTGAAATCTGCATACAGCAGAGATTTTGAGCTACTGTATGACAGCATGTTGTCATGTGCTATGGTAGAACAGGTCAGTTCTGGTCTACAGGAGGTTGAAAAATGGAAACATGATCTCATTCAAGACAAAGGTCTTCAGTGTTGTGTCTTGGTTATTGTGATACAATTGTAACATTTTTCAGCTTTATCTTTTTCCTCTTAAATTGGCTTATACTTGCCCTTTCAGCAGTCCACACAGAATTAGATGTAATTTGAAAATAAATTCTCCTTGGAATGGCAGAACCTGATTTTGCACCTGAGGCATTATATGTCCCTGGGTAGGTAAGAGCACAGGACTAGGAACAGGGAAAGCCTGAAAGGTTTGGTGGGAAGTTCAGTGGCCTGTGGACAGATGCATTTCAGGGAAGTAAACAAAAAGAAGTAAGATGAGGAATGTCCATAGAGGTCTTTAGGAGGTGAGAGGGGCCTGGAAGGTGGAAGGGTACTGGATACTGTGGTTGAGAAAAAGCAATTGAGAAGATTTGGCAGGTGAGTTCATATGGAAAAGGACTGAGAGCAGTCTTTCTGCTCACTAACATCTTGCTAATCTGACCTCAGGGTAACAAAATTTGAGGGATTTAAGATGTTGACATAGCATTTTGTCAGGTCTGCTAATTTGTATATGAAATGCATTGCAGTTAATACCATGGAATTTACAGAGATTCTTCATAGCTGATTTCTTGTTGATATTAAGCAATACTTTTGAGCAATCTGAAAATTATCCCAAGAACAGGACTCATTTCAGCTTTAGCCATTTGGAAAATCTGTCAAGCTTTGTAATAGTGCTTTTCTATTTCTGGTAATTACCTTCAAATCAAAATATCTTTTTAATTGCCATTGTCAAGAACAATGCAACACTCTTACTCACAATGATGGCAAGTCTGTCTCCTGAAAACAAAATTCCTCCAAGCCACTTAGCATATCTGTTTCAAGTAAACAATGGTGCCATTTCTGGAGCAGGAAATTAAGATCCTTTTGAAAATGTCATTGTTTAATAAAACAATCCTTTATTTCTCTGCACTGATTTATGCATTATGGGCCTCTACACAGACAACTGAGTAAACAGTGTGCGCTGAAATCTCCTATCAGTGAACAGTACATATGGTGATGTTTTGCACTAACCTTATTCTTTTGGCAAAGAAATAAAAAGGGAACTTCCCAGATATACAATAGCTATGCATTTGCTGATCGACAGTTTAAAAATGAATGTTTAATGATGCAATAAACAAAGATGCCACTTTTTTGACCTTAGTGAAAGCAGCTGGCAAGACTTGGATTAATCTGTTCTGGCTGTGTATGGGTTAGACTGTCATTTATTAAACCATATGGCTCTGTGTAAGCTCCATATCTCTGTAGATATGGGTATGGTTTTGTAACCAGCCTAAAGTAACCTAAAACTGAGCTGTCCCTGAGAGAGGCAGCCCTGCTTGCCTCCCTTTTGCTGGTGTGAGCACTTGAGCAGCTGTGTGGTTGGTTGGATTGTGGAGCTCTGGAAGCTAACCCAAACACACACACACACACACACCATCCAAAGAATCTCTGTTTCCACCTGGCTCACCTCCCTAATCCACACAGGCACCGCCCTTTGCTGGGGGAGCAGAAGAGCCAGATGGCTCCTGGAGAGTGAGAGTGACCTGCTGGCTAAGGGGAGGTAGGTATGGGATGCCACAGATCAAAAGAGAGTCTCTTTGGAAGGATAAGATGAGCTTGTAAGAGAGAGACTGTTGTGCTCTGCCTCTCTTCTGGCAGTGGCTTGTGTCCTAGAGTCATGAAGTCCTGTTACTCTCCTCCCCCACCAATGATACGGGAATATTAATGCTGAATTTAACTATAGATTAATTAGTGCTTGTCAAAGAGTCTTGTAATGCCTATTAAACAGAAATTTGAGAAGGAGAACTCTCTTACAAATAAGGAAACCTCTGCTACCCTTAGTCTGATACTGTTGCCTGTTTGCTATAGAAAATGATGATAATATATGAATAGTTTCTCCAGCCACATGAGCCTTCCAAGACAGTTGTCATGACAGAGAACTTATTAAGGTTATCTTGATACAGCCAGCATTTACAAACACAACAGCCTGCATAAAAGAACACTGGAAATAATAACTTTTATTCACAAATTCTGGTAAGTGAAAGAAAAGCTGCTCCCGTGGTGGCTACGGAGGCTGGCTAAAGAGCAGCCCTTAACAAGACACAACCTGCACAGCAAGGATCTTTCAATACTCAGGACTCGAAGGTAGTTTTTTTCAGGTCATGAATATCTTTGTCAGAAAATCCAAAATCAGGATGAAAAATGTTGTTTTGCTGACAGCAGAGAATTTTTCCCCACTAGTTCTTCTTTTATAAAATTATTAGAAAACTATAAAAGTAGGCAAGATTTGATATGAAGCAAGAAAGACCAGGTAAGCTTTAATTTGGTCTTGGTTCACTGAATTTGTATACAATTAAACTTCCAATGTAATTTATTTACAAACACTTTTAAGTGATTTCTTGATTTAGGATGCTTTATACTTAAACTAGATTGTGAAAAAATAAACATTTTTTTACAACAATGCTTCCCTAAAAGTAACCCCTCAGCAATTTTTCCTGTCAAATCCACATACAGAGAAGATATTTAAGATAAGGGACAATTTAGCATTCTTGGCACATCTTTGGTATGGATGTTTCAAAACAACATATATTACACCAGGCTTAAGCAGAGTCATCAGGCACCAAACTGACATCTGAGCAAGCCCCAGACTGGAACAATTTCCTGTACCAGCTACAGAAGGAGACAAATCTTCAGTAAGGTTCAATGTCTTCATTTTTATTTTGCTAATATATGGCTGTGTAAATATAATATAACATTCTCCCCTGGGAATGAGGATTTCAAGAGTTTAAGAACAAGTGGCCTCATCTCATTTGCATTAGTAATCCTTGTTGGCAGTCACACACAGGAAGCCTGAAAATACACAAGAAAAACATTAATTCCCCAGAGAGCCTGTGGTAAGGACATCTCTAAATTAAGATAACTTGAAAGATGTCCTCATTTAAAGGCATGTGTTCAAATCCCCATAACAAATAGCAAGGCTGAATAGTGCATGAACCACAAAGATCGACAAAACCTTTTCGGTAGTTGTTTGTTTTTCATATAATTTTAATTATCATTCATCCTATGCTGTTTTTAATGGATATTTATGCAGCCTCGATCTGCTCTTTTCATTGTACACAAAGTAGCTTTTTTGTGCCTCTCCTTTGCATGACTGCTCCCACGCAAGCCTAACTTCATGAAAGAGTCTGTCTTTGATCAATGATTGAACTGTTGAGAGAAGTATTTCTTCTTTAATACTACCTTGTTGTGGGCTGATACTTCAAATTCCATGGTACACTACAGAAATTTCCATAGATTGCCACGGATATAGATATTTGAGCATTAAAAAATTTACATTTCGCACATTTGCCTTCTTTGAACATGAATTATTTCACCTTGTCCTAATATTCATAGATCTGTTGTGCTCCAGGATTTGGCATTATTGCGAAGTAACTATTACAATTACAAATGTATTACAATATAAGCCTAATGTGATTGCTGGTTTACAGTCATGGTACAGATCTTAGATTCATGGTGGCAGGCAGATGTTTTACAGGACTGGAACGTTAGCCAGTTCTTATGTGAATTGAAGAGAGTTCTTGTTTTAATTTTAACTATAATAATTTTTAAAACTGGACTAAACTTAAAGGAGAATCTGAGTTGACAGAACTTGCATCTTCTCCTGATCCTATGATGTAAGTTATATTAATGTAAGCTTAGGTTCTTTTTATTTTTCTTGGTTCCCTTAGATTCATAATTTATGAGATTGGACCTCTAAATTTGGCCTTGTAGACTAAATGTAACCAAAACGTGTGGTCACTTTATCCAACTTCTGTCTTTGTTTCGAAACAAAGAATTATTTCTTTTCACTGCATGTGAAAACACAAAATATATTATCCCTTGCATAAGTTTATATCTAGGACATGATTCCTTATAAAAGGACCAAAATTTATTTCTTCCTTTCCAGCCAGTGTTGTCGTAATTACTCTCGGTAATTTTGGTACTTTTGTCTAGATCTAGAATTACAGAAGAGATCTCTATCTCTATGTGTTGTGCAGCCTTTACCCAGCTATAAACAGACAATCTGAGCCAGTAAATCACACAACCATATGTTCAGCACCTTTAAACTTATGCCAAGGCTGTCTTGATTTCAGTCACAGTTAAGATGATGTGTACTACCTTGCAGGAGATGGAATAAGCTTGGGAGCTTTCATAGCTGGGGCTTCTACTCTTCCAGAAATGTCTGCCTTCTGCAGAGTTTACATAGCTTTATATTAAAACAGAGGTGATCCATGGACATAGGCATCTGTAATTTCTGTTGTGTTCTCTTTTCATGACTTGGGCTCACAATTTTGATCATCATTATTTTCTCCCATCCTCTTTTGAAACAAGATTTTAGTCAGTTGCTAGGCCAACAGGGCCTTAGGAATTTTTGCTGTCTCATCGGGATGTTTTGTCTGATTAAAATAAGATATCATAGTTTACTCGTTTTAAGATTTTTTTTCCTTTCTCTGTTTATGTTCTATTCAGAACTGATTAACATGGAAAAAAATCTTGGTCCAGTCTCTTCTGAGAATTAAAGAACTGGGAATGATTTTTCTTTTGCTCCTTTCAAGATTCTAGACCCTCTAGACTCAGTTTTGCATTGTCCTATGTTGTCATTTATGAATATAGAGTAATTGAAGAGTGTGCAAAAGTGATAAATCAGCATTTTCTGTACATTTGGAAGCGATCCACTGATTGGGCTGCAGAGAATATGTCTACTATCATTTGGCATNCTGAGCTGTCCCTGAGAGAGGCAGCCCTGCTTGCCTCCCTTTTGCTGGTGTGAGCACTTGAGCAGCTGTGTGGTTGGTTGGATTGTGGAGCTCTGGAAGCTAACCCAAACACACACACACACACACACCATCCAAAGAATCTCTGTTTCCACCTGGCTCACCTCCCTAATCCACACAGGCACCGCCCTTTGCTGGGGGAGCAGAAGAGCCAGATGGCTCCTGGAGAGTGAGAGTGACCTGCTGGCTAAGGGGAGGTAGGTATGGGATGCCACAGATCAAAAGAGAGTCTCTTTGGAAGGATAAGATGAGCTTGTAAGAGAGAGACTGTTGTGCTCTGCCTCTCTTCTGGCAGTGGCTTGTGTCCTAGAGTCATGAAGTCCTGTTACTCTCCTCCCCCACCAATGATACGGGAATATTAATGCTGAATTTAACTATAGATTAATTAGTGCTTGTCAAAGAGTCTTGTAATGCCTATTAAACAGAAATTTGAGAAGGAGAACTCTCTTACAAATAAGGAAACCTCTGCTACCCTTAGTCTGATACTGTTGCCTGTTTGCTATAGAAAATGATGATAATATATGAATAGTTTCTCCAGCCACATGAGCCTTCCAAGACAGTTGTCATGACAGAGAACTTATTAAGGTTATCTTGATACAGCCAGCATTTACAAACACAACAGCCTGCATAAAAGAACACTGGAAATAATAACTTTTATTCACAAATTCTGGTAAGTGAAAGAAAAGCTGCTCCCGTGGTGGCTACGGAGGCTGGCTAAAGAGCAGCCCTTAACAAGACACAACCTGCACAGCAAGGATCTTTCAATACTCAGGACTCGAAGGTAGTTTTTTTCAGGTCATGAATATCTTTGTCAGAAAATCCAAAATCAGGATGAAAAATGTTGTTTTGCTGACAGCAGAGAATTTTTCCCCACTAGTTCTTCTTTTATAAAATTATTAGAAAACTATAAAAGTAGGCAAGATTTGATATGAAGCAAGAAAGACCAGGTAAGCTTTAATTTGGTCTTGGTTCACTGAATTTGTATACAATTAAACTTCCAATGTAATTTATTTACAAACACTTTTAAGTGATTTCTTGATTTAGGATGCTTTATACTTAAACTAGATTGTGAAAAAATAAACATTTTTTTACAACAATGCTTCCCTAAAAGTAACCCCTCAGCAATTTTTCCTGTCAAATCCACATACAGAGAAGATATTTAAGATAAGGGACAATTTAGCATTCTTGGCACATCTTTGGTATGGATGTTTCAAAACAACATATATTACACCAGGCTTAAGCAGAGTCATCAGGCACCAAACTGACATCTGAGCAAGCCCCAGACTGGAACAATTTCCTGTACCAGCTACAGAAGGAGACAAATCTTCAGTAAGGTTCAATGTCTTCATTTTTATTTTGCTAATATATGGCTGTGTAAATATAATATAACATTCTCCCCTGGGAATGAGGATTTCAAGAGTTTAAGAACAAGTGGCCTCATCTCATTTGCATTAGTAATCCTTGTTGGCAGTCACACACAGGAAGCCTGAAAATACACAAGAAAAACATTAATTCCCCAGAGAGCCTGTGGTAAGGACATCTCTAAATTAAGATAACTTGAAAGATGTCCTCATTTAAAGGCATGTGTTCAAATCCCCATAACAAATAGCAAGGCTGAATAGTGCATGAACCACAAAGATCGACAAAACCTTTTCGGTAGTTGTTTGTTTTTCATATAATTTTAATTATCATTCATCCTATGCTGTTTTTAATGGATATTTATGCAGCCTCGATCTGCTCTTTTCATTGTACACAAAGTAGCTTTTTTGTGCCTCTCCTTTGCATGACTGCTCCCACGCAAGCCTAACTTCATGAAAGAGTCTGTCTTTGATCAATGATTGAACTGTTGAGAGAAGTATTTCTTCTTTAATACTACCTTGTTGTGGGCTGATACTTCAAATTCCATGGTACACTACAGAAATTTCCATAGATTGCCACGGATATAGATATTTGAGCATTAAAAAATTTACATTTCGCACATTTGCCTTCTTTGAACATGAATTATTTCACCTTGTCCTAATATTCATAGATCTGTTGTGCTCCAGGATTTGGCATTATTGCGAAGTAACTATTACAATTACAAATGTATTACAATATAAGCCTAATGTGATTGCTGGTTTACAGTCATGGTACAGATCTTAGATTCATGGTGGCAGGCAGATGTTTTACAGGACTGGAACGTTAGCCAGTTCTTATGTGAATTGAAGAGAGTTCTTGTTTTAATTTTAACTATAATAATTTTTAAAACTGGACTAAACTTAAAGGAGAATCTGAGTTGACAGAACTTGCATCTTCTCCTGATCCTATGATGTAAGTTATATTAATGTAAGCTTAGGTTCTTTTTATTTTTCTTGGTTCCCTTAGATTCATAATTTATGAGATTGGACCTCTAAATTTGGCCTTGTAGACTAAATGTAACCAAAACGTGTGGTCACTTTATCCAACTTCTGTCTTTGTTTCGAAACAAAGAATTATTTCTTTTCACTGCATGTGAAAACACAAAATATATTATCCCTTGCATAAGTTTATATCTAGGACATGATTCCTTATAAAAGGACCAAAATTTATTTCTTCCTTTCCAGCCAGTGTTGTCGTAATTACTCTCGGTAATTTTGGTACTTTTGTCTAGATCTAGAATTACAGAAGAGATCTCTATCTCTATGTGTTGTGCAGCCTTTACCCAGCTATAAACAGACAATCTGAGCCAGTAAATCACACAACCATATGTTCAGCACCTTTAAACTTATGCCAAGGCTGTCTTGATTTCAGTCACAGTTAAGATGATGTGTACTACCTTGCAGGAGATGGAATAAGCTTGGGAGCTTTCATAGCTGGGGCTTCTACTCTTCCAGAAATGTCTGCCTTCTGCAGAGTTTACATAGCTTTATATTAAAACAGAGGTGATCCATGGACATAGGCATCTGTAATTTCTGTTGTGTTCTCTTTTCATGACTTGGGCTCACAATTTTGATCATCATTATTTTCTCCCATCCTCTTTTGAAACAAGATTTTAGTCAGTTGCTAGGCCAACAGGGCCTTAGGAATTTTTGCTGTCTCATCGGGATGTTTTGTCTGATTAAAATAAGATATCATAGTTTACTCGTTTTAAGATTTTTTTTTCCTTTCTCTGTTTATGTTCTATTCAGAACTGATTAACATGGAAAAAAATCTTGGTCCAGTCTCTTCTGAGAATTAAAGAACTGGGAATGATTTTTCTTTTGCTCCTTTCAAGATTCTAGACCCTCTAGACTCAGTTTTGCATTGTCCTATGTTGTCATTTATGAATATAGAGTAATTGAAGAGTGTGCAAAAGTGATAAATCAGCATTTTCTGTACATTTGGAAGCGATCCACTGATTGGGCTGCAGAGAATATGTCTACTATCATTTGGCATTCTGCAAAGACCGTGCCAAATCGTAGCTGGTACAGTGCTGTGGTTTGGATTTAGTATGAGAATATTGTTGATTCCACAATGATGTTTTAGTTGTTTCTGAGCAGTGCCTGCTTTAAGTCAAGGACTTTTCAGCTTTCCATGCTCTGCCAGTGAGGAGGTGCACAAGAAGCCAGAGGGAGCATGGCCAGCACAGCTGCCCCAAACTGGTCAAGTGGACATTCCATACCACAGAATGTCTTGTTCAGTGTTTAAACAGGGGGGAAATGGGACAAGCAGGGCTGATCACTGCTGGGGCACTGGCTGGGCACTGGTCAGCTGGTGGTGAGAAATTGTATTGTGCATCACTTGTCTTTCTTGGGATTTATTCCTCTCCCTCTTCTTACCTTCCTTTCCATCATCATCATCATCATCATCATCATCATCATCATCATCATCATCACCATCATCATCAATCATCATCATATTTTACTTCATTGCAATTACTAAACTGTTCTCTCAATGCACAAGTCTTAACTTTTTACCGATTCTCCTCTTCTTCCCACTGTGGGGGACATAATCTATGGGGGAGACACCTCCCTTCTCCTCCAGGCTAATTATTACAGCTCTTGCAGATTTCAAATATCCTTGGGATGTTCAAACCAGCACGGTTTTATTGCTGTCTTCTGACTGTGTTCCAGATCTTGTTGAACAACTATTTAAGAAAACCACCCAGAGATCTGTGCTGAGATTGGACAGCTCTGAGTTGATAGGTGTGTGGGATAGTATGGACAAGTAGCTGGGACAGTGGGTACCTCCAGCATTTTGGAACTTCCCCTGAACAAGTGCAGGATCCAGAAAAATTAGAGAAATATTTGGGAAAAGGATGCCATCAGCCTGGCAATTCCAGAGTGACACAAATCACTGCAACGTGCTGGGTCCTGGCCCAGGCCTACCGAGCCCTATTCAACACTATCGAGGATCCTCAAGGGAAAAGAATCTCCCTGGATTTGATGACAAAGTGACAGGAGCTGCAGCTACTCCAACCCTGGCCCCAGGCCCTGCAGCTGAACCAGAGCACCAACCCCTGCCAGTGTCAGTCACCCCTTTTCACCAGGAGAAATGGACATGAGAGCTCGTTTAGTAAAGGAGAACAAAGCAGGACCATGACAAGAACAGGAGGAAAAGGCAGAACAAGAGGGAGCCACTCAATCCCTATCCCTGAGAGAGCTGTCGGATATGCCAAAAGATTTCAGCCACCAAGCAGGTGAGCGTGTGATCACCTGACTGCTCAGATTCTGGGTAGCAGGGCTGGTAGCTTGGAATTAGAGGGTAGGGAAACGAAGCAGCTGGGATCACCTTCTAGGGAAGGGGGCATTGACAAGGCGATTGGCAAAGGGCCACAAGTCCTCAGCCTTTGGGAGGCAGCTCCTGTGGAGTGTGAAGGAAAATCCAGGAAAAGGTTGCATAGACACTTAATTTTCAATGATACTCTTTTAGTGAAGAGATTTTTAATCTAATTTTCCACATACAAAATCCAAACCAAGGAATAGGTGTTCTGGCCTATGAAATATCACCCTCTAATGACATGACTAATGACCTAAGCTCCTTGTTGTTACTTATTTGCAAAGAAAGCAGTGGGTCAAATTCAAGTTTCCATAAACCAAAACAAGAGCCCTCAAGATCCTGAAAGATATATACACTTATGTAAGGCCTGGAGTAAGTCAAAACTGATTAAGCACAAGTTTCATAAAGAAGGAGATACTTGGAGTAGAAAGTATTTATATTAAATACTAGAATATAAAGAATGGCTGGATGTATCTGAAGAAATGACATTATCAGGACACTAAAATAAAACCACCTAATTATTAATGAAGGAAAAATATTAGAATATTAAAACCCAAGGCAAAAAGACTAAATGGCTATCTTGACTCATCATTTTCTCTGTAAAAAGGACAAACTCCCTACATCCTACTTCAAAAAAACTCAAAAACAAGAACCTTAGATTCATCTCTAGTTAAAACAGTCAGGCTGTGCATGGTGCAAATTGACAGATTTTAAAAATAGTAAAGGCAGAACAAAAGAGCCTTTCATTAAAACTTCCTACAACAAACTTTCCTATCACAGAATGATACTGTCACTTCATTACACTCAGAAAAGACTTTAAATTGAATCATCAAATAAACTGCTTATCCTGCTAGTGTAAGATTGCTCTAGGGCACAGAACAGAGTATGAAGCAGCCTTGTTTCACCTTTGGCTGTTTCAACTTGTAGATTTAGGCAAAGGTCGAAATCCAGCTTGGTGCTCTGTTTGCTTAAAATGCATGTTCTATGAACATTTGAAAATTATCTGCCCAATGCTTTGGGAAAATGAAACACTAAATTATAACACACAAGAAGCATATAGTGACTGTGGTTACATCCTGCAAACAAACACAGAAAAAGAGAGTAAGTTTACTGTAGCCCTGCATGGAGTGCTGAAAATGCTGCTGTTTAGCCTAAACTGCCATGTATCCAATTTGATCTTTTCTTACAGGCACTCTGCACTTTATTCTGTAATAAATGCTGTAACTCTGCTGATGTTACTGCAGCTCCACAAACGGTAAGTTAAAGCAAAGAAAGAAAAATGCAGACAGGGGATCTAAAATGTATGAACATATTATTCAGGAGGATTTATTAGTTGTAAAATATTGTTGCAATTGCCAAAAAGTGTTGTTACAATTGAGAAGACTATTTGCCCAGTAGTACAGGATAAGGCCCTGACACAGAAGGTTCAGGTGGCCCTTCAATTTTCCTGCGAAACAGACTGTTAAAGCAACTGTTGTATCATGCTGACTGCTGAAGATAACTTGGGAACACCAGGCTCTTGCAAACTATGGTGAAAATAATCCTGAATAATGAATACAGTGAGTTAAGAGTCACACAACAGTTTTCCCTCAGCAAAAAATAATCATCTCTATCTGTGTTGGCTTGTGGGCTCCTCAAGCCGATCTTAGGTGCTGCATACCTTTGTAATGACAAGGACTCTCCAGACAGCCTTTTGAACAAATTTCCTGGGAAGACTGACATGTCAGGCTCCCTTATCCTTCACTAGCAGCCTTTTCAATGTCACCCTGCTTTGCAGGGGTATTTATCAATGTTCTGGAAGATTTAATATTGTCTGTAAGCCACTAACACAGCACTATTGCCTTCTGGTACGGGCTGTTACTGTGTTAGTCCTCTGTACTCAGAGAAATAAGCTACAGTAGGGCTTTTGTCCTGTCTTTCTGGGATGCACATCACTCCAAGCCAATCTTGTCCTTTCACTGATGCTATCTGGACTGTTCTGAGGTCTGGGACACTGCAGTTTTGTTTTCATTTCTCTGACTATATGCTTTGTGATACTGTTTCTTACCATCACTGCCCTTCCATTCTGGTACACATGAATTTGGCCTTAGAATCTTTTTTTTCAGTTGAAGGGCAATTTATACAAAATCTGTCCTGTTGCATCACAGACTTGCTGCTCTGAAAAGCAAAGATGATCAGAGAAGTGGTCTGTGACCCCAAGAGAAACCAACCACTGCAGGGGCAGCCCATGACACCTGGTTCACTGTCCCCCATCTGACAGCAGGCATTATTTCTAACATTACACACACAGTGTTACTAAGGGCAACCAAAGCTTCCCCTTCTGCTAGTCTGCAAACTGTACGCTTTGTCACTCATTGCAAACATCATTTTAGCTAAAAGCTCCTCATCAGGACTGAGCAAAGGATCTCCTAGGAGTTATCTGCCTTTTCCTACTTGGTCCTGTCTTGTAATGACAGTTACTGACCTGTGGATGGCCCGTAACGCAGAGCTTTGGTGTGTCAAAATCAACGTTACCCATTTTGCTAAGCATTTCATTTTTATCACCAGAACAACTTGCACAGTCAACAAAGTCATTACAACAATTAAAATGACAACTGTAAAAGAAAAAGCTCCATTTGAAAATGCCTGCAGCTGTGGGAAGCCACCATCAGGAGAGATTCCAGGGATTCCCACCATTGCTGTAATATGAGTAATCTGGAACTTCTGGAAAGCTACCTAGCTGATGAATCCAGTAAAAGTAGGATGCTTTAGCATGTACCTCAGTAGCTTAGCAGGTACCTAAAGGCATTAGTTTAAAGTTAACAAACAACTGCCTGTATGTGATGGAGTTTGATGGTCATTTCTATGCCTATCATAATTGTAATCATGATCCTTCATGGAGATTGTACTACAAATACAGAAAGTTTTGTCACTTGTTGCATTGCAAAGATTTCCATACACTCCTCACCATTTCTAAACAATCTATAAAGCCACATATGATTAAGTTAAAATACAAGCAATCGTCTGACAGTTGTAGGTAAAGGACTTGACAAATATTCTACACAGTCTGATTTGCAATTTAAGACACCAATATCTGGGTAGTAAAACCATCCAGAAAGTTTTCTCTTGTTCTAATCTATCTTGACAGATGAACAACAAGGCTAACAGTACATATTTTGGGTTACCACACCCTGAGTGAGCACGTCAATTTGCAGTTGTATGACCCCAGTGGCAACATATTTTTTTTTAATATTGTTGTACATTTCTAACAACTGTTAGGGTCTTTTAGCCAAAAAAAACCCAAAAAAACAAAACCAAAAAAGCACAAACAAACAAACCCCCCCCCAAAACTACCAATCCACTAACCAAAACCCCTCCCCCCCCCCAAAAAAAACCCCTCTGATTTTGATCATATATTTCCTTTCAATCAGTTTCCTCACACAAATATTTAAAAATATCCCCAATATAGCCCTGTACAACGTGACTTTCTTTTCTAACCTCAATGCTGCAAAACTACACATGATGCTACACCAAGTACTTTTTACCTTAATAAGCATTTCTATAATTAACTGATTCACCTTTTCTTTTTCATAGTGCTAACACCACAGTCCTCTCAGCTCTTAATCACTTCGGTATCAACAGTGCTTATTTGGGTTCTCATTTTAAATGTCTCTCTTTCTTTTCTTTTCACTGGCTATTGTGCAGCTGCTGTACACACTCCTCTCAGATCTCATTCATGAATGTATTCACATATTTAATTGAAAACACATTATTGATTTTCATAATGCTACTGTCATTAAGCCAAAATTTTTTTTTATTGTGATACACATCAGATTTACCTACTTTGAATCCCTTCTTTCAATTGCCTTAAATCTACTAACAACTGGGAACTTTTTGCTTTCTTTTTCTTCCAAAACTTTTTGGAAGCCATGTTACAGATTCCACGAATGCAAAAATAAATCAGCAAATGAAAAGATAATATAAAAATGACCCCAATAGAAGCAAATGGTTCTCTTTCTTTCTTCTACCTCTTTTTTTTTGAGATCAGAATAAATGTGTTGTATCCAGATTTCTTCATCATGCTGCTGGATAAGTCAGTGTCTGGCAGCTAATAAAAAAAAGAGATCCTAATATGCAGCAGCTTCCAAGAACTTCTTGTTCACTTTTCACCCCAAAATTCCACTAGAATGGTGAACACTTAACAGTGGTTAAATTTTTACTGTGAAGGCCCCAGGCAGACTCTTCATATAAATTCTAGATAATTCCTTTCTCTGGAGGTTTTCTTTTACATGTTCATCTTTTCCAGGCTGGTGTAGCTTTCCGTATTCCTGTTGATAGTTTCCCCCATGGTTTCTCTCTTGCGCCTTTTACTCTAAGAATAGGGAGTAGAAAATTTATTTTCTTGTCCTTAAAAGTCTTTGTGTTTAGTGGAAGACAGCAGCCTGGTCAGCTCAGGAGCAAGCCTGGTCTTTCATATGAACTGCTTGTACTTGATCACTAGCTGATTGCTACTTAGCTGTTACCTGGGAAGTCAACATTTCTAGTTTATTCCAGCAGCAGCAAGGAATACAAATGGGAAACAGCTTTCTAAAACTCACAGTCTCCATAAGTCATAAAGGACACATTTTTAACATATAATTCGAATGCTGAAGATCTTTATATATATCTATATATATATATAAAATGAGATGTGCTTTAATTTGACAAAAACCCCCAAACCCTTATGTTTTGACTTTTGAAGCTAATTCTATCCCCATCCAATTAAGATATTTTATTATTCATTGTCTCCCTCTCAAACCTTCAAATACACATGCAGCATTTATTACAATGCCTGGACTTTAGTGGCTTGGTAAAGAACAGGGTTTCACCCAGTTCAGAGCTAATGGCTTTCTCTACTCTCCAGACAGCATCTGGCAATCTTCTTCCGATAAATCTTTCTCTTCTATCTTTTTGTCATAACACACACAGTTATGAGGAACATATGATATCATTTTAGTTGATACATCTCCAGTTTGAAAAGTTCTGACAGCAGGCATAACTGTGAAACTGTTCCCTGGAAATAAATTTCACAGCATGAAACTGTTCCCTGGAGATAAATTATAATTGACAAATTAATTAAGATTTCCAGTCTTACTGGAATGCTGAGCAGAATCCAGGAAAAAAAAAAAAAGGATTTAGTTTACATCAGGTTTGAAAACAAAGAACAAAGTTAGGGTTTGTTTTTATTTAGCAAACAGTTCCAGGTCTGGATTACAGCAGTTTTACATGTTGATGTTGGAGTTACAAGGATGTTGCCCATGCAACTTTATCCAGTCATGACTATAGGTTATTTATCCTTTTTAATGAGATACAGATATATGCATTCTCAGAGAAACCAACTTGATGAAGAAGATATAAATAATTTAAATGCTCTAATGTGATGATCCTTCTGGTTTTATTTGGAAATATGCCATGAATTCTGCTTCTGTGATCACACATCTCTTTGGTTTCCAGAACTCTTCATTCCAAAGTCACCAAGGTAAATCTGACACACGAAGACTGTGGAGGCTGTTTCTGCTCTGCCTTACCAGCAGTACCTAGGTGGGCTTGACTTGGTTTGGTTTGTCCAGGAGCTTTGCCTGGTGACCTCCCTGTGGTGTACATAACATAGCTCCTTCTAACACACGGTTGTGTTATGGATACAGTCACGGTCATCTAGTTGATGGACCTAGTTGATGAGATTTTTTCTCTGTAATGCCTGATGTGACTCTGGTGGTTCATCAGCAAAACTGCGGTCAAGAGAAGTTCCTCTAAATGACAATATATAGGAAATTTTATGATCACATAGTAAAACCTGCCTTTAGGCTGCTGCTACACTTGGCAGCCAAAGCAAAATAAAGCCACCTTCTGTTCGATGCACAGCTGGAGGAGCTCCAGGTGGGCTGTGTGAGAGACATATCCTGCCAGGGTCAGATGTCCCTGGATACCCATTTACCTCCAGAGATTTCATTTAAATCCTCCAAACTAGAACAGCTGGTGCCTCAAGACTTAAAAATACCATCAACAAGAAGAATGGGGAGTCATCATTTCAAACAAGATGGCTGCCAACAAGAGCAGCGAGGCCCAGCTGAAAAAAATTACTGTAGTCACTTTGGAAATTAAAATGCAGTGTCCAACAATGCTGTTAGATGTTACTTCAATTAGTTCTTCTTGGCAACACTACAGGGACAGACAAATGAACCTCAAGGGGGATATTTGTGGTGGAAGATGAAGTACAAGAGATCCCTGCCCAGATCCAAGAAAGTCTTCAGACAGATATATTCTCTGGACTAGCCAAACCCTGCAGCCCACAAGGAAAGTCAAATCCTTAAAGCTTGTCTTCCTGTTCCTTATAAAAGTGCTCAGATACCTGGTAGACGGTGAATTTAAATCAGGAAAAGCTCTGCACCTGGCTCCAATTGCAAATACCATGTACTGATATTTACACATCTCAAATTATGAGAGGGAAAAATGTAACTCAGTCAAAATAATTCTTTTGGGGATGTGACATTAAAAATAATAATTTCCTGCAATTTAGCAAAACACATTATGGGACTGTAATCACCCCTTTAAAAAGCAGGAAATCTGCCAGGTGGCAAGGACATAAACTTCTTAATGAAGTTTCTGGTTCAGCTCTACTTTCAGATCAGAGAGGAGCTGCATCTCCTCCAAAAGCTACTGGTTTGTAGTCTTTAACTTTCAACAGCTCACCTTCTGGGAACAGGAGACTCACTTCTATTTTCAGTAAGACATCATGAAAATCATTAAATGATAGCTCTAGGAGTTAACAGAGTGGAAGAAGAGATAAGCACATGATGATTCACACCATCTGTATGATTACCCACAAACCCGTTTCCATTCTTCAATTGCCTGTACCCTTCCTATCTCCCCTTTCTTCCTCCCTTCTTTCTTCCCACATGCTCTTCCCTCCCACAGTTTCCACCACCCCTCCCTCCCTTTGATTTAATCCCTTATTCTCTATGCTCCTTTGCTCGGTTTCATGCACCACACGAATTCAGACCTCCCATGCATGAACCTGGACTGAAAAGTCTGTAATAAAGAATCAATCACTGGACTTAACCATCTGTGCATTTTGCTGCAAGAGTTTACAGCAGAAGTTGGATTTTTCCCCTGATAGCTGAACCTTTGCTTTGCATGGCCAAAGGAAAGAGGCTGCCTGCTTATGAAGGATGTGGAAGGCAGACTCTGATGAACCCTCCCACTCCCCCAGCACGTAACATCTCACTGAGAACACAGGGATGTTGATGAGGGTATTCAGTCTGGAAAATTATAAATCACAGGGACAGCATAATAGGCAGACACATCCTCAGTCAGGGAGCACGCCTGGCAAGTATGGATGTGTTTGCACTGTAATCATGACCCGAGTGCTCAGCACCCAGTGGTGCAGGAAACGTCCAAGGGCAGCAAAAATGCCAGTGGAAAGGGGAAGTGCTGCCCAAGTGGGCACCCACCTCAGCTCCAGTAACTGCTCCCAGAAAGTTGTTTGTGGTTTAATCAGCGCCATACTAAGTGGCTTTCACCAATGCTGCCTTCTTTGACATGAAAGACTCTGATGTCCTTCCTCCCCAGCCAGCACGTCCAGCCACCCTGTTGTGTTTGTCACAGAGATAGCAAAGAGCAGAGGATGGGGAGGAAGGTGGGCACACTCATACCTCTGATATGCCTTTTGTCTCCTTATAGCCCCTTCCGGTTGCCTCTAATCAGTGCTGGTGCCCATGCCCCACCCTCCCACACCCCCTCAGTGTCCTTCTTCCCAGCTTCCTCCAGCAGTCCCACAGCTGCTGGTGGCAAGTCTCAGCCACCGTCTGGAGAAACAGCAGCTGGTGAGAACTGGTCTCTCTCCAGTATCATAGGAGTCGCCTCTAGGGCAGGTTCCTTTCCCATACTGGCCTCGTTGTGGCTCCTGGATTGCTCATGTACAGCCAACAGACAGACAAGTTGCATCCTGCCCACAAAGCCAGGCTCCGTCTGGGTATTCTCTCAGGCATCAGAAATGATTAATTCTTTTATTCACAGGGGAACAGATTCAACTGGAAGGTGGAGTAAGTCACAGATTAGTGGTTAGGCCAGTCTCTAAAAGAGATGTGAAATAGGAGTTTGTTAATGCTCCCAGGCAAAGGAGAGAACTGCAACTCTGGGGCAGTCCTCTGAAAAAGGAGTAATGGTGTCACACCAGCTTCAACATGATTTAAGTGGAAACAATAGCCAAGACTGTGCCTACTGGTGCATGAGAGAGGAGGCTTTGAGACCTCCTAGAGCAGACCACCAGAGACAGCTCAGCACAGAAACTCTTGTTTCTGAATTCTGGTGAGGTACAAGCAGTTCATACATCAGACAGAAAACAAATTGCTGAGTCTTGTCAAAACTGAAGTGCTTCTGCAAATGCCCAGAGGCTGAACCTTCAGAACCTTTGAAAAGCCAAGGCTTTTAGAGGCCTCTCAGCTGAGGTCATATCTGAGCCCTCGTCTAAAGGGTAACAATTTTGGGTGCGGGTGTGCTGGAGTTCGCAGTCTTCTGAGTCTTGGATTATGATTTCTCAGAGCAGAGCTCCAGCAGCACACAGCAACCAGGAACAACCCCCTCCCCACTGGCTCCTCCCAGGACTAGATTTATAGGGCTTGTGCCCCCCCTGCAGCTACAGCTGTTTGTAGGAAGTTAACGAGCACTTTAGGTTGAGGTAGTCCCAATTGGATTCAGGTGTAGAATCCTGGTCCTGAGTGAGAGTTTGGCTAGTGCACACCATCAGGGTTTAAATACATATTGCTACATGCGGGTGTTCATGGTCCACTGTGAATATCAAAGTCCTTCACGTGATCTGGTCTTCCAGCCTTAGGAACAGATGTGACCTTCAATTGATGATGTTTCGGATTTGAAAAATCCAGGGCAAAATACAACACCACATTTGAACCCATCTCAATTACCATTGAAAGAGTATGTTCCTGGCACAGAAATTGGGTACAATTTGGGACATATTTTGGCTTTGCTCCTGGGTTCTATCTTGCAACTTTGCTTCTGTGAAGAATAGTGGAATTGCTTAAGACTTTTGGACACTCTTTGGAGCATATGGTATTTAGCAACTTACAGATGAGTAAATTAAGAGGGAAACTTGAATTAGAGTTGCCTAGGTCTATATTTAGGATTAATATACTTACAAGTAAATGGGACTTTCTGATGTCTTACATATAGACCTTACAAACACAGTCAATATAGATGTGTAAGTGAAACACTCCCATGTATTTCTAGTAAAATTAATTGTTAAAAATTGGAGTGTTTGGGTCTATTGAGACTCAGTGATGAGCATTTCCCGCATCTATACAAGTTTGGAGTTAACAAAATTAAACAGCAATGTTGAATTTATGGAGTTCCATTTTCAGCACAGACTGTGCCAAACTTGCCATAGTTTCCAAGGTTCAAATGCAGTACACATACCTTTACAACCTCCCTAAGAGTCTACCAAAAATTGTCAGCCATCAAATAATTTCATTCAGTTCTGAAAACACAGTCAGTAAATGAAGAGATATAGGGGTGTCTTACTGAATGGAGGTTTGGTGAGGGATTGCAAGTTAAGGGGTGTGGAAATTGTGAACACTGAGTAATGCAGTGCACTTGGAAATTGATGGGATTTTTCTGATAACTTTCCTTTGCTCTCAGCTGCCCTTAGGAAGGCATTTAGGAAGGACTGTGCCTCCCGAACCACTGAGACCGGCACCAGCAGATCCACACATTTAAGCATGAGTTTCTTGACTCTGTTTTGCTCCCCTTTCACAAGGACAATCTAATCTGTGAGATCAAAACACAGTCAAAATTTTGGTGTCAGTTGCTTTCTTTAAACAAAAGACTCTAAGAAATATAGCTGAAAACTGTGCTGAACTTTTGCTCTGCTCAGGAAGAACAAGATGCATGGATGGATGGATGGATGGGTAGACAGATGCACTAAACATTTCACCCTATACTTGAAAGCTAATGAAAAACACATTTTGTGGCTTTGACAAATTAACAGAGCAGAGCAACCTAGTTTTATATCTTATTTCCTGTTTATCTAGTGAGTTTTGGCTTGCAAAGCAAACAGACTTGTGTACAGATGAATAATGTGTTTAGATTTAGATTTGGCCAGAAAAGGAAGTCACGGAAGGCCTTTTCACTTGGATGGAAATAATGTATGTTACTCTGATGTTACTCTACGGGATTCAGTTCTGTTGCTGCTTTCATAGCTGATTGCAATGTGCTAATGTCCTAGGGCCAAATCTCAAATGGCTCAGTGAAGTCAGTGGGAGTTTTGACTGAGTCAAATCTAAATGATGTCTGAAGAAGGATATTAGGATTTGCTTTGTCACAAGATCTTCACTGGCACCCTAAAACCTTTACACCCTGAAAAAAAAAGAAAAGTATTTTGGAAGAGACCTAAACACTCTGCAACTGAGATGGTTTCTGGAGCACAGACAGGCACTCAGGAAAACAACTGTAGGACTGTTTTCCAGTAACCCCACCAAATCACAGTGCAAAGGGCATTTCAAGGACAGAGTAGAGTTGCAGCACACAGCACTGATGTCAGGCAAGCTCTCAGGGTGCGCAGGGTAGCATGCAGGAGACTGTCCATGTCAGAGCCATCCCTCTTCTCATGCTGGCCCCTTTATATGACTTGTGGAAGAGGGATGATCTGTAGAGCAGGATCAGGAATTCAGTGTTTCAGAAGAAATCATCAGCTTTATTCTCAGTTGGGATTCCTGTTAATAAAAAGCAGGAAGTTACTTATGCCTTAGCTTTCGTGGGTTTAATTATCATCCTTCTGTAGAAGGTATTGATCTGGGAGGACTAAAACTCCTGAGTCTGACTCTTACCAGGGCCCTTTTACAGTGCCAAAACTCTGTTCATCAGTACAATGCCAAGTTCATAGTTTTATGGGACTATACTGTGGCCTCAGTTGCTATTTATATGCTTTTTAAGCAGTTGCATTTCTCAATAGATTTCAGGCCGATGTAGCCAGAAAACGCGAACTATATGGGTTTAAACTAGCATACCAACAAAAAGAAGTTTTACTATTTTTAATCCCCCTATTTTTAAACTACTCTCATGAATCATCACGTTCTGGGGTCTCTGGGGTTTTGAAGGGCTGCGATTCACATCACTTCCCAGCTCCAGAGGGTGAGAACTGTTCAGTGTTCTCCTCTCCTCGAAATTTCCATTAAGTATAAAGATTAGCATTAGACTTCTATGACAGCTTTGTAATCAGAACTTCCTTTCATGAGAAGCTGGCTGGAGCCACAGATGTTTCTTGTATTACATATCATAAAATACTCACCTGAATGTACAGATTATAGCCTTTTTTAGACATTAATCTTGTTGGAGTGTTAGCCAGCTGGACATTTTTGAGGCACTCTGTTTAATCAGCAGTCCTCTGCCATCTCTTCATCCTTCCACATGTATGTATACTTATACACATACGGAACAGCTAAAAGACATAATTCAGGAATTCTGGTATGAATATTTTGAATTATTAACATGAAGCCTTATATGCTTCAGAACTGTACATCTTCCTGAAAACAATACTGGCTCACTGGCATACACCATGTGGTGGGTTGATCCTGGCTAGATGCCAGGTGCCCACTGAAGCTGCTCCATCACTCCCCTCCTCAGGCTCGTGGGTAGAGATAAGGGAGAGATGACTCACCCATTACTGTCACAAGCAAAACAGACTTGACTTTGGGAAATTAATTAAATTTATTACCAATCAAATCAGAGCAGGATAATGAGAAACAAAAACTAAATCTTAAAACACCTTTCCCCAAATCCTCCCTTCCTTCAGGGCTTGAATTCACTCCCAATTTTTTACCTCCTGCACACCGGCAGTGCAGGGAGATGGTGAATGGAGGCTGTGGTCAATTCATCACATGATGGTTTTGCTTCTCCTTACTCCTCAAGAGGACAACTCCTCACACTCTTCCCCTGCTCCAACATAGGATCCCTCACACAGGAGACATTCCTCCATGAAATTCTCTACCATGGGCCCTTCCCACAGGCTGCAGTTCTTTGCAAACTGCACCAGGGTGGCTCCTTCAGGAACAAACTGCTCCAGCATGGGTCCCACACAGGGCCACAGGTCCTGCCAGGACCCTGCACTAGCATGGGATTCCCACAGGCTCATAGCCTCCTTTGGGCATCTACCTGCTCCAGTGTGGGGTCTTCCACAGGCTACAGCTGGATTTCTGCTCCACCATGGCCCTTGATGGGCTGCAGGGGCACAGCTGCCTCACTGTGGGCTGCACCATGGGCTGCAGGAGAATCTCTGCTCCACTACCTGGAGCACCTCCTGCCTCTCCTTCTCTGACCTTGGTGTCTGCAGAGCTGTTTCTCTCATGTATTCTGACTCCTCTCTGCTCTGACTGCAATTGCTCCTGTGCAGTTACTTCTTTCCCCTCCATAAACACATTATGTCAAAGGTGCTTTCACTGATGGGCTCAGCCTTGGCCAGCAGCGGGTCATCCTGGAGTGGGCTGGCATTGGCTCTGTTGGACATAGAGGAAGCTTCTGGCAGTTCCTGAAAGAAGTCAGCCCTGTATCCCCTTTGCTACCAAAACATTGCCTCACAAACTCCATACACATCAATATATGCACACACATTTTTCACATTGAGGGAAGTCACACAACAGAACAGATTTTCCTGAGATGCTGGGCAGCCTCCATCTTTGGAAGTTTTCAAGATGCAATGGAATAGCCCCTGAGTAACCTTTTATGAACTCACAGCTGATGCTGCTTGGAGCAGCCCCTGGGCTGCAGATTTCCTGACATCTCTTCCAGTTTCAGTTATTGGATAATCTTGGGATTCTAGGACTATGTAGTGGATAGTTAGAGAGATATAAAATATTTTTTCAGTGGCTTTGGGGATAAATATTAAATAATCTACACACTGCTACATTATAAGTCTTGGTTGTGTAAATCAATGAAATCCTTACAATATCCTTGTTTTTCTTGAAGTTACAGTATTAATTTTAACTATTTCAACTAGCAATGCAGAGAGTTTAAATATTTTTACAAAATATCTTTGAAAATACACATTAAAGTTATCTTTCCTCCCCAACCACCCTGGAATGCATAGGGAAAACATTTCAGTCTCTCCAGTTACCATAATTGCAAGCTCCCACTATATAGGACTAAGAATGCTTTTAGAGTAGAAGTGTACCTGTTCACACACAGAAGGGTAGAAGTACAGGCTATAAACCAAAGGTAAATCAGAACAGACAAAAGAATGATGAATGCAAGAGAAGAGAAAAAACATCTGGTGATGTCTTCCCTCAGTTCAACACCATTCATTGCTGTCCTGAGAGTCTCCGCTGCTGGCCATAGACACAGCATATAACTCCCACTGATTCCCTTATAAAGCATTCCATGCCTCTTGTAACATGTTTGCTGTATTACCCACTGTTCTCAGGTTACTATTCCTTCCTTCTTCTGTTCCTTTCCACTGCCCTACAAGGACAGGATTTTTCTATCCCCTCAGTTTACAGCTACTCAGAGTTCACACCCTTTTCATCCTCTCTCTCAAGAGCTTTTGCAGTGCCCTTTCCAGAAAAAATAAACTTTCAGATTGCATAGTGATTAGAGAGATTATGCACATTAAGTATTCCCCTTGTGAGTATGAACACAACAAAAACTCATTTAAGAAGCTCAAGCACTGTGCTGTAACTGGGAGAGGTATTGCCTGTCTCCTGCAGAAGTGGCCTTTTTATTACTCTGTTAGATTTAATCAACCATTTGTGTCTATCATCTCACCAAGAAGCTCTTTTGCTTCCTGAGGTTTGAATGAGTTCCAAAAGCTGCTGCTAAATCACCAGAACGCTTATATTAGTTTCTAGGGGTTTTTTAGATTCCCTATCTCCTTACCTCATGCTTAGCCTATTCTGAGATCAAACTAATAATTAAAAGCTCACACCTATTTTTTTATGTTGGTAAAGCATTACCTAAAATATCTGAAAGCAAACAGAAAGGTCTGCTGTTTCTTGAGGGTATTTCTCTTGATGTTCCTCCCACCTTCATCCACATAGGACTAAAATGACACAATATAAGATAGAAGCTGAAGAAATGTTCATTTACTTGGAGATTTGACTCCAGTGCAGAGAACTGTGTAAGTCGTAAGTCTTTTTTACATAATCATCCCACTTTTCCAGCCAAGTTTCCTGTTGTCCCAACAAATTATCTACAGCACAGAGTTGATCCAATATTTTGTTTCTAAGATAAATATTTTGACATTTTCTCTCCTTTCAGCAAATACAGGCAATGAGTTGTTTTCAATTAAGGCTAAAGAGTTTGCTGAGGATTTGGGAGATGCTTTTGAAATTGGGTAAAAAAACAGTTGAAAACTCTGATAGCTTTGGCACAGCACCAAGCATTACAAATGCAAAAACCCCATGTGATTGCCCATTACTGCCATCTCCAAGTGAAAGTGTCATATTGAAATCTTCCTCAATTCTTAAGCTTTTCTGTTAAGTGAATGTGCTTCATTTGGCTTATGGCTGTTAAATTCATCATAGCAGGTGTAATATCAACATGCCTACAAGAAAACAGTAAGCTACTGAGTATTTAAATGGTGAACTTCCCATAAAAATTAAAGAAAAATTAACAAAAAATGCTGGTAACTCCCATGTCAGTCATGGTCAATATGGTCACGTATCAGGTAATATGTGAAATCAAAGAATTATTATAAAATTACTATTTATGGTAAGTGCACTAAACACAATATAAAACACTTAGAATTTATTCTATTTTTAAACAAAAAAGTTCTAGATTAAGAAACATCTTTGACTGTGTATGAAAATGTGTTTGTTCCCCATAACAGGAAATAGAACAATTTTCATTTTGATCTATGGGCCACATTTCCCTGTTTATGTAGGTAAAAAATTTCACTTATTATCAGATTAAAACTGAGTCAGAGGGTACAGCAGCTCAGTACACAAATTCAGCTCTTAGAAAATATTTTAAAACATAAGGCTTCAATTTGATACCAATTTTGCATAGGTGTTCTATTCCCGCAAAAGAAGTATAAAGGACAAAATTTTCTCAGCCTCAGATGAAGAGAAAACTGAAGAAACAAGATCAGGATAGGCAGTCTCTTCATATTTTAGGAAGTAAACTGCATAAAATGTAACCATATATTGCAATCTGCTGCGTGCCTGGCGTGTGCCTGTCAGGAGGAGCACACCCGGCACGTTGAATACAGCAAATACCCACTTCTTGGATTTTGTCTCAGAAGTGTCTTTGGCCCGGTTTGGGGCAGTTCGAAACTGTAATGTAATGCAAGTTTTGAGGGGCTAGAAAGGATATGTGCAAGTAATGTGTTTTAAAAAATTATATAAGCAATTTTAAATGAACTTTCCCATAAGTGGAATTGTCAGTCTGAGTCATCCCAGAATCTTCAAGGGGTCAAAAGCAGAGAGCTACACTGCCCACCCATATGGAGGTGGTACTGAAGAATTTTTTTCAAGTTTTTTCATAATCTTGCAGGACTTGTGGAAGAAATAAAGAGCTTTATATAAATTCTGGCACAGTAGAATCAAACAGAGATTGAGTATGTACATGGCAAGCTTGTTTTAGTTTGTAAATCTGTTATGGTCAGATGAAAACAGTAATTCTGGCTATAAAATTAATATAACCGCTATTATAAAATATATCTTCAAGATTATTTTTTCAATTATATATTGAAATGCCTTATAGTAAACTATAAATGTTCAGAGTCATATTCCTGAAAGCAGTACTCTGGATCTAAGGATTTTTATACTTCTATTTCATATTCATAGTTTAATGATGTAAGTGTATCGTCTGATAAGCAAGTTTCAGTGAAATATATTTAAAAAATTATAGCAGCCCAAGAAAAACATTCACACTGTTTGAATGAAGGCACCTAGTACAGGAGCCCCCTGCTAATGGAGTGAGTAAGGTTCCTCTGAAGGTTAACTCAGGGAATCTTGCTTAGAAGCCTATTACTAATAATTATGCAAAGAGCTTAAATATGAAGTATATGACAGCTGTGAAACTACGGTGGACTTATTTTCCTTCAAAATTTTCATTGCAATTTTTTATTTTAAAATAGTGACTGCTAGTAACTGCTCTTTTTGGAATAAAAATCGTGCCTGCAGTTTGCACTTATCTAGATTCACTCTTTTACTGTTTCAACTATTTATCTTACCCAGGCCCAGTTGTTTACTGTCAAATTACGTCTTGAATCGTTGCTCATTTGAGGTTTCCTACATGATTGTTTATGTGTCAAGGTAAGGAAAAATAATGCAGTCTTATGAAAAAAATACATTATGAAAAACAGTTCTGAGGATTTTCCTTGTTTGCATGGAAGTGTGCTCTCTGCTTTCACTCTGGCAATCTAGTGTACCCTAGTGCAAATGAATCACAGATGATTTAGCTTTTGGAAAGGCTTTGTGAAGTCTTTGCCAAATTAATAGTATTCCTAAGGCAGAAATATTTTGCTCTCCCTGACTTTCAGATTTAGCTGTTTTTGTCTTAAAATTCATTTCGTTATGCTAGAAAAAAGCATGTCCTTGCATTATAAGAAGTACTACCAGCAGCATAATTGGTTTGATGAACACAGACATACAGACGCCAATAAAATACGGTAAAAAATACTACAGTCCTTTCTGCACTTCTTTTTGAACACTAAGAAAAAACCTTACACCTCGAGATCTGGTTTTATCTTGGTTGTGTATTACTGAAGAAACAAAGGTCCATACATAATTAAAATTATCTTGAAGAAAGTGATGACCCTGATGGAATGCAGTAGCTGCCACAGCTGTATTTCAGTATACACTGGACAATAAAATGATACATCATGGGAAGATTTACATCTCTTATGCTTTCTTGTGGAATTCTTCCTCTGCCCCTTGGAGAGATTTAGCTTCTCTTTTAAATATATTGTCAAGACAGAGAATTGATTTATTTACAGCTCTATGATTTTTCTCACTACACCAGAAAGAAGTTCAGTAATAAGAAAGAGGCTTAGTAACAGCTACAAATGCCTTAGGTTTGTCTAACCATCTTTATTTCGGATATCCAATATTAAGGGCCTTTTCCAAAGTATATATGGCTTAACAGCAAGAATCACTTTAGACCGAGTCTTCATTCTGTAAAACACCAGAACAACCTAAATAATAGTGTAGAGGAATGTGAACTGTTTTCTTCCAATGAGAAATGCAGGTATATCTGAGATAAAGATATATTTCACATATAATGAAAGCCTCCATTCTAACACAGTCCCTTTGTGAACAAGGTGAAGTTCTTTGGTCTCTCTCCTCTTTGATTTTCTATTTAGAAATATGAACAACATTGCTATCCTACCTCCTGGGATATTATGAGAGCACAATCAGTAAATACTTTTGGGGTGCTCCAGTATTAGGGATATAGAGTCAGATACAATTCTAGCTCAGGTAAGTCATATTAATGTGTAAATACCAAGTGCTTGCAGTATCTTTCCAGGATGTGATCCTCCCAATTTACAGCAAGACATGATTGTTTCAGTTAGTAATATGAAGATAGCAAGTTTTGATCATTATGTTTTATGTTGCCGATAACAGCCCAAAATTGTAACAGAAATTAATAAAGAAAACAAGATGCATGTGTTTTCAGGTGAAATATTAAAAGTAACAAAAAAACTCCCTGAGTTGAGAAATGCAAGTGGATGGAAAAACTATTATGTAAGTACATGATTCAGAGTTTTCCTAAGGAAACAATTTGACCTGAAAAATCTAAAGCAAGAATTCAGCCACAACACAGACGCATGCCAAAAGCCCGATCCTTACTCCTTGTTGGAGTGTTCTTTAAAATTGCTCAAAGAATACTATTTAGATGTTTGTGAGATCCCCAGTCCAGCTGACTTAGTCATTTGACTTAAGTTACAGTGCCATCTACTGTAGTAATAGGCACAGAGAGCCCAGATCTATTCTAAAATTTCCCTCTCCTGAGCTTATTTTTCAATTCCACTGTAACTGTAATCAAATCAATCTATGAGTTTACAAGTACTCAAAATCATATAATATATTAATATAAATGGAAGGACATTCAGAGTTAAAACAGCAAAGTCAGAATACCGTTTTAGGAAACCAGACAGACATACAAACTACAATGAAGACTTCTTGAGGGTGTATAAATCTTGCTTCACAGTCCAGGATGGCCAAACAGAAGGCTTTTTACTGTACTTTGCTCTATTGAATGTATTTTCTGCTAATCTTAAATACCTCCCTCCCAAAAGAGATGCCACAGAGTTGAATTTTGTGCCCATCTGCCAGAGCATGGATGCAAAGTTGTAGATTTCCGTATACAGAAATCCCAATGTCCCAGTACAATGAGCATACATTAAATACCACAGCACATTAACACTGCAATCTGAAAGGCAGAGCTGGGCATGGAAACCTCGTCATTTAAAAATAGATAACTGGAACACCCTGAAAGGACAGATGTTAGTCAGAGATAGTTCCCCCAATTCAAGCAAGGTAAAGACAGATAGAGTAGTCTTCAGAGATTTTTCAGGTATGTTGGTATAATGACTGGGACATGACCTTAGGACAGGTGCAGTTGACACACAGCTCACAATTTTGCTGCCCATGTTGCTGTAGTCTGGACAGCTCTGCAGAGTAATCAATGATATGCAATAATCTCATTTTTCTACATATTTGTTACACCAGAGGTAATTATGTTCCAGAGACTCTCTTATGCAAATGTGTAAATACATCACATACCAGAATGAAGTAAAAGGTGCTACTCTTTCTGTATCAGGCTTTAGTTTTCCAGATGCAAAGAAAGAAACTACGACCCTGAAAAGTGAGTAAGCTTCTGTAGTGTATGATTTCTGTTTATATTCCAGACCACATCCACTAATTTACTGAACCTGCAGCCAAGTGGTATTTCATATTTTTCTCAATTCCTTTGCTTACAAGTAAAGTCAGGAGAATTCACATCCAAAATGCACCTGGTTGCATTACCAAACATCAAATTTAATACAAGACTATACTACTTTGTGTCTTAGACAGATGGGGGTCCCTTCTCTTTGCTCTCTACTTTTTCAAACCAGCCTGCCCTTCCTGCTGATTCCTCAGACCTTTTGGCAGCTGACAGTTGCACTGCAAAGGCTGCAGAGATTTACAACCGGTTAATTCCCTCTTTCCAGTGAACTGCATTGTACACCCTGCTCCTTTTCGCTTGTATTGTGAATGATTCCCCTGTTGGAAGTTTTATTAAGCAATGGAAAACAGACCTTAATAAAACATGTGATACTGTAGTTCACTGAGAGGTCATCTCACATAAAGACTGATTCAAGTCGGTTGTGTCTCAGATGGGGCTTCCTAAGGATTTAATTCCATATCAGCTGGTTGAGTTTGACACTGGGCGTTTTAGTAAGCTGGTGTGAAATATGTTACTGCTTGAAGGCACTCCTACTTGGAAGTCCTCCGTTCAACATGTTTACAGCACATATACCTGAAGAAAAAAGAAAAACAATTTTTCAATGGCTACAGCACCAGAACTTGTGGGAGGAAAAAAACCCAACAAAGCTTCAACAAAAAAGACAAGCTAAGGTGCTAAGCAAGGCTTTTTCACAGTTGTTTGGAACTGGTATAAACCAGAATCACCACTGAAAGAAGTCACCCTGCCCTTCCCAGACCCTGTGCAGCCCACACCACTCCCACCTACTCACACAAAGGATCCTAAAGCCTCATGTCAGCTTTATTCTTTTTACCATTTTGAATCAGATCACTGCTGTGACCCAGTTCACCATGGTCTACACAAGTTAGGACTTTACTGCTAATTAAGGGAGTGCCAAGCACTGCAGAGGGATTTGCAGCTACTTTCTTTACAGCTGGTCACCTCCAGGGAATGTCTCCTTCCTCTCCACAAACCCCAGGCCCTTGGTTTTATACTGTTCACACAGAGTACCATTGTGGCCCCAAGTCATAATTGCTCTTTTGTCTGCTTTTCCTCAGTTCAAAGAGTCTGGAAGAATGGGATGGCCATGTTGCACCTTACCAGGAGAGGTTTTTTTATTGCATGAAACAGAGATCATGTGTTGCACACTCTGTGATAACACGGGCAGGGAGAGCATTGATGATAGGATAGATTAACAAAGTCTTATCTGTCCTACCCAGTCAGGGGTATTCGGGATTAAATTGTATCGTGAGCCAGTCAATGCACACAGGGAAGGTGCAGGCAGAAGGAGGAGGGTTGCAGAAGGCCAGTTCCCCTTCCTCCAGTGGCAGTCTCCACTTGAGTGCTTGGAGGACTTCAGCTGCTCTTGGAAGGATGCTGTGATTCCTATAGCAAAGACTGCATAAAGAAAGGGTATGTAATTCTAAGGAGTTAAAAACTGCTGAGTTGGCTTTGGGTGAAAAAAAAGATGTGTGAGCACTGGTGGGCATCAGTTCAGAAAATGAATCACTTAGTTTCAGTAAACCAGGGCTCTGGTTTACTGCTCAGGGCAGAGCAACTGAGTCTCTATCATGGACTCAATCCTGTCAACTAAAAGTTGTTGCACTTCATCTGCGCAAAATTATGTGGTGGTGATACTGAATCTTTATATGTTCAACCTTGGGGCAGAGAATATTATTTGGAGTGGGTGGCAGTAGACAGCAACCTTACTGTCTCTGCTAAAAAATATATACTGAGTCTTCAGAGCTATTCATTTTTAGTTGCCATAGAAACAGCCATTAGAGCCATTTTATACGTGGCTGACAAACCCCACATTTTCTGATCTCTCTTGCTTTTCTTTCTCCTTTTTTTTTTTTATTCTTTCATGTCTGATTTTTAATTCAATGCAAAATGTCTGATAGAGACATAACTCCTACCTGAAACACAGATACAATTTCTTTTATTTTTGTCTGTGAAATTCTCCATTGCTCCTAATATACATGTACTCAGTTCACAATAGAATTGAAAATAAAGACAAGGAATAAAGACATACATATAAAACAAAATTGCAGTTACAGATACTGGTTTTTTTTCCTCTTGCATTAAAGTATCAGATTAATATTAGGATGAAATTTTTCTTCTAATAGATTCACAACTGTTCTCCTAGTTTGCTCCTCTTCAGTTATCCCAAATGGATTCCAAGCACAAACCAGTTTTTATTTAGTTATTTGCATTTTAAATTAGTCAAATTACATTTTTTTCATTATTGTTTTCATTGACTGAGGTGTTCTTACACTGTTTCTGAAATTTTCTAGTTCGTACTTTTTCTTTAGTAATGATATCTTGCGACCTCACACCTGCAGGAAGAGAAAATCAATGTTTTTTAAGATGTCTATTGACTTTGAGCAACTCAAATACATAAAGATGCTAAATTTCATCAGTGTTTACTGACTACTGCTGATACTGCAATGACTGACATTCTAGACATCCGATTCTGACAAATTCAAGAGGTGCTTTTGGAAATTTGAGCTCAAATGTCTCCTTTTGATTAAAATAAATATCATGGTACGCTTACCTAACTTAGAGAGTTAATGAATATATCATAGCATTTGTAAATGATAGAATAAATTCAAAGTGCTGGAAAAATGCTAAATATTTATGAGTGTTTTGTGCATTTTCTGAAACTCAGAATGAATTTGGGCTAATTCAGAATGAGGCCTTCTATGCCAGAAGTTAATTATTACATATGTATATTTTTTATTCCTAAGATACCCTTAAAATTCCTAAAGAAATACCTTGTTGAGAATAAGTAATACTTTTCTACCACTAAGTTGTTAACAGCAAAAGGATGTTCTATTCAGACTCATGAAAACAATGCTGAAGCAGTCCTTGAGAGTGGCCTTGAAACCCATAACTTGCTTGTACGACACACAAGTAAGTATTCTGACAGTAAGCCTGGTGATATCAGCTCAACAGTGCACATGGCTTTCATCAATTCATATTCTGCTTATTTGCTTTCCTTTGTGGTGTTTAAATCTAAACTTCTGTCCTGTAACATGTGTAATCAGTGCACACGTAATTGTTTTATGGTGTGGGCAGCAGCTGATGGCTCCTCCTCTGGGGTGAGTCCCTGAATTGCAGGGCAGCAAGAAGCTGCCATGGGACTTACAATGGTTATTTATTCTGTGGTGTCCTCAAGATCAAATCCCCTGGTTATCTGTGCAGCCTCAGGTCCCTGGTACTCTTAGGGATTGCTGGAAGGAAAACCTGAACCTTTGTTCCTCTCTGCTGTCTCTGCAGGCAGGATGGCCCCTGTGAAAGCTGCAGATGAGAGTGATCCCCGTTCCCTACAGCACTTCTGCAAAGGTGCCTGGCACGGCCCATCCCACTGCACCTGCCTGCCATACCCCAGCACAGCCACTCCTGAAAATGTCAGTGGTACAAATGGGACAGCCTCTCCTCACAATCTTGGTGATACAAAAGAGACACTCAGCTTTTCTGGTGCAACCCCAGCAGTGGGATAGGGGTTGGGAGTTGCTATACCATCCCTATAGCAGGAGCAATGAGGGCACAGGCAGGGGCATGTCCCCTCTGACCCTTGCTAAGTCCTCATGTGAACATCGCTCAGCAGAGCCGCAGAGACGTGGCTGAGGGCCAGAGTGAGAAGGTTGGCCTGCTCTTTGAGTAAGATACATTGCTTTCCAGTGCCAGACTAATTCTGCTTCTTTATAACACAGTAATGATAGATACTGCCCCTCCTGAAATCTGGAAGGGTTCAAGTTCAAAAAAAAACCCAAACCTGAATATTAGGGAGCAGGCTTCTCTTCTCTGAAACTGTATCTCTAAATAGCTGAGCTTGGAAAAGAGGAAGCCTGGAGAACAGAGTTGTGCCTACCTGTGCTCAAAGCACTAAGGCATGTACAATGCATGAGTGAGCAGTGAAGATTTTATCCAAGTTCAGAGTGACTCCTGGTATCAGAAGTAAACAGAAACTATGTAACAAAGTTATCCCTGAGCTGAAATTCTTTGAAATATCAAAGAAGATCTTAAAGTGATCTTCATGGTGCTGTTCCTTTATTTGTATATGCATATAGCCCCTTCAGAGAAAGAAAGACCTGTTTAATGCAGTTAACAAGTTTGGGAGGTTTCAGACAATTTAAAAGAGGAGTTGAATGGCAGAAAGGTATTGCAAAAAATAGATTAGTGATGATCTTAAGCATAAAAATGAAATTTTGGAGACAGGTTTTTAAACAAGGGAAAGGGAAGCTATCAAAAAATAGGATATGATATAAAGCTGGAAATTCAATTTCATACTTTTTCTGAAGGTAACTGAGCCCTCTGATTAGCAGTTTATATGAAAGTGGATTCAAATGGGGTGATTGAATTTATTATCACCTTTTGTACTATACTTACCTTCTCTAATACACTTTTCTGCCTTGAGGGTTAGAATATGCATGCCATTTGCAAATCATATCCTGATTAACCATAATTTTCAACCTGGCTCTGAAATAAGAGAGTGAACAGTTGAACCAAGAGAATCAGCAGACTGACAGGCAGTTATATGGGGGGAAAAAGATGGAACACAATGCTCACATGTATGAGCCCAAAACAATTGAATACCTATAAAAAGATGACTCTGAGCAAGCAATGAATAATGCCAGCTATTTTCCTACAATAGCTATGACAGTAGGAGTTCTTGTAGATGCCCTTTAGATGCAGTTTTATATTACACTTAATCCAATCTAACTGTGAGCCACAACTAAAAGATGAGGTAATATTCCTTCTTTCCCAGCACAGGCTGTTGCTACCTTTGTTGGGAACAAAAATGTCTCTTTTCATGTCAGCCTGCAGTTACACAAGAGTTAACAAAACCTGAAATTTTGGCCCCTGAAAGCAATTATGCAGATTCGTGCCTATTTGCCATCTCATTTTGAATATAACATTTTTTCTCGCTTCTTGTCTGTGGAATTTTATAAACTAAGGCATTTCAGCGGAAAAGACAATTTCTTACAGATTAGAGTGTACAGACTTTTACCATTTGGATTATTTTACTGTGAAAAAAACAATAAAAGGGCCTGCAGAGTGGCTGCAAGAGGATTTGGAAAGATCAAAGCCTTCAGGACTACAAGTAAAGAAACAAAACATATTCAATGCAGTTGGACTGACATAGCTAGGATATAAGTTTATATAACAAAACACACTGCAGTTCTCAACTAAACTGAGGCCTCTTCTGATTTTGAATATTATCCTGATTAACACAGTACTTTTTTATATCTTATCTTTTCACTTTGTTGTCTATAACATTACTGCCTGAACAGTTTACGCTGATATTGAAATAAAAGTCCATTTCAAAGTTCCTGCACCATCCTCAGTCTTGATTCCTCAGACAAATTCTACATACATTTATTTTTAAAAATATAAATATGTATTGTTGCCATATTGATATTAGGAAAAATAGGTTAATGTTTGAAAACACTATTATATTGAAACTGGTTCTGCCACTCTTAACTAAAGTAATGTATTTAAATGTATTTTGACGTAATCACATACAATACAAAGGGGAGGGAAAAGAACTCTCCTCCCCTTTGTCTTGCAGCAGGAACATCGTAATAGAAAACGGTCTGAAATGCTTTGAAGACGAAGGTATGGAGAGTTCTGTTGGCTAACAAGACACATCACAAGGTCCCCAGAGAACCAGCTGCTGCTTCTATATTCAAAATGAGGATTATACCTGAATTTGCATCATTAACAGCACAAGAGACCAAAGGAACAATATACAAATAAATAGGTTTTTGTGCATCCATGAGAAACAGGGACTTGTAGGCTACCTTCTTACGTAGAACTGCTACAGTCCCTTTTCCTCCCTTCTTCTGGTATCAAGGGAGCTCCAGCTGTTGTCATCAAATGACAGAACATCCCATGGTGTGAAACAAGGACTGATGGAAGGCACCAGTTCATCTGCTGTTGTTTGTTCCCATGGTAGGCTATAGGTTTAGAAGGTGTGCAGTTACTTTATGAGCAGTAGCTCTTGCTCTCCCCGACAAAACTTATGAGGACACTTCTCCAAGACCATGTTGTACTGCCAAGAATTCTTTCTCTCATGATTGCATTTTTGTTTCAACTCCTGCTTCACTTTAGCCTTCTGAATTTTATTGGGTGAAGGAAGGCAACATTTTGTCTAAGTAATTTTAATGTCTACAATAAATAAAGCTTTAACAGTTTCACTGGAGTGGATCAACTCCGAAGTTGCTCCATTGAGGCACAGTAATTCACAAAGAAGCTATTGATGACCACAAGGAAGAGGAAGATGTATTTAGTAAGTCTACTCATGAAAAGAATGAAAACACAACAGAAAATAAACAGAACAGCTTGCATAATATTTAGTCTCCTGCACTGCCTACAGATTTTGCTTAGTAATATGCATTCAAGAATAAAAACTATCATAACCTATTCTGTAAATGACTGTGGAAAATCAATCCAGCAAGTCAAACTGTTTAGAAAGGTTCCAAAGTGGAAAAGCCCCCTGAGCATGAAACACAGCATAAGGGGGTCCAGGGGCTTCCTTGATCATCCTTCACTATCATAAAGAGCAAAGCAGAGGCTGATGTCTTTTCCTGCCTCTTGAAAAGCCCCGGATGAGGTCCGTCACAGGCTAGTGGTCATCCCTGAGGTGGTTTCTGAGGTGATGATGATGACATTTTCATTCGTATTTCATTTCCTTACCCTTTTAAACTATCTATGGATAATACTCAGATGTATATAAAACATTCAACAGCACACGACCTACTATCTGCTGTGATTTTTGATCTGATCATTAGGATAACAAGGCTTAGGTTTTCTCAATTTCAGCAACTTTATTTAGCATGGCCAGAAGTGGTAACTCTCACAGTGCTTCATTTTATTCTCTAGAAGACTAGTTACTAAATCAGTTCACCTTCAAGCAAGTATGTGAACCCAATTAGATCTTAATACTTTAACAGTACCTGTGTACGGACTGTGGGAAATCTAGAGGAGTGAATCCTCCTTCCAAATCCATCAGTCACTTCATTGACCAGCAGCTTGTGCATTCATAGATGTGAACATGTACTTTCAACCTTTGATCAAACGTAGTACTGCAAATCATAATTGCAACCAACACTAAGAGTTCAATTAAGATGTCTTGTTTGTTTATTCCTAAATACCACCTCTAAAATGTTTTTTTTCAGGTGATACTCCGAGCTTTACCAAAGAGTTCACAATCTGCTAGTTCCTCTAACCAGGAAACTCCAATAAAAAACCCTTAAATACATTATTTCTATCTTCCAGAATTAACAGCAGGAATGACACAAGATCTGCAGCTGAGAAATTTATCATGTCACAAGTTTGGTAAGAGTCCCAGGAATAACCCAAGCACCTCCATACCCGAAATATATGTAGACTGTCAGCAGACTGTCTACAACATATCCCTTGTTTTGGATCTCTGATTTTTTAGCTGTTGTCTGTCCATTCATATTTCTTTTCCACGGGCACTTCAGTGTGGGATTGCAAGACAGACTGAGATTATCTCCACACAAGTCCAGGACCCAATATGAAGTCAGGACACTTTGGATGCTGATCCACAGACTGTGAAGTACTCCCAGTGATGAAAAAAGAAATCTGAGTCAAGCTAAAAATAACAACATTTTTATTCATTGCAGTGACGTTTTTACATTATTTCAATTCAGTCTGAGAAGCACAAGCTTCTTATTGTCAGCTTGTGATATAATAAAAAAAGCAGGTTTATTTTTGGATGTGGAATATAATACACAAAGCAGAACATAATCTATTACGCAGAGCATTATGTGCACTGCACTTTATGTACTAGGAGACGTTGTTTTTAAAAATCACCTGGAGCTTAAACATGGATCTGGGTGACACAACATTCATTCAAAATTAATTTGAAGCTGTCTTGCAACCTTAACAGCTCTGAATGCACAAAAAAACAGCCAAAAAAAAAACCTAACACCGAAAAAAAGAACAAGGCTTGATTTGACACTAATTATCTTCACTTTGTGATGTTAAAAAGAGAGCTCTGCAGCAGTACAGTAGAGAGCCCTGACTAAATGCAGTTCGGCGTGCGCCTGTTTCGTGTCCTTTCCGCACGTTTTACTGCGCTCCTGAGCCAAGCGCGCGCCCGTGCTTTGAACACGTAGCACGGCGCTCATTTTTCAGCCAGTAATTACGGTCCTTGGCTACTGAGCACCCAGCGCGCTTTGGCTGTGCTGGAAGCGCCCTTCCTCGGAGCGAGGCAGTGCGGAACACGAGCTTGCACGCCGCAGAGCCGACATGGACCTCACAGCCTCGCACCCAACACCCCGGCGGACTAGGGCCGGGCCGCGCCGCGCCNGGCCGCTGGCGGGGCGCTGGACGCGCCGGGGGCGAGCGCCTTCCTTCCCTCCCTCGCTTTTTCGCTTCTTATCAACCTTCCTCTCTCTCTGCTTTTCTTTCTCAGGGGCCGCTCCAGAGGGCTCTCCCGCGCCGGCTCGGCCGACGGGACCCCCCCGGATGCGGCGGGGGGAGCGGGCCCCTCCC